>NMRA01000673.1:61213-92087 GCA_002633005.1 Phoronis australis
CCTCTTAAAAAGATACATGTACCAATCCCGGTTTTGACCTATTAACAGATAGTTAAAACGACATTCCTTCTAGTTCTCTGAAACAAAATAATGCTCTGTAACCCCAGACAATCTCGGTTTCGAACAAAATTTGAAAATCTCGTAGGAAATCTGCTAAACGGGCGAAAGGAGAATTACGAGTTGCAGGACAACTGGGGAAAAGACCACCAACCAAGAACCATGATGTCATAGCTGTGACACACAGAGTATGCATTTTAGTTGACTCCTACATGTACTGCTCAAGTGGTAGGCCAGAGATCCATTAAAAGGTGACAGAACGAAGGTTCATTGAAAACACCAAAACATCCTTTTAAAATGGGACTTTGTTGTTTTTGTACGTTGACAAGTGCGTATACAACACCGCCATCTTCTGTAACTTGATGATTGCGGTTGATGTTACCTGTGGGGGCCGTAGTCCCATGACAGGCTCCTAGGCGTAAGTGCAGAGAGTCGATTGCTATATCACCCTTCCATGTAGAATCTTTGCTGGCCGAGATCAACAGCTAAAATGAAACAGAACAGCAAATGCTGTATCAAAAAAATTATACACTCAGTCGCTTTCACAATAACGAAAGGTGAGCTAAATATAACCCGGTAATTAAACAACGGTCAAAAAGACAAAGCGATGGGTTAATTCTCTTGCCATCAAAATGTTGTGCTGCAAATGACTGTCTCCTTTGAAATTCGCCCGCATTTATGCAATACAAGACTTCAGGCAAAAATCGGTAAGTGGAGTCTTATCATTAGTCAAACAAGCGATTATATGCGTCCACTGTGTGCCAGACAAACGTGATGATCTTTCTTTTAAACAATTCCCTGAAGTGTAGCAACACTGGAAAAATACCCGTAGCGGACGTAATGCGAGTCTTCTATGCTTTACTCGATTAGGAAATGCTTGCCACCTCTCGTCAACATTTCCCCCCGCAGTCTGGACAAAAATTAGAAACAAGAGCAACGCGGAGCATTGAAATACGCCCACGAATGCATTGCAAATGGTGTGTTTTTACGGTTATTTATTTGTATCATAAAAATGGCCACTATATGGCCCAAAACATACAGTCCATCCAAAAACAGGAAAATGCCATATTTCATAAAAATCAGTCAAGCAACTTCGGAGAAACAAAGGAAAACAGAATGAAATGAAATTTCCACTAGTGGGCACAGACTCCGTTGGATCTGCCTGAAAGTCGTCGTCGTCTGTTGCTATCTTCATACAAATACACTTACTAAATTAGTAAAGATCCTGAAATGGGTTTAGGAGATACAACTATGGACGCAAAACAAAACTACAACTAGGAGGCGCCACAGTAGTCAGTCACCATCATCATAGGTCGTCTTCACATTGAGAACATATATATTTAATAAATATTTTCAAATGAATTGGTTGATACAGGGGTGGAAGCCAAAAACACGGTTTGAAAACAGAGAAAATGGCCACTAGGTGTTGCAAAATACCTCGATTACATCCAAAAACAGAAAGATAGAGTTATCACACCAATAGATGCCTATATTTAAAATTTTATGACAATCTGTTGAGGACCTTTGAAGATACGTAAAAAAACTAAAATTTCCACTAGGGGGCACAGCAGTAGTCTGATCTGTCCGAAGTCGTCGTCATCGTAGTCACCATCATATAAATACACTTGCCAAATTAAGTAAAGACCGTGCAAACAGTTTAGGAGATATAGCCATAGGCGCAAAAAAAACTGCCACTAGGAGGCGCCACAGTAGTCGAAATCGTCGAAAAATCATCGTCAACCGTTCTATTTATAATAAGCAAATACATGCCAATTTTCAAATTCATCTTTTGAGCGGTTTGGTTGATAGAGTGGTGGAAGCAAAAAAAAACGACTGGAAAACAGTAAAAATGGCCACTAGGTGGAGCAAACTACGTCAAATTCATCCGAAAACAGGAGGATAGCTTCACCTCACTAATATGTGCCTACAGTACATACCAAATTTCATGGAAATCCGTTAAGGACTTTTTAAGATACAAAGGTAAGCGTAAAAAACTAAAAAAGCCACTAGGGCGCACACCGGTAGTGGGATTCCTCCGAAAAGTCGCTCATGCCGTCCCATTCACAACTGCAACATATGTGCCAAAGTTCATGAACGTACGTCAAAGGGATTTGGTGATAGAGCAGCGGACGCCGGACGCCGGCCGGACGGACGCCGAACGGACGGAGGGACGGACAGACGGACGGACGGACGGAGATGACGGCATAATACGTCCACACATAAACATGTGGGCGCATAAAAAGGGAAGTACGCATCGTGCACGACGGTCAAATGTAGCCGGAGAAGGCCTTGTGCTGTAGTCTACGTCATAGTAACCAGTCTGTTAAATTCCATAAACATCCATCAAGGAACCTGATGGATCAAAAATGCTAAGAAAAACAAATTGCCACTAGGGGCATCAGTTGGATTTGTCTCCAAACACACATCAGTTGTAATCTCGCCGATAAAGCACACGGAGATTTGAAGACGACCTGTCAAGGAACTCTGTAGGCATTGAAACACAGGCAAGAACTACCCGTATATAGAGTCGGAAATCCCCAAAGTCATCATCAACCTCCCGTCCACGTCCAACAGGAAACATCTTACTCGACAAATAGATATCGAGGCAGGGGCAAAAGTAAAATTTCCACCACCGGATTCAGCTGCAGCCTGAATGGTCCCATTCAAATTCACGAAAATCCTTTAGAGTAGTCAGGTTCGTCCGAAAATCAGTGTAAGCCTCGCTATCTCCAATAAAAACGAATATCTGTCAATTTCACAATCTTTCACCGATTTATGGAGGCAAAAGAAAAAAATAAATCTCCTACTAGGGTATATGCCGTTATTCAGATCCGTTCTATTTTGAATGCCAGACGCATGCGCTTGTGAACAATATATTCATTGGCTGTCTATAGAACCGTTTGACAGATAAAGAAGTGGGGGCAAAAACGGAAATCGGAATATTTAATAAAAAAATGCCACTAAGCGTGCGCGCTCCCATCCTTTGATATTGGGGGCTCAAATTTCTGACAAAGTGGACCTTTTGCTTACAAAAATGCGGGAATTGTAAAAAAAACAGGATACCACATTCAGATCTGTGAGCTGTGAGTCTGCGCCTTTTAATGAACTTTTATCTCGTTTTCTCGGATTTTTTGTTCCTCTGAGGCGGACCTTTTTACCCACTTCGCCAAATGGGGAGGGTTCGTTCGGGTCCCCGAGCCCCCCCCCCCTTGGGTGAGCGCATGCTATGGGGCCCAACAGTTGACGGATATGTCCAAATATATGTGATTATTTGTTTAAGGTTTTTTATTGGAACGCATCTGCCAAATTAAATAATGACCCACTACATTGTTTGTTCACCGTGACGGCAAACGCAAAAATATCAAATTGTCAGCAGGTTGGACAGCAGTGGTCGGAACCGTCAAAAGTGTTGTCATCAGCGACAGCTTCAAGGCAACTTGCGTGGAAATTAACCGGGAATTTAGAACACACAATTAGCTCCCAGGCACATGCAGAATGCATAAAGACAATACGCACACTCATGTTTTGATGAGGGTACATAAAATTATTCATTACCATGGACTGGTCTGTAACGGTCACCGTTATGGATTCGTCATGCCACACAGGACCGTGAGGTCCAGATTTTTTAAACAAATGCTGCTCGTTACCAAACAGATCTGTCAAGAATACCATCAGGTCGCCCATGTTCCTGTCACCATCCATATTCCATTTGAAGGAGAAACAGTAGTCTCCAGCTGAAAAACAAAATGAAACATTAATCCCGTTACGAGACTAATCAACAGCATAAAAGAGGACGATAATATGAGGCTACAAGAATGATTACACATGTAATTGACCTTTTTATTGATAATTAAAACCTGTTAATCTGAGAGGGTACATTTTTAGAATGATGTGTCACGAAAGTTATCGACTTATCGGTGAGCTGGCAGTTCAAGATGAATAACTGCTACATGTACGTCGTTTACTCGTTTGAAATATAACATGAACTTCTTCATGCGCACACCCAGCTTTAAATGGGGGCTTGAATTGAGAATGTCGACCATTTACTAAGATTCACGGGGTTCGGATTCGAGTTATGAATTGTGTATTCGTCGAATTTGGGTAGTTCCTGCCTTTTTAGTGGACTTTTGTTTCGTTTTCTACTTTCTTCTGATTTTTTGTTTCTCTGAGGCGGACCTGTTTTGCCCACTTCCCCATATACATGTACAGGGCTTGTTTGAATCCCCCAACACTGGATGCGAGTATATTCTTGGAGTTCGAAATTCCGCTTTAGTGTGATCTCTGCAGATCGTATACTATACACTCATACATGTCTACTGTCAGTGGACAAGAGCCATGCTTGCGAGACCTTGCAACGCGGAATGTCGCGCGAGTATTGGCGAGGATGCACGTGGAAACGAGAGCAACGCGGAGCGTTGAAATGCATTCACGAATGCATTGCATATGGTGTGCTTTTAGGGTTATTTATTTGTATCATAAAAATGACCACTAGATGGACCAAATCGAACAATCCATCCAAAAACAGGAACATGCCATATTTCATAAAAATATGTCAAGGGACTTCAAAGAAACAAAGGAAAACAGAATAAAATGAAATTGGCACTATTGGGCACAGTGTCCGTTGGATCTGCCTGAAAGTCGTCGTCGTCTGTTGTTATATTCATATAAATACACTTACTAAATTTACTAAAAATCCTGTTGTGGGTTTAGAAGATACAACTATGGAAGCAAAACAAAACTATCACTAGGAGACGCCACAGTAGTCAGTCACCATCATCAAAGGTCGTCTTCACACTAAGAACATATATATTTAATAAATATTTTCAAATGATTTGGTTGATACAGGGGTGGAAGCCGAAAACAAGATTTGAAAACAGCAAGAATGGCCACTAGGTGGTGCAAAATACCTCGATTCCATCCAAAAACAGGTGGATGAAGTCATCACAACAATGGATGCCTATATTTAAAATTTCATGACAATCTGATGAGGACCTTTGAAGATACAGGGTTAAACGTAAAAAATTAAAATTGACACTAGGGCGCACAGCAGTAGTCAGATCTGTCCAAAAATCGTCGTCATCCTTAGTCAACATCATATAAATATACTTACTAAATTAAGTAAACATCGTGCAAACGGTTTAGGAGCTACAGCCAGAGCGCGAAAAAACTGCCATTAGGAGACACCACAGCAGTCGAAATCGTCGGAAAAATATCTTCAACCGTCTTCTTTATAGTAAACACATACATGCCAATTTTCACAATCATCTTTTGAGCGGTATGGTTGATACAGGGGTGGACGCAAAAAAAAACAGATTCGAAAACAGAAAAATGGCCACTAGGTGGCGCAAACTACGTCGAATCCATTCAAAAACGGGCGAGTTGCGTAATCTCACTTAAAGGTGTCTACATACCAAAGTTCATGAAAATCCGTTAAGGACTTTTGCAGATACATAGGTAAACGTAAAAAATAAAATTACCACTAGTTGCACACCGGTAGTTGGATCTGTCCGAAGTTTCGCTCATGCCGTCCCATTTATAAATGAAACATGTGTGCCAACTTTCACTTGAACGTACGTCAAAGGGTTTGGGAGATAGAGCACCGGACGCCGGACGGACGGACGGAGATGACGGCATAATGCGTCCACATATAAATATGTGAGCGCATAATAACGACTTCAAATGAGAAATTCTTACACAATTACTACAACTGTTGATTTATTGAAGATACATACTCTATACTACAGCTAGAGTGTTTACATGTACATGTAGACATGCAGTTAACAGTCCGGAGTCTAAACTTATGCCAGTGGCCGAGTGCAGCGCAGTTTCACCGGTGGCTCATGAACATTGCATACTGCATTTGAATTTCGAATTGCACATTGGCATCGCTTAATACTTGCCTGGGAATACACTCGATTCGATTTTTGCAACAGAGAATGACGCGACTGGTGAAGAAACTTCGGCGTAAAGATAGTAATTGCCGTCGGCCGCTCCCGATGGACCTGTCCCGCTTGACGGAGTTCCCCCCTACAAGAACACCAACACATAATTTAAATATTTCTTATATGTTAATCAGGTATGGTCAAGTGTCTTCGGGGTAACTTGTTACCATTTCAGCCATCTGTACATTCCTCAGCACTCGTGTATTGTAAGTTCTCTTCGAACATCGACATGATCAAACTCACAACATGGCATTCGATTCGCGCATTGGCTTGCACCATCCGTAACAGTGCAAAAGGCACGCTTCTTCGGAGTTTGTGTAAACCTGCTAATTATGTTATGAGGTTAGGTCATTGGCTTAATACTTTACCATCTCGTTTATAATGGGGAGTATATGTGGACTTAGCATGACGTTTACACCAGAAGTTCGTCCTGGTATATTAATGAAATTTAGCTGCTCTTGAAATTTGGTTCAGTTTACAGATATTCTACCATCCTCAGAACTTTTAAAAACATTGTCCTCTAATTTTCAGTATACTATGTAACACTGTTCTTAAACCAGTGACCTGAAAATGAGTGTTCCTGAAAATGAGCTTTCCGTGAAATTGTATAAATTTTAAAGCCTAACTTCAACGGAATTTTGTTACTTTAGATGTATTAGGAGAACCAAATAGTCCTAGCAAAGCCTTAGTAAAATAAGAAAACGCTAGTTCAATCACGCAAGTGTAAGCCCGTCGAATGATAAGTGAAGCTACCTTTTCGTGCCTTGTTGAGTCACCGCGAGATCCTAGCACAAACAACAAACGGTTGTATTGAATAGGGGCCTGAATAGAACACCACTGCGTGCGGGTGTTATTCGCAGCTGTTTGACTTAAAATGTGACTCGCGGTGACGTAGACAAAAAGAAACTAATACGCATAACAGTTCGTTACATTTGGCAATGTATGGCACTAGTGGGCTCAGAGCGATGTTTTTAACATACTGTAGGAACCAAATTTACAGGTGTTACCGTTGAAGATAGGCTTTAAAGGTTGGGTGTCACCGGAAACGTCGGGCAACCTGGAGGTAACTTACCGATCGTACAGTCCAATCAAAGTCATCGGTGTGTACTTGTTTCCACATGCAAACGTTGTCGTTTTCAAAGTCACATGACGCCGCATTTACTACGTAAAACAAAATAAAGATAACGAGATTATGATCTGCCTACAGCAACACTTATAGAGGACTAACTTAAAAGAGGCATGGAACGCGAAATCTCGTCAAAAGATCTTTTAAACATTTCCTGACAAAAGTACCTCATCACAACGACTAGTACATAGTAATTAACATTTCTCTGGGAGGAAATTTCCACAAAAATCACAAAATTGACGATTTTTGAAATACACGTGCAACAAAAAAATTGGTTACCACAGATTTTCTAATCTCTCCAGCACTTATGGTAAATGCGCATGCACTCACACTCTGTTTCTTGAAGTCG
The DNA here is from genome assembly GCA_002633005.1 of Phoronis australis. Taxonomy (NCBI): domain Eukaryota; kingdom Metazoa; phylum Phoronida; family Phoronidae; genus Phoronis; species Phoronis australis. The sequence goes on from NMRA01000673.1 coordinate 68,688, forward strand.
TTTGAGGTCAAAGGTCACATTTTCATATAAGCTAAATGTGCTACGTCTATGTCTTGCAATACCAAATAAAGAGACGTGCTTCGCCTTGTAAAAGAAAAACCGAAGAAGTGAAAAGCAATTGACGGGTGGCTTTTTCGAAATTCCAAACTACATGTAAAGGAAAATGCTTTGATATCAACAGAAACTAAAAACCTTTACGGACAAACACTTAAGCGGTGGTCCAGAATTTGTAAGGCTTCTAGAAAATGGTTTTGTTAGTACTTCAGGGGGGCAATTTTAATTTGATGTTTTTAAATTCATTTAGTAGAATGTTTTCAAAATCTAAAAAGTTCGCCCATTTAAAGTTGCACATTTCTGAGAAATTTGAGTTTGAAATCGCATAATAACCACCATGGAGCTTAAGAGAACTTGTATTTGTAAAAACAACAGTTTTTGTTATCTTTTTTGTAAAACAAGTAATATGGTCCCATCGATGTCATTGTAAATGTATTTAACAATAATACACTGATATTACATGTTTTAGTATTGTAGACTTATTGTAAACAGTGAAATTTAAAAAATGTAAAGTGACACCTACTGACATAAATGCAAACTAAGACTGAATGTTACTAGGAAGTTGTTCTGGCCTTGTCTGGCAACAAAAATAACACAAACCAATTGAGACTGGGCAAAATTTGAGCCCCAATCACTGAACCACTGACTAATTAATTAAAATATAGCTTGTTTGCACCAGAAATACGTCATAGTATAAAAACATTATAGTTGAATGATCTCTGTGAATGTGAGCAGAGACTGTATGACAATAATGGATTATTCTGATAGCACTAAGCAAGCAGTATCAGACAAATACATGACAGTGATCAAAGTATGTACTTTCTATGACTTAATCAACAAATAAAACTCACTTTTTAGTACAAAAAAAACACAATATGGGATTGGAGGTCTATTTAGGGTTGACTTGTCAAAGAACTGTCCGATGTTATGCAGCCAGTGTTGCTACCATTACTACAGTTGTCACAGCTGCACATTTCTGTACAGTTTGACCCAGCATTGCATCACAAACTCAGTTTCTCAACACAATGTTCTTTTTGCACTTGCAGCGTTCATGTTTAGTACTGTCAATGGAACTGCAGGCATTGCCATATATTTTAACCGCAAAGCTCTACCGCCAAGGAGCCATCTTTGGTCGAGTAGAGAGGGTACATAACTGCACACTGGTGATTATCCAGCATGCAATAAAGGGTCAAACACTAAGTCCATGGTTGGAGGCGGGCAGGATTTGGGCAAACGTTTGATTCAAAATATGTTATACTGGGCTGTCTTAATTAGAATTAGCAAGAGAATTATTGATCACTAGCCTCAATTCACTTTCGTATCTGTTAGTTGGGCACAAACTACAACAGTGAGTAGCTTCAACAGTCATTTCTTAAGATTGCCTGTCCAAATAACATCATGCACACAAGCTTTCTGAAGAACGGTTTCAAAGTCTTGTTTTAGTTTTGAAAGGCAAATGATATCTCCATGTGTTAGAAGCTTTGACTCAATGAACTCCAAACAAAACTGTAGAAAACCATCTCTGAAAACTGAATTTATCACTCTTCACAATTTTTGTCTTTCTATTTTTATAGCATGATAATCTGTGGTACTTGGCTTCTAAGACACAAGGTCTTTAACTTTGAATTTCATTTGCATATTCAGGGCTCTGAACTGAGCTGTTGCTTGCGATACAATTCCAACTGAAAAAACCAAACAGTCAACAGCAATTTAACATTTAGCTATGGGTGAGTTCGCATGCAACTTTTTCAGACGGACTTACCAGGAACTGATCCACCACCAGCCTAATAAATTTACATGCCATCTGATCAGTAGCCTAAAACTGTTGATTATCTAATAAGTAGATTAGTTGATGCAACTGAAAATAAGTCAGTCACCAATGCAGTGATTGAAATTTTGTTTTTAAATCAGATGCTCACATCATAGCCAATCGATTTACACTTAAGGTAATCGACATTTGACGAAATGGACAGTGGCTTCCACCGTCCTCAAATTACGACGGGATGGCTGGCCACTTGGGCACTTTGATTTAATTACCACTGCAGCTACCTAAGTAATTAATGTTTACAAAACGTGAGAAGAGGTTCCCCCTATCTCAGGATTACGGCAGGGGATGAAGACCACTTGGGCATGTTGGTTGCAACCACGTACTCCATTTAACCCTCCCCCCAAAGTACTCACAAGGATTAATGCTATAAGAGCTGGCCCACCGACTAACTAAAAATATCTGGTGAGCAGGTTTAATACTCTTTCACTGGCTGAGAACCAGTTTCGATTTTCCATTTTAGTCCGTTTATGTCGTCCAAGGCCTCTTTAAATACATAGAGTGCTAATGCCTGACCTGAAAACACTTAAAGTTCAACATTAAATGATGGGGTATGAGGCACAGACAGAATGGAATATCTCTCGTGAAAGTTCTGCAAAATAAGGTGAGTACTGGCGTAGTCACGGATACACCCCTGTTCGTTGCAAGAAGCACCCCACTTCTCGTATACAAAACATACTTCAAATGCGTTTGGCCTCACCGCAGCTGTTTAGTAATGTTTTAGACACGGTCTACGGTGTCACAAGCGTTATGCAGGACAGTTGTTAAGACGGTTGCAGGGCAGAGAAAATGCCAAAAACAACTGTGAGTTCAATTCGAGTACAAGGATTAGAGACCAGGCCATGATTAGTACCAAGAACACTGAACAGACCAAACAGTAATTCAATACAAACAACGACTCTGTTTTTACCAAAGCCAACACCTGTCGTAGCTGTTGGCCATTGTGTGCTCTGTACAACAGGTGTCGTTCTTTGCGTGCTTGTTGTGTAGTGTGTTGTTTTCTGCGTGCTAAATACGCTTGGCGTTGTCTTTCTCGTGCTTGGCACGTAAGGCGTTAGACTGCTTGATCCCTGGCATGGACCGGTTTTTAAAACAAGGGTGTCGATGGCAATATCGCCTTTCCATGTCTGCGCTTTGTTTGCCAAAATCAGAAGCTGAAAACGAAAGAGTATGCTACACAGACAGGGATGTCATTAAGAAATGGGAGGTGAAGTTTGCTCCACCACTTTTATAAAGATCTACATGATAATCCTTCACAAAACTTAATCGACAAGTACGGAGATTCGTTCACACCAATTCTGACCGCGACATGAAGACAATTAATCAAACCATTTCCATCGTTGCAATTCCATGTAGACTATTAATATTGCCACCTTCACGCCTAGAACTCAGTTTGAAATGTCGAAAATTGCTGTCTAGTTTTTTATTCCTGCTAAACTTCCACTTGTTGTTTAAATTTGCAACTAACTCCATTCAATGATCGTTACAGCGGATATTATCAATTACCGTCGACACGTCATTAGTGGTCACAGGTACAGACTCATCATGCCACGTATCTCCGTGAGATCCAGACCTCTTAAACAGTGGCTGCGTGTTACCTCCGTGCTGGTCAACCAACGCGATCTCCAGATCTCCCATAGCGCTGCTGCCGTACATGTGCCATTTGAAGGAGAAACAGTAGCTCCCACCTAGAATAGGATATTTTGTGAATAGCAATTTATGTAATAGTGGATGTTTTGTATTCAATCAAGTAAGTTTCGTCCAAGCAATGGTAGAGCAAGACAGGTATATTTCCTCAGTGATTGCGAGTGATCGCGAGGAAACCAATGTATTAGGACTAGGTGCAGACAAAGACGTACGTGGGCATCTAGGGGTGTTTTACGAATCACTACATGTTGCTTGTTCCTGCCATTACTATATACTTGCCTGGGAATTTTGACGATTCTAGTCCTGCTACACTGTCACTGGGGACAGGAGACGACACTTCAAGGTAGAGGTAATTCTTGCCGCCAGCTGCACCACTTGGACCAGTACCGGAAGAAGGAGTTGGACCCTAGGTGGGTAGCAATTAGCACACGTGTTAAAGTAAATTCCAAAACAAGCTTAACTTTTCACTGAAAATTTATTCACTTGAGTTAGGGAGTGACCGTAAACCCACTATCAACCTCATGAATACCAATGGTCGACAACGCAATACAGCACAATCACAAAGGCCATGGTAAAACATTGAATTGCCAATAGATGGAACAGCGGTGTTCAGATGGTTCCAAAACTAGTTGTCATCTGTCATTAGCCACATATGTGGGGAATAAATGGGAACGTATAACTACAATCTATTTTTCACAAGTCTTTACTGGCACACAGCACCAATATCCGAATCAGACCTCTGGCGTACGTACCAAATATGCTAATGCTGAACAACGCAAATGAACTAAGGGGAATTCGTGTCACAACTGCTGCTAACATTTGGCAGCTCGCAGTGTACTTACCGATTTTACTGTCCAATCGATGTCGTCAATTTGGAGTTGCTTCCACATGCAGATGTTGTCGTTTTCAAAGTCACATGACGCCTCCTTCACTGAAACCAAGAAAAAAACGAAAGAGGTCGCATAACCTATTTCATAAATATCCTGGAACAGTTCTATTTGATTTTCATTATGTACAACATCACCTCGCCGCGGCGTGATTGGCATGACGAAAAGCAAATTAATTTACAAGGACTCTGGCAATTCGTATACAATGCAGCTCAATGCTCTCAAAATTCACATTTTGGTACTAAAATCAGATTATTACCAACTACTGGGGTTGGCGTTGTTCCTTGTGTTCTTTGTACAGTAGGCGTCGTCCTTCGTGTGCTAGGTAAATATGGAGTTGTCCTTCTCGTGCTTGGTACGTAAGTTGTCGAACTTCCTGATCCTTGGCATGGGCCGGTTTTTAAAACGAGAGAGTCGATGGCAATATCACCTTGCCATGTCTGCGCTTTGTTTGCCAGTATCAGAAGCTGAAAACGAAAGAGCATGTTACACAGTCAGTGATGCCAGTAACAAATGGGAGGGGAAGTTTGCTCCACTAATTTTTGAAAGATCTACATGATAACCCTTCACAAAACTTAATCGACAAGTACGGAGATTCGTTCACATCAATTCTTACTTCGACATAAAGAGAACTAATCAAACCCCTTCCATCGTCGCGATTCCATGTCAGCTATATTGCCACCTTACGCTTAGAACTCAGTTTGAATTGTCGGGAATTGCCCTCTAGTTTGTATTCCTGCTAGGCTTTTACTAATTGTTGATGAGACAGGTTCAAATGTGCAACAAAATCCACATTATAATCGTCAAAAACAGACATTATCAATTACCGTCGACACGTCATTAGTAGTCACAGGTATAGACTCATCATGCCACGTATCTCCGTGAGATCCAGACCTCTTGAACAGTGGCTGCGTGTTACCTCCGTGCTGGTCGACCAACGTGATCTCCAGATCTCCCATACCGCTGCTGCCGTACATGTGCCATTTGAAGGAGAAACAGTAGTTCCCACCTAGAATATGACATTTTGTGAACAGCAGTTTATGTAATAGTGGATGTTTCGTATTCAATCAAGTATTCAAGTTTTGTCCAAGCAATGGTAAAGCAAGACACGTATATTTGCTCAGTGATCGCGAGTGATTGCGTGCAAACCAATGTCTTAGGACTAGGTGCAGACGACGACGTACGTGTTCAGCCAGCACAATTTGTTGCTATATACCTGTACCTGTAGGGTACGCAAGGTGAAAAACTTCTGACGTTCGTCATCTATGTATGTCAACCATTTGCGTCGCAAAATCAAACTACTAAAAGGATCCCACTCCACAGTAAACGAGTGTTCGGTGGTATAATATGGCAATTAGATGGCGCACAATACATCGAATCCGTCCAGAAATGAAAATGCGCCATCGTCGTCTCTTTCATGGAAAACAGTTCATAAATTAAATGAAAAACCGCCTAGGAACTGCAAAGACAACGCGAAAACAGAAGTAGCCATCAGCACGAAAAGCGGTATACGGATCCATCCAAAAATCTTTGACAACCAATCAGGGGCCGGTCCAGGATTTTTAAAAGGGGGGTGGTCGGATCAATGCTCTGTTACAAAGATGAGAATTTAAGTTAATAATTTTAAAATTCTAGATTAGATATCACTAAAATCAAAAGAAAAACGAAGGGGTGCGGACCACTTTGACCTCCTGGATCCGCCTATGAAAGTGCTACATTTAGAGGAAGAAACTTGCAGAGATACAACAAAGGAAAACCAAATACGGCAGTGTACGCAAAGATGACAAAATTATCACTAGGGTGCGCCACAGTTGCCCAACCTTCCAATTATCCACATCATCCAGGGCTTGTACATCTGCAATACAGCAGCAGTTTCATAATGATCCTTTGAGCAGTTTGGCGGATAGCAAGGGGAACTTGGTGAGACAGAATCAGCCAAATCTGTTCGAAATTGGGAAGGAGTTTTGGTTTCGTCGCTAGAAACTTGTTTGAAAAATTTCTCAAGAGCCAATGACGACTAGCTACAGAGTAGTATTCGCTTAGGTAAGAAATTCATTGTCATGTTTTGGCAAGCTTTTTAGGAACGTGTGCCAAATCTCATCTGGGTTTAGAAAATGCTTCAACGAGATCCGTAGATACATCGACAAACGTAATTCTTCCAATAGGAGGTATTGTGGTATTCGGATGGGTCCAAAACTCGTCCTCATTCCTCGCCAGCGTCACAGGAGAACGTCACGCAAATCACACTGATTTCCCAGAAAGGTTTCAGTAGTACAGCAGCGGATCCGGACGCCAAGACAGAGACAATTTTATTGTCAATGCATCTATATGCGCTGAGTGTTTGTGCGCGAATGAAATACAGGCTTTCCAGCAAAAAACTTAGTATTCAACCGTTATTAGACACAAATACAGTTGACAAAAGCAACGCGAAGCGTTAAAAAGCACCCACGACTGAAACACAAAACGTGTGCATCTAGTGGTGTTTTACGAATCACTGCATGTTGCTTGTTCCTGCTATTACTATGTACTTGCCTGGGAATTTTGACGATTCTAGTCCTGCTACACTGTCACTGGGGACAGGAGACGACACTTCAACGTAGAGGTAATTCTTGCCGCCAGCTGCACCACTTGGACCAGTACCGGAAGAAGGAGTTGGACCCTAGGTGGGTAGCAATTAGCACACGTGTTGAAGTAAATTCCAAAACAAGTTTAACCTTTCACTGAAAATTTATTCACTTGAGTTAGGGAGTTACTGTAAACCCACTATTAACCTCATGAATACCAATGGTCGACAACGCAATACAGCACACTCACACAGGCAATGGTAAAACATTGAGTTGCCAATAGATGGAACAGCGGTGTTCAGATGGTTCCAAAACTCGTCGTCATCTGTCATTAGCCACATATGTGAGGAATAAATGGGAACGTATAACTACAATCTATTTTTCACAAGTCTTTACTGGCACACAGCACCAATATCCGAATCAGACCTCTGGCGTACGTACCAAATCTGCTAATGCTGAACAATGCAAATGAACTAAGGGGAATTCGTGTAACAACTGCTGCTAACATTTGGCAGCTCGCAGTGCACTTACCGATTTTACTGTCCAATCGATGTCGTCAATTTGGAGTTGCTTCCACATGCAGATATTGTCGTTTTCAAAGTCACATGACGCCTCCTTCACTGAAACCAAGAAAAAAAAACGAAAGAGGTCGCATAACCTATTTCATAAATATCCTGGAACAGTTCTATTTGATTTTCATTATGTACATCACCTCGCCGCGGCATGATTGGCATGACGAAAAGCAAATTAATTTACAAGGACTCTGGCAATTCGTATACAATGCAGCTCAATGCTCTCAAAATTCACATTTTGGTACTAAAATCAGATTATTACCAACTACTGGGTTTGGCGTTGTTCCTTGTGTTCTTTGTACAGTAGGCGTCGTCCTTCGTGTGCTTGGTAAATATGGAGTTGTCCTTCTCGTGCTTGGTACGTAAGTTGTCGAACTTCCTGATCCCTGGCATGGGCCGGTTTTCAAAACGAGAGAGTCGATGGCAATATCACCTTGCCATGTCTGCGCTTTGTTTGCCAATATCAGAAGCTGAAAACGAAAGAGCATGTTACACCGTCAGTGATGCCAGTAACAAATGGGAGGGTAAGTTTGCTCCACTAATTTTTGAAAGATCTACATGATAACCCTTCTCAAAACTTAATCGAAAAGTACGGAGATTCGTTCACATCAATTCTTACTTCGACATAAAGACAACTAATCAAACCCCTTCCATCGTCGCTGACATGGTCAGCTATATTGCCACCTTACGCTTAGAACTCAGTTTGAATTGTCGGGAATTGTCTTCTAGTTTGTATTCCTGCTAGGCTATTACTAATTGTTGATGAGACAGGTTCAAATGTGAAACAAACTCCACATTATAATCGTCAAAACAGACATTATCAATTACCGTCGACACGTCATTAGTAGTCACAGGTATAGACTCATCATGCCACGTATCTCCTTGAGATCCAGACCTCTTGAACAGTGGCTGCGTGTTACCTCCGTGCTGGTCGACCAACGCGATCTCCAGATCTCCCATAGCGCTGCTGCCGTACATGTGCCATTTGAAGGAGAAACAGTAGCTCCCACCTAGAATAGGATATTTTGTGAATAGCAATTTATGTAATAGTGGAGGTTTTGTATTCAATCAAGTAAGTTTCGTCCGAGCAATGGTAGAGCAAGACACGTGTATTTGCTCAGTGATCGCGAGTGATCGCAAGGAAACCAATGTATTAGGACTAGGTGCAGACGAAGACGTACGTGTTCAGCCAGAGCAATTTGTTGTTATATACCTGTTGGGTAAGCAAGGTGAAAAACTTCTTACGTGTGTCGTCTATGTACGTCAACCGTTTGCGTCGCAAAAAGCAAACTACTAAAAGGATCCCACTCCACAGTAATAGAGTGTTCGCTGGTATAATAAAAATGGCAATTAGATGGCGCACAATACTAACATCGAACCAGTCTACAAATAAAAATGCCCCATCGTCGTCTCTTTCATGGAAAACAGTTCATAAATTAAATGAAATCCGCCTAGGAACTGCAAAGACAACGCAAAAACAGAAATTGCCATCAGCACGAAGAGCGGTAGACTTATCCATCCAAAAATCTTTGACAACCAAACAAGGGCCGGTCCAGGATTTTTAAAAGGGTGGTTGGATCAATGCTCTTTTTCAAAGATGAGGATTTAAGTTAACAATTTGAAAATTCTAGATTAGATATCACTAAAATCAAAGGAAAAACGAAGGGCTGTGGACTATTTGACCCCACGGATCTGTCTGTGAAAGTACTACTTATAGAGGAAGAAACTTGCAGAGATACAGCAAAGGAAAAGCAAATACTGAACGGTACGCAAAGATGACAAAATTATCACTAGGGAGCGCAACAGTTACCAAACCCTCCAATTATCAACATCCTCCACGGCTTGTACATCTGCCATACAGCAGCAGTTTCATAATGATCCTTTGAGCAGTTTGGCTGATAGCAAGGAGAACAATATTTAAAAGGCAACTTGGTGCGACAGAATCAGCCAAATCTGTTCGAAATTGGGAAGGAGTCTTGGTTTCGTCACTAGAAGCTTGTTTGACAAATTTCTCAAGAGTCAATGACGACTAGCTACAGAGTAGTATTCGCTTAGCGCTAAGGTAAGAAATTCATTGACATGTTTTGGCAAGCTTTTTAGGAACGTGTGCCAAATATCATTTGGGTAAAGAAAATGCTTCAACGAGATTCGTAGATACATCGACAAACTTATTTTCAATATGAGGTATTGGGGTAATCGGATGGGTCCAAAACTCGCCCTCATTCCTCGCCAGCGTCACGGGAGAACGTCTCGCAAATCACAATGATTTCCCAGAAAGGTTTCAGGAGTACAGCAGCGGATGCGGACGCCAAGACAGAGACCATTTCATTGGCAACGCATCTACATACGCTGAGTGTTTGTGCGCGAATGAAATACAGGCTTTCCAGCAAAAACTTAGTATTCAACGGTTATTAGACACAAGTACAGTGGACAAAAGCAACGCGAAGCGTTAAAAAGCACCCACGACTGCAACACAAAACGTGTGCATGCATCTAGGGGTGTTTTACGAATCACTACATGTTGCTTGTTCCTGCCATTACTATATACTTGCCTGGGAATTTTGAAGATTCTAGTCCTGCTACACTGTCACTGGGGACAGGAGACGACACTTCAACGTAGAGGTAATTCTTGCCGCCAGCTGCACCACTTGGACCAGTACCAGAAGAAGGAGTTGGACCCTAGGTGGGTAGCAATTAGCACACGTGTTAAAGTAAACTCCAAAACAAGCTTAACCTTTCACTGAAAATTTATTCTGTTGCGTTAGGGAGTGACCGTAAACGCACTATCAACCTTATGAATACCAATGGTCGACAACGCAATACAGCACAATCACAGAGGCCATGGTAAAACATCGAATTGCCAATAGATGGAACAGCGGTGTTCAGATGGTTCCAAAACTAGTCGTCATCTGTCATTAGCCACATATGTGGGGAATAAATGGGAACGTATAACTACAATCTATTTTTCACAAGTCTTTACTGGCACACAGCACCAATATCCGAATCAGACCTCTGGCGTACGTATCAAATCTGCTAATGCTGAACAATGCAAATGAGCTAAGGGGAATTCGTGTAACAACTGCTGCTAACATTTGGCAGCTCGCAGTGTACATGTACTTACCGATTTTACTGTCCAATCGATGTCATCAATTTGGAGTTGCTTCCACATGCAGATGTTGTCGTTTTCAAAGTCACATGACGCCCCCTTCACTGAAACCAAGAAAAAAACGAAAGAGGTCGCATAACCTACATGTATTTCATAAATATCCTGGAACAGTTCTATTTGTTTTTCATTATGTACAACATCACATCGCCGTGGCATGATTGGCATGGCGAAAAGCAAATTAATTTACAAGGACTCTGGCAATTCGTATACAATGCAGCTCAATGCTCTCAAAATTCACATTTTGGTACTAAAATCAGATTATTACCAACTACTGGGGTTGGCGTTCTTCCCTGTGTGCTTTGTACAGTAGGCGTCGTCCTTCGTGTGCTTGGTAAATATGGAGTTGTCCTTCTCGTGCTTGGTACGTAAGTTGTCGAACTTCCTGATCCCTGGCATGGGCCGGTTTTTAAAACGAGAGAGTCGATGGCAATATCACCTTGCCATGTCTGCGCTTTGTTTGCCAATATCAGAAGCTGAAAACGAAAGAGTATGTTACACAGTCAGTGATGCCAGAAACAAATGGGAGGGGAAGCTTGCTCCACTTATTTTTGAAAGATCTACATGATAACCCTTCACAAAACTTAATCGACAACTACTGAGATTCGTTCACACCAATTCCGACTTCGACATAAAGAGAACTAATCAAACCCCTTACATCGCCGCGATTCCATGTCAGCTATATTGCCACCTTACGCTTAGAACTCAGTTTAAATTGTCGGGAATTGTCATCTAGTTTGCACTCCTCTTAGGCTTTAACTAATTGTTGATGAGACAGGTTTAAATACGCAACTAACTCCATATTGTAATCGTTACAACAGGCATTATCAATTACCGTCGACACGTCATTAGCAGTCACCGGTATAGACTCATCATGCCACGTATCTCCGTGAGATCCAGACCTCTTAAACAGTGGCTGCGTGTTACCTCCGTGCTGGTCGACTAACGTGATCTCCAGATCTCCCATAGTGCTGCTGCCGTACATGTGCCATTTGAAGGAGAAACAGTAGTGCCCACCTAGAATATGACATTTTGTGAACAGCAGTTTATGTAATAGTGGATGTTTCGTATTCAATCAAGTAAGTTTCGTCCAAGCAATGGTAGAGCAAGACACGTATATTTGCTCAGTGATCGCGAGTGATTGCGTGCAAACCAATGTCTTAGGACTAGGTGCAGACGGCGACGTACGTGTTCAGCCAGCACAATTTGTTGCTATATACCTGTACCTGTAGGGTACGCAAGGTGAAAAACTTCTGACGTTCGTCATCTATGTATGTCAACCATTTGCGTCGCAAAATCAAACTACTAAAAGGATCCCACTCCACAGTAAACGAGTGTTCGGTGGTATAATATGGCAATTAGATGGCGCACAATACATCGAATCCGTCCAGAAATGAAAAGGTGCCATCGTCGTCTCTTTCATGGAAAACACTTCATAAATTACATGAAAAACCGCCTAGGAACTGCAAAGACAACGCGAAAACAGAAGTAGCCATCAGCACGAAAAGCGGTATACGGATCCATCCAAAAATCTTTGACAACCAATCAGGGGCCGGTCCAGGATTTTTAAAAGGGTGGTCGGATCATTGCTCTGTTACAAATCTGAGAATTTAAGTTAATAATTTTAAAATCCTAGATTAGATATCACTAAAATCAAAAGAAAAACGAAGGGGTGCGGACCCCTTTGACCTCCTGGATCCGCCTATGAAAGTGCTACATTTAGAGGAAGAAACTTGCAGAGATACAACAAAGGAAAACCAAATACAGCAGTGTACGCAAAGATGACAATATTATCACTAGGGAGCGCCACAGTTGCACAACCTTCCAATTATCAACATCATCCAGGGCTTGCACATCTGCAATACTGCAGCAGTTTCATAATGGTCCTTTGAGCAGTTTGGCTGATAGCAAGGGGAACAATCTTTAAAAGGGAACTTGGTGAGACAGAATCAGCCAAATCTGTTCGAAATTGGGAAGGAGTTTTGGTTTCGTCGCTAGAAACTTGTTTGACAAATTTCTCAAGAGCCAATGACGACTAGCTACAGAGTAGTATTCGCTTAGGTAAGAAATTCATTGTCATGTTTTGGCAAGCTTTTTAGGAACGTGTGCCAAGTCTCATCTGGGTTTAGAAAATGCTTCAACGAGATCCGTAGATACATCGACAAACGTAATTCTTCCAATAGGAGGTATTGTGGTATTCGGATGGGTCCAAAACTCGTCCTCATTCCTCGCCAGCGTCACAGGAGAACGTCACGCAAATCACACTGATTTCCCAGAAAGGTTTCAGTAGTACAGCAGCGGATCCGGACGCCAAGACAGAGACCATTTTATTGTCAATGCATCTACATGCGCTGAGTGTTTGTGCGCGAATGAAATACAGGCTTTCCAGCAAAAACTTAGTATTCAACCGTTATTAGACACAAATACAGTTGACAAAAGCAACGCGAAGCGTTAAAAAGCACCCACGACTGAAACACAAAAAGGGGGGAATCTAGTGGTGTTTTACGAATCACTACATGTTGCTTGTTCCTGCTATTACTATATACTTGCCTGGGAATTTTGACGATTCTAGTCCTGCTACACTGTCACTGGGGACAGGAGACGACACTTCAACGTAGAGGTAATTCTTGCCGCCAGCTGCACCACTTGGACCAGTACCGGAAGAAGGAGTTGGTCCCTAGGTGGGTAGCAATTAGCACACGTGTTGAAATAAATTCCAAAACAAGCTTATACCTTTCACTGAAAATTTATTGACTTGTGTTAGGGAGTGACCGTAAACCCACGATCAACCTCATGAATACCAATGGTCGACAACGCAATACAGCACACTCACAAGAATTTTGTGTCAAAACGTCTTGGAAAGCGGAACGGAAATAGTGAACTATTGCCAAAAATTATATTGAACAATAAGCGACCAATAATTTTTTTGGAAATCATTTTGTTAGTGCCGTGATTAACCTCCCAACAGGACTCCCGAAACAAAACTCTCTTTCAATTGTGGGATTTTGCTCGTTATTGCCAAATACACAAGCAACTTGCCGAAGCCAACTCAGGAATCAGAAACTGAGGTGACACGTCTGTCTATAAAAACATTCAGAGACCTACCGCCCAACTCTACGTACATGGATTCCAGCAATGTCCTCTCAGCTTAGTAGAATGAGGACTTCAAATTATTATTCGGTAGATCTCGGCCTGCGCCACAAAGGAGCCTACAGTATATATGAACGTTATGGTTGCACTTGGTCACAAAAGTAAAATAATGTCAGCTGTCTCGTGACCTGTATGCACGAGGGATGAAAATGAAATGATTCAATTTTTAAGAAAGAAAATTTATCGCCCAATGCTTCCGAAAACACAAAAACGTCAGACACGTATAAATAATGTTAATCTTCTTCAACTAAAGCACTTATACGTTCAGTCTGTTACAGAAGTAAAAGTAAGGTAAAACTTAATCTTGAAAGTAAAAAGATGAACGTCGACTTTGAAGTCTTATAATGTACTTCCCACATTTCAGGTGGTGCGCGATTAATCAAGAGTACGTTACAAACTGCAGAATAGACAGTACCCACAAGGCAGCGTATTGCACCACATCCTGATATACCGAGAACAATGTCGGTGTGATACCCAACAATGGGAGCAAGTCTTATATGGAAACAATAGAAACGCAGAGCGTTCAAATGTAGTGGGCTTCTACAGTGTATGTGTATTTGAACAATGACCATTAGATGGCAAAGAAAGTGTCAAACCCGTGAATTGAGAATGTGGCGTTGTCTCTGTAAAGCCCAACTATTTGCCAAATTTCATGAAAATAAGTCAAAGAACTCCTAAATTGTGTAGTAGAAGCAAAAGTAAAGAACAATTCACATTAGAGGATACAGATATACCATATTTGGATTCAAAATTCACCGTCACCTGTCGCCCTCTCTTAAGAAGCCCATCTGCTAAATTCATCAAAATATTCAAAAAAGGGTAATGGAGGTACAGCTGCAGATGCAACAAACAGCAAAAATTGCCCTTGTGGGCAAATCAACATTGCCCTGGATCATCAACAACACAACCGTTAATAATCGCCTGTTGAGTGGTTTGAGAGGTAGAGAGGTAGACGTCAAAACAAACGTGAAAATTTTTAAGTGGCAAACGGGTGGCGCAGAAAATAACTAATCTGCTAGAAAATGGGAAGGTGTATTCTTCAGATAGGGACGGACTTAGGATTATGAATTGGGGGGGGGGCAGGGCAGAGTATTAGCCAGGATTTTGCCCATAAGATATTCGCACCTCCGTACTTCTAAATTGAATCTGAGAGAAATTTAGGGGGCGCATGACCCCCTTGGCCAGACTGAAATCCGCCACTGTAATATGTACTTATTTGCTGGCTTTAATGACAACACATTCATGAACTCCGAAGATACACCGTTAATCGCATAAAAACATTTTGCAACTAGTGGGCAACACAGTAGTCGGACCCGTCCGAAAGTAAAGCTCGGTCATGACTTTTTCATTATTAACTACAATAAATTTTCATAATGATCCGTTAAAAGGTATGGTATTTAGGGTACTGGAGGCCAGAAAACTGACTCAAAATTAACGACAAATGACCACCAGGTGGGGCAGAAAAATCAAATTTGTCTGATAATTGGAAGGAGTAGTCTCCTTAACAGAAATCTATTTGCCGAATTTCATGAGAAAACATTGCAGTGGCAAACGTAAAGAAAGAATTTGCCCCTAGAGGGTAGAGTGGTGTCGGAAAGAGTTCGACACTAGTTAATGTTTGTCGACGGCTCCATAGGAATACAGCTTCCAAATTTCATACATAGCTCTTTCAAAGTGTTATGGAGATTCAGCTGCAGACGAAACAACCAAAATCGCAATTACGGGGAGTCACAGTAGCCGGACCCGTCCAGACGTCAACGCCAGTCGTGAACCTCTCATCAGCACTATATCTAAAGTTTCATAATGATCTTTCGAGCGGTAAGGTGGAGGCCAGAAAACGGACGCAAACTAACAAAAATGCACAAAAGGTGGCCTTAAATTCGTCGAATCTGTCCGTAAATGTAAACGCGTCATCTCCCCCGTATTAAAAACCTACATGTATTTGACGAATTTCATGAAAATTCTTCAAAGAACCCCGAAGGAACAGAGGCAATGGTAAAAAATTAAATTGCCATTAGTCGTCACAGCGGAGTTCGGATCGGTCCATCTGTCGTTAGCCATATACACAAATGCCGGGGCATAAAACGGAGCGTATGGCTACAATCTAATTTTTACATTTTTTAATGGCACAGAACACCAATATCCAAATCAGACCTGTGACGTATGTACTAAATCCGACAACGCTGCACAATGCAAACGAACTACGTAAGGCGTATTCGTGTAATAACTGCTGCTAACATTTGGCAACTCACAGTGTACTTACCGATTGTATTGTCCAATCGATGTCATCAACTTGGAGTTGCTTCCACAAGCAGGTGTTGTCGTTTTCAAAGTCACATGACGCCTCCTTCACTGAAGCAACAAGAGCAACGCAGAGCGTTGAAATGAGCCCACGAATGCATCGCAAATGGTATGCTTTTAGGGTTATTTATTTGTATAATGTTAGTGGCCACTAGATGGGGCAAATACGTACAATCCATCAAAAAACTCGAACATGTCATATTGCATAAAAATGTGTCAAGAAACTTCAGAAAAACAAAGGAAAACATAATGAAATGAAAATGCCACTTAAGTTGGGCACAGTGTCCGTTGGATCCCCACTAAATTTAATAAAGATCCTGCAGTGGGTTTAGGACATACAGCTATGGGCACACGAGTCAGTCGCCATCATCAAACGTCATATATGCCATTTTTACAACCATCCCTAGAATGATTTGTTTGATAGAAGTGTGGACGCCAAGAACAATATTCGAAAACAGCAAAAATGGCCACCAAGTGGCGCAAAATATCTCGATTCCATCCAAAAACAGGAGGATAGCGTGACTTCACCAATAGATGCTTATAATCAAAACTTTATGAAAATCTGTTTAGGACCATTGAACATACAGAGCTAAATGTAAAAAACTAAAATTGCCACTAGGGGGCACACCAGCAGTCAGATCCGTCCCAAAAGTTGTCGTCGTTCATTGCTTACATCATACACTTTCTAAATTTAGTAAAGATCCTGCGAACGGTTTAGGAGATACAGGCATAGGTGCAAAAAAAAACTGCGACTAGGAAGCACCACAGTAGTTGAAGTCGTCGGAAAATCATCATCAGCTGTCCACTTCACAGTATGAACGTAGACGCCAATTTCCATAACCATTCTTCGAGCGGTTTGGTTGATAGAAGGGTGGACGCAAAAAAAAAACAGAACTGAAAACAGTAAAAATGGCCACTAGGTGCCGCAAGCTTCGTTGCATCCATCCGAAACGAGAGAACAACGTCACCTCCAGTTGAGGACTTTTGAACATAGAGAGGTAAACGTAAAAAAATAAATTGCCACTAGAGGGCGCACCGGTAGTCGGATCCGCCGAAAGTCGTTGTCATCTTTTGTCAACGTCATATAAAAACACTTCCTAAATTTAGAAATGATCCTTCAAACGGTTTAGGAGGCACAGCCATGAGCGCAAAAAAACTGCCACTAGGAAGCGCCGCAGATGTGCAAATCGTCGGAAAATCACCGTCAGCAGTCTTCTTTAAAGTAAGAACATACATGCCAATTTTCACAATCATCCTTTAAGCGGTTTGGTTGATAGAGGGGTTGACGCAAAAAACAGACCCTAAAACAGTTAATATGGCCACTAGGTGGCGCAAACTACGTTGGCCCCTTCCGAAAACGGCAGGACAGCGTCATCTCACAAATAGGTGCCTATATACCAAATTTTTTGAAAATCCGTTTAGGACTTTTGAAGATACAGAGGTAAAGGTAAGAAACTAAAATAGCAACTAGTGGTCACACCGGTAGTCTGATTTGCTCGAAAGCATGCTCATGCCGTCCCATCCACATTGGGAGTGTAAGTGCAAAACTTCATGAACATACGTCAAGGCATTTTGGAGATAGAGCAGCGGACGCCGGACGCCGGAAGGACGGACAGAGATGACGGCATAATGCGTACACATACATGTATAAATATGTGGGCGCATGGAAAGCGGAAGAGGTCGCATAGAATACTTCATAAATATCCTGGCACAATTCTATTTGATTTTCATTATGCACAACATCGCCTGGCCATGGCGTGATTGGGACGACTGGCAAATATATTTACAAGGACAGGGGCAATTCGTGGACAATGCAGCTCAATGCTCACAAAATTATGATTTTGGTACTAAAATCAGATTATTACCAACTCTTGGGGTTGGCGTTGTTCCCTGTGTGCTTTGTACACTAGGCGTCGTTCTTTGTGTGCTTGGTAAATATAGAGTTGTCCTTCTCGTGCTTGGTACGTAAGTTGTCGAACTTCCTGATCCCTGACATGGGCCGGTTTTTAAAACCAGAGAGTCGATTGCAATATCACCTTGCCATGTCTGTGCTTTGCTTCCGGTGATCAGAAGCTAAAAACCAATATAATGTGACGTGAAACTCGTCGTACAAGATGAATACAGCATTAACACAACAACAGGGGTTGCTTGAAATCTAAAACTCTTACACTTAATTCAGATGCCGACCGTTAACGAAGAGAGCAGTTGATTTTTCAAGACACCATGACATGTAAAATCTTCACGAGAGCGTATAATGAGAAAGCTTTGTTATGGTCACCTCAAGGTATAAGCCTATTTCGCCAACGTGGGTATGAACACTAATCGCTAATCCAGGTGCAATGCGTCAATAAGCACCTTTCTGCCAAAACTGTTTAATACACCCCTAGCTCCAGTACTGAAAGACGTCGTTTGTAGAGTGGCAATTTTGACAACTGTTTCTCTGCAATGTGGTTAAACATTTGACTCAATTTTAAGTGAAAATATTAATTACCATCGACTGGTGGGTAGCTATCACAGTTATGGACTCATTATGCCATACGTCTCGGTGATTTCCAGATTTCTTAAACAGTTGCTGACTATTGCCGTACTGGTCAGTCAATGTTATCTCCAAAGCTCCCATGCTATTTGAGCCGTACATGTGCCATTTGAAGGAGAAACAGTAAGTTCCAGCTGAAACGGTGATGAGCATCAATTCATTGCAAAAGCATATCTTAAGTAGATTTGATACAACCAATAGCCATGAACGCGTGTTGTTAAAATAGTGCACCACAAAGATGACATTCATTTGAGAATTATACATGATCTTACCGTAAAAAAATGTGCTGGTCCGCCACATAAGACCTTGTGACCCCTACCACTGTCACTTTCGAAAACGTTATTTTTGTTTCTTATGTCGCCATGGTAAAACTTGAGCTGTCCAAATTATATGAAAAAGAATTTAACCTCATGTATGCCTGTACCACTGGACTAATATTCCTCCATGCAACTAGAAAACCACTCAACGAAAGCCAACCGGTTACACAGCGTGACATTGGAAAAGTTAAAGTAATCAAAGCGCTGAATGTAAGCATTCAAATTTTGAGGCGAGTTTTCATTCAAATTTGGAGGCCACAGGACCAGGCCTATTGCAGAATACTAGCCTGGGAATGAAGCGGATTCGATTTGTGCAGCAGCCCCATTAGGAACAGGAGACGATACTTCAGTGTAGAGGTAGTAGCTGCCGTCAGCGGCTCCACTGGGTCCAGTCCCATACGAGGGCGTCGAACCCTACGAAAATGCACGTGTAAGTAAACTTAGGATAAACGACAATAATGACCGACATTTCAATCTCCGGTCTCGAACTGCTCTGTAGGTACAAAGAGGCTAAACATATAATTTAAGTTAGATCCAAAAGCAATAATGGTTCTGGTCCTTACTCATTTTGAAACTTGCAATCAAGGACCACAAAAATGCTCGCCCTCATCCATTTCAGTCAAGGTATCGTGCTTTTGAAAGTCTGCCTTAAGGTACGCTTACATGTAGGTATAGTTTGAAACACCATGATATGCTAAGCTGTGAGACAAGAATAAATAGAACGTCATCTTCGCATAACTGACTAGATTTTCAAAAAACCAGGCACAACAACCGATTATGCATTTGTAGCCTTAGGATCCACTTCGATAATATGTCCGTCCTCGATGCTAAGGGTCATATCTTGTCAATTAATACTTAATTTAGAAGTGAGCAATATTCAAGCAAAAGCGCTAAGCAAACAATTGGAAAGCTCCCACGACTGCAACGCAGTATACATGTAGTCGTTAAGGCGCGTTTCTAGTTTCATGTATCGCAACTTACTTTAATTCGCGTCTGCGATATCAGGAACTAAGTTGCCCCGCGTCGCTTCAGGGTGAAGTCGTTTTCCAAGGATACTATCATAACTTTTAAGTGGTGATGATTTTGATAGCAAAAAAAACAAGATGCCATTGAACACAGACCAGTTTTCTCAGTTTCAATTTTCACGAGTGCTTGCAGCCTGTCAAGGCAGCGGAAATACGCCCGTTAGATTCAACAGTTTAACGTCTGAGCTATGCATTAGTGAGGTACTAGCCAAGTGCAAGATGTCGAACGAATGCGCTCGCCCTAGTACACTGAAGCACTGGCACGTTGTACACAAAAGAATGGCACCCAGAAAACCTACCTGTTTCACAGACCAGTCAAAGCCGTCAGTTTGCAATTGACTCCACATACAAGTGTCTCCGTTTTCGAAGTCACAGGACGCTGCATTTCCTGGATGAAAGAACATAAGTTATCCGTAGGTTTAAGAATCGTTGAAAAGACGAGAAGAGATTTGAACAATTACACCAGGTTGCGCTTCGCATACAAAGACATTCTCTACACACTTGAAGCAACACGCGTTCGCTTACGGAACAGTGATTCAACTCAAAATACAGCAGGCGTAGTGTATGAAATAAATGATCTTACGGTGGTGTGCTTGCATTCAGATTATCGCATACATGTAAGTCGTTCGTCGGACGAACGTAACTTTACTGATCAAAATTTCTGCTTTAAACTGCATCAGTAAATAAGACATTGTACTTTTTCATTAACCCCTTCCGGAGAGTATCATTTCGCCAGTCTCATTTTGATAATACACAAGTTTTGGATGATATCGCCAACATTGCAAGTGCTCTGTGACAACGGAACATATCGCTAGGCGTTCAAAGATCGTCGTGTTCTTGCAAATTTTGAAACTAGTCACCTACGTCAATGGATCTAAGGGATTATCCAAAATTTGAGGTCTTCTTTACCAAAACACTAATCTCCGGTTACCGTAAATATGATTTATAGAAATCACAAATATACATGCAGTACTACAAGCATAACAACGTGTTGCATTGTGCTTTTGCATTCACTACTGTTGAGGGAACTATGTGGCTGACAGCTTAGGACAGAGGACATGTCGATTGAAGATTTTGAACTTATTCTTAAGAAACCGCAGATTTGGGATTATAAGTCGATCAGGCAATGAGGTTCTAAGATTTAAGGTTTACATGATGAACAGAAGATGTCAGTTCGTTCATTTCGCTACATATTTTGCAAATTGCCTCGTTTTGGATACAATGAAAGTGTAATTAACTGGTGGACATGTCTGCGTATTTAAACACATATCTACGTGTACTCAATTGAAGAATTTGACACATTCAAAGTACACATCTACTGGCAGTAGAAACTCTGTAGAAACTCTAGAAATCGAGTTTAGTCTTTAAGACAAACTAAAGACAACTGCGTCTCGTAAGCATGTCTCCGTATTAAAATTAACCGAAAAGGAATATACTGAACATAACCTAACTACCACATCACTATCACAACCTAATGTGTTCATTTCAACGTCCAAGAACTTAGGATGTTATAGTTTCTTCAGTTGTTTCTTCATTTTCCTCGCGTGCAATGTTTTAGTATATTTTCCAGGTTCTATGAAAATCTGAACGGTTTAAAAACAATCAAAATGTTTAGTGTTTTGGAGAAATATCGAGAACATACTTTTTTGGTTTCAAATGAATTCAGTCAGCCAATTATGCCATGTGATGTTGTGAATGCATCAAAATTTGGCCACCTTTTTAGAGTAACCAAGAATCGAGAACCGATCCTACTACACTGTGCATGTACACAGTTCTACAGATAGGTTGTTTAATAATAACCGGTCACCAGCCAATAATGTACAGGTAATGGAGCTTTCTGGGCTACCATTACGCGACTTACCTGGAGCGCCGGTTGGCGGGGACGTTTGGTATCTAGTAGGGGACAGTGATGGGTTCGTTTGTGAAAAAGTTGGTGGGTTTGTTTTGGGGTTTGTTGGTGGGTTGGTTGGTGGGTTTGTTGGTGGGTTGGTTGGAGGGTTGGTTGGAGGTTTTGTTGGTGGGTTGGTTGGAGGGTTGGTTGGAGGTTTTGTTGGTGGGTTTGTTGGNGTTTGTTGGCGGGTTGGTTGGTGGGTTTGTTGGAGGGTTTGTTGGCGGGTTGGTTGGAGTATTTGTAGGTGGGTTGGTTGGAGGGTTCGTTGGTGGGTTTGTTTGTGCATTGGTAGGAGGGTTTGTTGGTGGGTTGGTGGGCGGATTGGTTGGTGGGTTTGTTGTTGAGCCACATGTTCCAAGATTCAGCGAAATGTCGTCCAATGCGATGTCAGATGTGTAACCAGATCCTCTCTTGGCTCGAAATGCCACCTACAATTGAAATTGGCCGATGTCACTACCTACATGTACATGTAGACAGCCAATTTCAAAGAATTTACAATAATGAAGGCACCTTTCGATCAATTGAAATCCACCAACATCATTGTAGTGGGGTTTAATTACGGAATAAGTCTATCTCCGTTTGGATACCACAGTATTGAAATACACTTATAATGAAAAACGACATGATGTCACTGTACACTTAATGGCCGTAGACAATGTCACGTGGTTTTGGTGTCCAAATTCTTATCTACATGTACCAAAATGAGGGTACACATACCCAAGGTCCACTTTATCAAGTGCAACATGGTAAAACGTCCCTACAAGTGGACACTTTGTAGTGAACACATTGCAGTGTTTTTATTCTTGACGTATTTTGATCAATAGGGGTGTAAATTCCAACAAATTGATATACTAATAATTTATGGAAGGTTCTGGGAGTCACTACAACATATCAAGTAGAGCGGAATCTAATTGGTGGGGCACCTTTTGGGGATGTCACGACTTGGTCCTACGCACACAAGTGCTGAGATGCCAGACTTTAGATCTGATACTACCTTCGTAAACAAAGCTATATACAAATACCGTAGTTCGAATTGGATGAAATAGGAATACACATAGAATAGTTGAATAAAAGAAAATTATGAGATAACGGTTCAAGAAAATATTAACGTCTTGTTGTAAACACAGACTGAGCATGCAAGACCTATAACAAGAGCAACGCAGAGCGTTGAAATGCGCCCACAATTGCACCGTATACGGTATCCTTCTAGGGTTGTTTATTGGTACCATAAAGTGGCCAGTAGAGGGCATATATGTAGTATGTTGTACTTTACAAAATGGAAATGCATGGTCATTGTCTCCTCAATAGGCTAAGGGACAAAATGTGAGTGATCTTCATAATACAAGCACATCCTATACATCAGTTGCTTAAAGCACCACAGAAACATAGAATTAAAAACAAATTTACCAACATACGAGATTAGCACAGCATTAGAATGCCAGAAACAAATTTCTACTTGGAACTTTTCC
>NMRA01000673.1:92811-152298 GCA_002633005.1 Phoronis australis
TAGGTGCCTACATACCAAATTTCATGAAAATCCGTTCAGGACTTTTGAAGATACAAAGGTAAGCGTAAAAAACTAAAATTGCCACTAGGGGGCACACCGGTAGTCGGATCCGTCAGAAAGTTCGCACATGCCGTCCCATTCATGAATGGAACATATGTGCCAAATTTCATGAACATATGTCAAAGGGTTTTGGAGATAGAGCAGCGGACGCCGGACGCCGGACAACGGACGCCGGACAGACGCCGCCCGCACGGACGGACGGACGGACGGACGGAGATGACGGCATAATGCGTCCACATATAAATATGTGGGCGCATAAAAAGTAATTGCAGGCGGTATGTTACACGTCGTTTCAGGTGTGGGCAGGCTCATTGCACTGATGACCTGGAACAATGTTTATGCTTTTTATTATGTAGGTAAAACCGTGCTGAGGAGCTAGAGATTTGACTCAGCGGTCCAGCAGTGTGCCTCAGTGGGAGTCGAGCCTTTGACAATAAACGGAAGAAGCAGATACGTATCCCACTAGGTACAATGCCACCTCCAAAGTGCGCAATGTAGAATATACATGGTGCAGTTTTGCAAATATTACAAACATTGAAGACATTGACGTGATTAAATAACCAAAGGGATCACGCAGATACACGATACACATCATAATGTACAGTATTTTAACATTGAAATGTATTACTCAAGGGAAGCTATACTATGTTCCCCAATACAAAGTATTCACACCTTGTGAGAAGGAAGTTAACTACAGGCCAGGTTTCAATTGTACCACATACAAGATAGGAACCCAGACGTCGTCCTGCTAAGCTCCCCTATTGGAAATACCCAACATAACATACACCCTGTAACTGGTCAGCATATGCAATAGCATGAAGTTCAGTGAGGTTCAATGGAGTTCAACATATTTTGTGTTTTGCATAACAAAGACTTGCACAAAAATTACTTACTTTGAATTTCGACGTTGTCGATACACTCACGCTTTCACTGTGCCATGTATCGCCTTGATTTCCAGTCTTATTGAAAAGTACGGTCTCTGCCCCGGACGACGAAATTAAGATGAGGCTTAGATCTCCCATGGCGCTGCCATACATGTTGTAATCAAACGAGAAACAATAGGTATTTCCTGCAAACCGAAATGTCAAACATCACATACATTTTTGCAAACAATGAACTTAAATTTATGGCCATGGAAATTGAATTTTGACAACAACAAACTCCTGACAAACTACATACACTATTATACAAAACGTGCTCGTCACCACCAATAGACATAACTAAACTACATCCAATTGACCTAACTGCCTTCTTTATTGTATTAATTTCCATGCACCAAACATTTTCATTAAGAATTCTAATTCTTTCAAACTTCGTCAGTTTACATGTTTTTGTTTGTCAAACATTTCAATTACCAGCATATCGATAACAAAGAGATTGAGTACCATTCACACGTGTGTCTCACGTGTGTGTGTCTTGCATATACTTTGGAAGCAATAGAGAGGAGATTAAAAGGTAACGTGCGTATATTTTCTACGAACGTAGCGGGAACACGACAACCAGAAACCTGTCATGATACGACTGTTTACGAACTCTTTATTTCATATCTTACATAGAAATTATAATTGACAACGTATGACTAAAACGAAATGCACATGACATGTCACTAAAAACGTTGAGAGCAAGTAAAAATTACTTGAAGCCATTAAATTTCAAATTATTAGGCTGAACTTGGAAAAACTATCAGATGCAATATCGTCAGAACATTCTTAACAAACCCTAAATTTGCACTGCCTAACCTTCAATGAAGGGCGTTTGTAGAACAGCGACATCGCCGGGATTTCGTGGGTAAGAGGCCTCCGCGTAGATGTAACCCGACGAATGAGCGGGGTTGTAGGCGCTAGGACCGGTACCCCATGTCGGCGTACCACCCTGTCGGATAATGACAAATTTATGTTATGAATACAAAGACACGGACATCGTTCATTACAGCTGAGGCATACGATATTCATACATGTACATATAAATAGTGCTTGGGTGGGAGTCTCAGCGCCTATGGCAGTGAAAGTAGACGGGGCCACCGCTTCAAGCTGAGTTTTAAGAACTCCGAATAGTATGTAATTGATGATGGTGTAAGTGGCACTACTAGTGTTCGTCCATAAAATAGTAGTTTACATACTACTGGTACATGTATGGTGTTGGATAAAAATTGACAAACACCACCGTTTCGATGGCCTTTTAATTAGGACAATTTCAATTCAGGATGTAATACCATGGTTGTCAAATTGCAAATCTAATAAAAACACCTGCACACAAAAATAAGCACGCCATTAGTTGAATCCTTTCAGAACATCAAGCTTCCTCTCCAAAGGACGACGTCACTGACATTCACCCAAGAAACTCCATGCAACGTCAATTTGAACAAACGTGCATGTACAAAGAGTTTTGAAAAAAGATTAAAAATCATCAGAGATAAACGTACCTGGCGGGGAACCCAGTCAAACTGATCGTCTTTACTCTGTCCCCACGCGCAGAGTTTGGAGTCGTCGAAATTGCACGTGACGGATGTGTCTGCAAATTCATGAGATGTGAGCCACCAAACTGCTTCCACTGGTCAGCGTACTGACAGAAGTGCAACCTTACAATCCTACTGCACGAGTGTTCAAATAGGTTTAGCTAAGTAATTACATGTATGAACGGTTCAGTCTCAAAAGAGTTAGCGTGACTATTCTGCTTCCTTCGACTGGGCCTAGTATTCATCTCCATAATAACGAGAAGTCCGGGGCTTAAACTGATGATGACGTAAAACGTGCTGTCGTGATCGTCAATTCCGTTTTCAATTAAGATATATACACTCCACGCGTTTGTTGAAAACAAAACTTGCTTCGTTTAGTAATGTTTTGACAACTGAAGCAACGAAAGAAAACTTTTAACAAATTTAACACTTCGAAAGTTCGCTTACTTTTACCACAGGACCGGTTGCGTAAACAAGAAAAGATCTCGTTGGAGTACAGGTGCCAAGCCAATGTTACGAGCGACCCTTCCGCATCCAAGAGAGGAGCTTTGTGAAATTTATAATCTTGAAAGCTCCTACGAGGCGCATGGTGTTTTGAAATGAGATTTCTCATCTACTGGGAATGTACGTTCAGAAATCAAACACTGCAGTATTTCCAGTAAGTGTTAATGACTCGCAGATATCGACTGCAAGCCTACAAGTAGGGTCAAGGACAAATGTACCGTATTACTTTCTTATTTTTTACTGTATTTATGGAGATTTAATGTCGTAATTATATTTGAGTTGTGAGGTAACGTACAATCCGTGAGTGTGTCGCAATGCGTTCCTTGGAGCCCTGCCCAGCATTCACACGTCGGTTGAGGCCCGGCGAGCGAACACGTCGTACGTGAAGGGCATTTCAAACACGGGTCTGGAAGGTAGAATATCATCCAATAGATTACGGCATAAGAAGCCCATTGACGATAAGACAGAATGTATCTGTATCAACAACTATAATATGAACATACGCTGTATAACCTACATGCATGTACATGTACATTTACATGTAACGTTTGGTGCTCATGTACATGTAGATGAGGGATGCATTTATTAATGGTTGCTTTGGGAAAGTCACGTATTGTCATCGTCGGAAGATCATGGAACTTGAATTATATACGTTCACTGGAGCGTCAATAAAATATCATGCACTAATCTCAAAATGGAGTTTCTCTCCCAAATAAATAAGCTTGTAGAATGTAACTTCTCGCAGTGCAAACAACTGTCATAGAGCGCAACATTATTTACTTTCAGGAGCAAGCCCGTCTTCAAAAACATTAACTGCGTCACTGATAATAACTGGGTCAGGGTTAATGTTTCGAACTGTTAGAGGTCTTACCCAGGTTTGTAATTGCACGTGCAGTAAACGAAAACCCCTTGCTTGATGATCCACCACCATGTGTGTCGAATACCAGCATCATCTCCGTTGCATTGTGGTCAAGAAACGTGTGCGCTTGCTGTGGTGCTTGCTCCATGTGCCCACAGTACCTGGTAAGAAATGCTGACATTTTTAACTTGACGGGACAACTGAAAAAGCCATTCTCTTGGTCCAAAAAGTAGATGTCGCCAACGAGAACAAAACAGACGCCTTAGACGGCTGACCCGTGGAAACGGGCTTAGTCAATGAAGCGCTGTCACTTCGAGTTTTTGCGCAGCAAACAGCGGGTATAATGGACTATGATATTGAACCATGTGCCGCCATGGTGGTGGCTGCCGTCCGAGTGGCTTTCCAGGACGTGGATATGGAAAGAACATGTCAGTTAGATTGGGATTATGCCCTCTCACACCCTGATCGGTTTATATTGCCTCGACTGCGTAAAGAAAGGAGCGGCGGTGGAACTTAACAAATACAGAGGATATCATACCCATTGTATGGATGCACTGCTGTTTGTATCCAATAGAAAATAAATCATTTTTTAATATCTTTAAATATACGCCAATATTTACTTTCAATTTGATACAATCTCCAATATCATAACGGCCATTAACAATGCCTTCAAACGCAAGAAACAACTTTCGATTCAGCTCATTTAGTGCGATGGAATTAGTCTTAAAATGCCCGTTAGGCAGACTTGATGTCACCATAGAAAGAACTGGCAATCTGTTATTGTTCGAGACCAGTTACACCAATTTGACTTCTCACTGAGTGTCATTTTGTGCACCAATAATGGTTTCACGGAAAAAATCAACAGTTCTATGCAAACCCTGCAACCACTTCCTGTCTAAGTGAGCTACACAATTAATCCGGTAAGATATCTCGACTAAAATATCGCTACTTGGGTAAAGAATCTGTTTATATCTGTTGTATCTCTTTAAACCAGACAACTCAATGCTTTGGAAATAAACATCATCTTACTGAGCCGGTAGGTATGACTTACTCGTCAGGCGACTTAAGCCCATTTTAAATGATTGTGTTTACGTCTAATTGTATATTTACACTCGTGTGCAGATTTACGTACAGTGCGTATTTCTGAAGTAAAAATGTAAATATACTCTTGTATAAAGCTATACCCGAGTGTATAATTTCATGTAAATGTAAAAGTAAATTTACACACGTGCAAAAATACACATAGCACATGTGAGCCCAACATGTATTTATTCATGGGTGTAAAACCACGATAAGACTTATCCAAAAGTGCCATGACAAAATTATTTCTGTGTTCTCATCTTTCCTTAATGTAACACCAATTCCCTTTAAACATGCAAAAGGTCCGTTGTGTGTGATTTGGTAGGGTCTTTTGGTGAAACGTTGCTGCTGTCGCTTCTGCAGCTGATGCTGCTGTTGCTGCTACTGCTGTTGTTGTTGTTGCTGCTGCTGCTGCTGCTGCTGCTGCTGCTGCTGCTGCTGCTGCTGCTGCTGCTGCTGCTGCCGCTTCAGATGGTACTGGTGCTGCTGTTGCTGGTGCTGTTGCTGCTGTTGCTGGTGCTGCTGCTGCTCTAGTAACAAGACAAAAAATGGAATACTAGTACCATGCTGTTGAGAAATAAAACAGCATACAGTGTTTCGAAAGCGATCGCGACTTCTATCTGCATCAATACTAAACCGCCGCTATAGTTAAATTTCGAATTTAACCTTCCAAGTGATGTTCTTGTGGAAGTTTTGTGCAGCATGAACTATCATGCAATCGGCTGTGGCGATGCAAAGTTCGGGCATGCACGGTCAGGAAAACACCTGCTTCATAACTCCACCAGTCTGTGAACAGTACGGTTACCAAATCACGTAATCTATGCACCGACTACGACTTGACTCCAACCTGACAGGTGGATTGTCTTGATCGTTTGAAATATGTTCTAGGAACACTTGACAACACGAATGATTCTGTGGAAGGGCATCTATTTGACGATTGCCAAAGCACCCTTAGTCTAATGACATATGTGTTCTCACTGACATAAGTCCGTCGATCGTTCCTAATATACATCTGTATACTGTACCATAGGTCCTGCTTGCCGTTTGCGAGATACTGTAGTTGCAAAAGTAATCCCTGGGGAGTGATACTTGCGATTAGGCAGGGCTACCTAGACTAAAATCAATTGTTCCAGAAGGACGTTCTTCTTACTAGCAAACGTTGCCTGAATTTGAAATGTATAGAGCAATGGGCACAAATGTGGCTTTTCTTTTTCCCTATACGAACGAAATGAAAATTTAAATGTACACCCGCCGGTGTAGATTTGCATACAGTACGGTGTCTATTTACACAAGGGAATAAATATGCTGGGTATCAATAATTTTTCAATTAACAACTGTGGAGAAAAACCTCCCACCTTCAATCAATAGTTTTATTTTTGCCCGCTGACGTACAGGTAACCAAAATTATACACAGCGTTGGGAAATTGTCGTTGGCGGCCGCAGAGAAGGGGGAGCGATTGCTGAAATAAGTAACAGATGTCAACCTGTGATGTCATCTGTAATGAACAGTGGGAGAAAATTGAAATTGAAATTTGTCGGAAAACTTTTTCAATGAGCAGGGGAGTAATAGATCCGCTGTGCCCACACCTCAGCTATGTCAGCATTGGCTACCTCTCGTGAGAAGTAAGAAGTTTAAAATACGTACTTACCTTCAGAAACGGGTTTGTGATAGTGCATACAATTACATTGTTAGAACGGTGGTGTGTCTGCTAAGCAGTTGTCAAAATACAATTTTGTGTATCACTTTGTAATACTAAGCTTGGCAATTAATACTGTGTGAAAAGTAGTTTTCAAAACTGATTTTCTATCATGTGGTGTTGCGACGGGTATCTGAGTAAATTTAACCACAAAAAACTTCATAAGACATTGAGAAAAAGGCTCGTTTGCAGGAATGAATCTTGTAATTGACCCATTCTAGTGTCAAGGAGACCTCTCACCTCCTATGAGTTGATGTAAAATCCTATGGTGCGAATTTTGCATGATCACGTGGGAACTTGTTTGTCATGTGATGCTGTCTATACTCTCGATTCATGCCAGTGAGAGAGGGTGTAGATGGCTACTTACAATGAAGAGTTAAGACCTTCCTTTAGCACTTCATTTGGGTCCAGATACATACTGTTTTCAGCATGTCACGAGAATTTTGACAGTGTCACTAAACACAAAATTTTGCACGTTACCGGAATTCCACTAGGATTTTGCATCAACCAGTGGAAGGAGACGAGATGTGTCGAAGGCACTAGGAATATGTAAACATTCAGTACAGCAGACAAGTATCTCAATGTATATTAAGTACAAAGTCAATATATGGACAACGAAACTTCCAATTAGGTAGATATGGCATAGAGTTTCCGATATCATTATGTCACACAATACAACTTCATTCAGTAGCAGAAACTGATTACATACTTGACTCCCTTTTGTCCAATCAGGTTTGCATTTATCTCCAGGCTGTGGACGCAATTGTCAATGGCTGCGTCATCAAACACCTCAAAGTCATCAAAGGTAACAATGATTCCACTGTCAGTTTCCTGGGGACCCTGTGGTATTGAAATGACAGTAGACAACATGAAGCAGATGTTCAGCCAAAATGTACAGTGTATTGCTCAGCAACAAGCAGTTATCTTTTGAGACCATCTACACTTTTGCTCAAGTGAGACTCACATGGTTTTCAGAAATTGTTGCGTGGACCATTATGTCAAATTAATGCGTGGAGCATCATGTCACGTTTGTAACTTTCCCAGGGCTCTTGGTTTCTAACTCGGACTGCAAAATAATTTTAAAAATTTCTTTTCAACATGTAATTTAATGTGAGCTAATGATGCTTTTCTATGATTAAATGCAAAATTAATTGCCAAATTTTAAAGGGTCTTAACAATGTCGTGAATGCCCAAAACTTTTCAAAACTTTGCATGCATGGCAGCTGTGGAACAAAACGGAATATTATTTATTATATAAGTTGACGCTATTTATTTTTATGGGAAGTACTGTGAAAAAAATTACTCGTCGGCCATATCGTGCCCTAAATCTCTGAGATTTGATCTAATGTCGCACTTCACAACAACTTGATTCGAGGTATAAACCGAAGTAACCGAGTGCGTCTTACGATGGGTCATCGACAGGGAACAAAAAGCCCATTGTTTCAGAAGCTTATCTTACGTTCTTTCTGATGTGGAGAGGAAACTGTAGAAACGACATCTTAAAATGTTTAAAATATGTCATACAGTTTTAAAATCTAACTTAAACTTGTCTCAAATCCTTTCCAAGAAGGTAATCCTACATGTAAGTCTGATTTCAGTTTTTAACTTGCGATTTGTTTTAATACTGACTAGCTACTTGATAAAAAAGTTTTAAAATTTGGAAGTTGAGAAAAATCCTCATACTTAAGTAAAAATTAACTTTGGTCAGATTCTTAGATCGTGCCCCAGACTTCGATCCTTGATCGTGTTTTCGGAAGATGATGCCTAAAGGTGTCAAATAACGTGATTTTGTTGTTTGACATGTACAGGCACTTGGAGCTGATTACAATTAATTATTATGGAATCGTATGTATCAAGTTTGTGAATTCATGTGAAAGCTGTGACATGACGTAACTTGCTTATACATTAACGGCTGGAATGAAACGCGTGCAAATTTGATCATCAATTGTGACAACTCATTTGAATTCTTGTCACTTATCAATGGTAAATGATAACTAGCATTTTTGAAAGACGCTATGAACGATGGACACACTGATTTCAAGCTGATGGTCATTCATTATTAGCCTCGTGTGAATCCATATCAATCACAACGGGGGATCAAGTATGAAAAACTTGGTCATTTCTGAGTTCTATAGGGCACGGAATAGAGTTTTGTGAGAAACGTTGTCATTGTTTGCGAAGTACTGACACTTGGTTCGGCAATTGGAGAACGGTAACGAGCAGTTAAACTCCTCCTCGTGTAGACTGCATGGGGCTTTTCCAAATATGTTTGCCAGTTCATGGCTCACTTGAAACATTCATGCATATCTAGTGCATTTGTTTGGAAAATATTAGTGCGGCGCAGCCAAACCTGTCGGAACGGTTCCGTCACTCATGAATGCGTTTTAATTATTAAATTGGCAATACGTTGACGTAGATAACCATTGGCTTAGTCCTAACTCCAGAGCAAATTGATTGTAATGAGGGGCGTCGATAACATTTTCTGTGAGAGCTTAAAGTGACCTTGGTGGCTAAGAGCTGGCAAGGGCGTCAGCGACCGAGAGGAAGAATCTGTTGGCGACCGTTGTATTGATAAGGAGGTGTAAGCAGTGAACGCTGGCGATGTCGACTGTAATAGAACTAGCGATAATACAAGTAACAAGCCCATTGTTTACGGATGATTAAGTCTTGCTGTGGGTGATAAGTTGTGACAAGTGTCGTAATGCTGGTGACGATGGTGACGGTGGCGAAGATACGTGTTGTGTTCACAGCGGCTGTCGCCATTAGCTTAGATCAGTTACTAGTCATGGGCTATGAGGACCTAACAAACAACCAGTAGGGAGAAGGTGACAAAATGCATCGAGTGGATATAGAACGCACAAGAATCCAATCAAAGTTGTACACTAGATACAAGTATAGTGGCAACACTGCCATCGCAATATCAGGAATCACGCTCCTACATGTACTTTTGAACAATGCACTTGATGTCATGCGCCACTAAAATTTACGTGACGGTTATCAGATGGCGTGTTTTGATTATTGTCTCCACAACCACTTACATATCTCCCCATTCGTAAAGCTCAAACAGTACATGTGATACTCACCCGGATTACGTACACACACTTCTTATTCAGCGGATAGTTGTTTGGGTATCCAGGGCTCACAATTTTCACCATCTCGCCTTCTGTGCCGAGGTTGTACACTCCTCCGCACTCTGGGTAATCTGAAAACATTTTTTTTATCATTGTCACCTTACCTCCGCTGTTGGTAGGAGAAACAAGTGTCAGTTAAGTGACAGTGACGGCAACACGCTAATGGCATTTGTGGGTAAAAGTAGAGTTGGTAAACTGTGCACTGTACGGGCTTCGAACCATAGGGCGCTGGGGGGACTATAGCCCCCACTTTTTTCAGTGCTACGTCGCACATGACCTACAGGTGGTGCACCACGGGGGGGGGGCTAAGAGGGCTTTAGCCCCACATTTTCAGTTCTGGGCCGCCCATGAACCAGTGTAGGCCACGTGGAGGTGGTGATGGTAGTGCTAGTGTCTTAGGTAGGAGTGGTGGTCGTAATCTTAGCAATGGCGATAGTGTGGGTGACATTGGCACTTTTAGCGGAGATGATATAGTGGCTGGTGACGTAATGGCTGATATTGCCACGTATACGGTACAATATGAGAATGTTCTGATACGTGCTTTTGTCTTTACTACTTCTCCTACTTCCCCCGTTATTTTTGCCACGCTATGTTAGTATCTCAACTATTGATGTATTTGCCACACTCGATGATTGTTGTTTTATTTGATTTATCAACGAGAGCAACTTACCGGAAAAATTTGGATCGATAGTGTTACAATCTCCAGTCAAACCCCGTGGACATTTGCACCCGCAAGCTCCGGATGCGCTTTTAAATGGATAGCCATGGTTAAAACAAACGTCAGTACAGTCACCTGTCAAGAAGAAATATACCTACATGTACGTGTACGCATACATTGTGGTCCCACTTTCATGTTCTCGTTTAAAGCATTGAATTATCACCGTTTTATATGTACTACAGTGCAGTTAACAACACATTGAAGCTTGCCTTTCCATTTTCACTTGCACTTTACACGATAAACCGGATCAGGCTAAGAAGTGAACTTTTGTCATGAATGATATTCGTTTATTGGTTTACCTTTGCAGTTGTAGACGAGGTTTGCCATTTTAGCGTCGTAGAAAGTTAATCCGTTCCTGCTTCCTGGTAAAAAATCTAGTTCCTCATTCTTCACTCTGATTGTTGGCAGACCATTGATATTAAATGCCTGGAAATAACATAAAAACTTGGTGCACATAACTGGAGCAGGGGGCAGGGTCTAATTTTTGTGCTCAAAGTCTTAACTTGAAATCAGTTTAGCGTTTTGCTCTACTTTTCCTAGAACTCAAAGTAAAGAGTCTAGAATCTATGCTCGATTACATTATGGTTTACACATGCATATCTAGTCAAGGTTGGAACATATTCTTGATACCACAATCTTCGAAAAAATAAACGTTGTAAGTTTAGACACGAACGTTTAGCCTTTTTAGCCTTAATGCTGGGATCGTCATGAGCACACTAGGTTGAAAATGTTGTCCATGTAAGTCATTATGTGCAAGAGACCAGAATTATAGACACGCACATGTACCTTGAGCCTCCCGAACTGAAAATGTCTAAAATAATTCCAAGATTGACCACGACTTTTAAAATACATTTTCCCCTGCCACTGGAGATTACAGACACATGTACGAAGCATGGTACAGTTACCGGGATTTTCCTTAATTAATAAGCACATGGGAGTGTAGTCGGAAAATGAACTTTTTTAGGCGTTTTGGTAACACCAAAATAAACGCCCGGGCGTTTATTCAGAAAAGGGGGGCTTGTGAACGGAAAGTCAGATTTTGCTGATTTTGACATCTTTACCTAAAACTGTAATTTTAAATTTCATGTTAAGAAATGCGTGGTTCGCCAACAACTTGTTTGTTCTTGTAAACGACAAATGTTCCGAAAAACTGATTTTGAAACAAAAAGTTGACGCATTTAACAAGAAATTGTCCAAATAAACCCCATCCTCTTTGTTTGAACACTTGACACCAAAAGTTGTAACAATAAATAAACGCCCGAATAAACGCTCATGGACGTTTGATCGGGTATTGCTATCTGCGGTAAGTACCGGTACATATTTTCCCTAAACAGTGACGACTGCACACAGTTAAAATCTCGAACAAACATGATAGTATTTTGCAGTTAAATCATTTTGGACCTTCGTGTTCGCGAATTGCAGTCACCTGCAGCTAACTTAGTGACTTCTATGTCACACAACAGGCAGCTTTTTCAAAACATTTAGTAAAAGCCCGAAGACTCCTAACGTAACTCACGTATAAGCTGTAGTGCATATCACTCTCAAGATCATATTCTACTTGCACAGAAGTCACACTTTTGTCGAAATTGTATGTTCTGTTGGGATTAATGTTATTCCACAGAATCTCCACAAACTGGTCACGGTCACTTCTTGATTGCTCGTGCGCAAACCCCATAGCATGACCGAGCTCATGAGCAATGATTCCAAGCTGAAATGCAGACACAATAGGATATACATGCAAGAGTATGTGGTGAGGAAGGTAGCGGTTGGCTGACGGGTTTGAGCTACCACTAAGTTTAACGAAATCCGCTGTTTAGCCTACAGCAGGCAATCCAGGAACATAAAACATGTGTTTGAAGTGGTTGCTGAACAGCCGCTGTTCTCAAATGCAGAGTATGTCGACTTCATTAAAACAGTGCTGCAGCTGTTTGTCACACAGGCACGTACCGCATTTCATTTTTGAAATAAATGGTGCAGGGCTAAAAATAACAAGAGCAAACGGTGTGCTTCTAGGGGTGTTTATTTGTATCATAAAAATGGCCAAAAATGGCGCAGAATATGTCGACTCCGTCGGAAAACGAAAACATGTCATATTTTTTTTAACAGAAAGCGATTTACAAAATTTCATACAAGAGCAACGCGGAGCGTTGAAATGCGCCTACGAATGCATTGCAAATGGTGTGCTTTTAGGGTTATTTATTTGTATAATAAAAATGGCCACTAGATGGCGCAAGAACATACAATCCATCCAAAAACAAGAACATATCATATTTCATAAAAATCTGTCAAAGAACTTCAGAGAAACAAAGCGAAACAGAATAAAATGAAATTGCCACTAGTGGGCACAGTTTCCGTTGGATCCGCTTGAAAGTTGTCGTCATCGGTTATTATCTTCATATAAATACAATAACTAAATTAAGTTAAAGATCCTGCTGTGGGTTTAGGAGATACAACTATGGGCCCAAAACAAAACTACCACTAGGAGGCACCACAGTAGTCAGTCACCATCATCAAAGGTCGTCTTCACACTGAGACCATATATGCCAATTTTCAAATGATTTGGTTGATACAGGGGTGGACGCCGAAAACAAGATTTGAAAACAACCAAAATGGCCAGAAGGTGGTGTAAAATACCTAGATTCCATCCAAAAGCAGGAAGATAGCGTCATCACACCAATAGATGCCTATATTTCAAATTTTATGAAAATCTGTTGAGGACCTTTGAAGATACAGAGTTAAACGTAAAAACTAAAATTGCCACTAGGGGGCATAGCAGTAGTCCGATCTGTCCAAAAGTCGTCGTCATCTGAATTCAACATCATATAAATACACTTGCTAAATTAAGTAAACATCCTGCGACCGGTTTTGGAGATACAGCCACAGGCGCAAACAAACAAAAATGCCACTAGGAGGCGCCACGGTAGTCGAAATCGTCTTAAAATTATCGTCAACCGTCCTCTTTAAAATAAGCACATACATGCCATTTTTCACAATCATCCTTTGAGAGGTTTGGTTGATAGAGGGGTGGACGCAAAAATGAGACTAAAAAGTAGTAAAAATGGCCACTAGGTGGCGCAAACTACGTCCAATCCATCCGAAAACAAGAGTCAAGCGTCATCTCACTAATATGTGCCCACATACAAAATTTCATGAAAATCCGTTAAGGATTTTTGAAGATACAAAGGTAAGCGTAAAAAACTAAAATTGTCACTAAGGGGCCCACCAGTAGTCGGATCCGTTCGAAAATTCGCTCGTGCCGTCCCATTTATGAAAGGAACACATGTGCAAAATTTCATGAACATACCTCAATTGGTTTTGGAGATAAAGCAGCGGACGCCGGACGCCGGCCGGACGGACGGACGGACGGACGGATGGACTTACGTACGGACGGACGGACGGACGCAGATGACTGCAAAATGGGTCCACATATAAATATGTGGACGCATAAAAAAGCCGTCAAGGAAATTCAGGGAAACAGGAGAAAATAAAATTGCCCCTAGGGTGCACTGCGTTAGTCGGATCCGTCTGAAAGTCGTTGTCGTCAGTTGCCAAGTTGATATAACAACATAAATACACTAGCTGAATTTAAAAAAAAGATCTTGCAATCGGTTTAGGAGATACAGCTATGTGCGCAATAACTGCAATATAGGAGGCGCCACAGTAGTCAACCGTCCTGTTCACTCCAAGAACATATATGTCAATTGCTTTTCACAATCATGGTTGTGGTTTGGTTGATAGATGGACAGACGCAATTTGTCATCCGTCGTCTGCTTCATAGGAACTCATCTGCCATATCTTATCAGTATACTGTGAGGTCTTTAGCATATACATGTACAGCTCCGGAGTCTGGACGCCCACACACACACACACGGCAATATGAAATCACATATAAATATGTATCCACATAAAGAATTTCATTGGAAATTAAATGCGATCCCATTCTATTTGTTTAACCACTAAAACTAAGAAAAGCTTTGGCGTTACACAAAGCTCTGTTTTTATTTAAACGAAATGCAGTGTATATTCGTTGCCTCTAAATTTCCAAAGAAAACAGTTAATCAAAAACACACGAGCCCGTGGCTTTTAGACAGATAACGCATGACCAGCGGTAACGCAGTGCGTGCACATGATAGACAAGTTATATAATATAGAAGAGTAAACGGATTAACTTTTACAATTCGTTCTATGACTACTCAACAATTAACGACATAATTTTTGAAAATAGTATGCCGCAGGTCCTTGAAGCTTAATACACGGCAAAACTTGTTATAAGTGTGATGCAGTCAACTTACAGATATGCAGCCGTTTTCAGCCAACGTGACAGATTGACCGCCGCTTGGTGAGAGTTTACCAATATATGACGAGCAGCTGCAAGAACATTTTAACAACTTTTCATTAATTCACTGATGTCTTTTGTGAGATGGCATTTACATGAAATTTCCAAACGGGTTTAGAAAATTAGACTCTCTTTTTTGCCATGATGCACTTATAATTCGACAACTAGGCGCTGTTCTACCTAATAATCCAGTTGATCTAGGTATTCCGCGCATTCATTCACAAGTTTTTCTGTAACCAAACAGGGTCATCACGGCAAAATTCTGCAGACGTCATTGTTTAGATTGGCTTTGCCTGAACAAGTTAACGCATTGCCGATAATACGTACATTTACGGCTGAATCATGAGTAGCGGCATAATTCTGCGTAATTTTCAGCTAAATGGGACTCTCCACGAGACAAAAAGGCATTACGTCGCATCTCAAGCTAATGCTATAAATTAGAGATACACACTACGACGGTTACCCAATCACATCAATAGTTCAATTCGCAAAATTCAACAAAAGTTTTTTTTTTTAATTTTGATTATTACTCCACAGCACCTGTGAACTATGGTGATCAACCAGGTTTTATTTTCTGCAGCAGATAGTAATTGGTAATTTTCCAGTTGACCATATATAACTTCCTCAATGCGATGATGTCACATTTTCTATCCTTACGGTTGCACTGAACAGTTAGACTGCGGCTCGGACCAATTCGCTGTGCCAAAATATTAAGCTGCAGGGATAGGCCGTTCTTGACGGCAGTTTTTAGGTACACGTAGGCATTGCACGTAGACTCGGTGAATATGGTTTGTTTGTAGTTTTGAACATCTGGGGAATGAAAAAAGACCACTTGCTCAGATGTAGCTGCACTCTTCTTTTTGAAGATGGCGACTCCCTTTGTCAATTGTGCATTGCTGGGTAGCGACTGAGAAATTGGGTGCGACTACAGGTAGCCTTCAGACAATCCAGAATTGCAAAAAAAAAACTATTTTGTTGACATTACTTTTGGACTACATTTTTGGAATTGGTAGAGTATTTGTTTTGAGAATCTAAAGGTGATTTTTTTCCTGCACCGACAGGGAAGTAATGGTTTGTGGTTGATCTTGCGTTTTTGGCCATCTTTTCATAACCTACCTTGCCTTTCTGTAGGAGTGAAAGGGCTAAAGATACAGGACATAATAAAGCTTCTGTGCTCATCAGTAGGGCTTTTTGGTGTGAAAGCACAGAAAACGTCCAATTACTTACATAGGGGTGTTCGACAGATTGAAGGTGACCAACTTAGTGCTGTGTTTTGCGGTACTGCACAATTTGTTGGTGCACAGAGTCTGGTTGGCGGTAGTGTGCCCTAACTTGATGTTCAGTCCCAGCTGCGAGTCTAAGTCGAGCTTCAATACCATGGGACTATGAATGATCCAAACATTGGCCAATTGAATAGCAAGCCCCTTAAAACACAGCACCTTTTTTACTGGTTCGTAGACTTACATTGCACACAATTGATATCTGTATTTAGAAAGAAGGGCATTGAATTTAGTTACCACGTTCTACAGGTACATAGGTATGTTTTTTTCTAGAAGGCATCTGTGAACAAGGCAGCTTGGTCCGAGTCCAATGCATGCTCCTATACTCAGATAAGATTGCTTGCCAGCACATGATGTGTGCATGTACTACAACGCAATGGTGCTGACCACAAGGCAGAAATACAAATGTAAAGTTGAGATTGGAGGCTTAACGAAATTTGTACATGTAAATATCGTTGTTTAAACAAATATAAGACCTTACCCTCTTCCATTGCCGATTTTCAAATAATGAGATTCCGTTGTTCTCCGAGGAAATCGTAGACAAGTCTCATTCTCCCAATGCTCGATTGCCTCTTCGATTTTTGCATTCGTGGTGCTCTGCTGAAAAGGTCTCGTCGTGTCATAGTCCCAGGGTACCACGCCGTTCGGCCAATACGAAACCCATGATGCCTGAGATGCTTTTCGCTTGGATATTTGGTCAAACTACAAGAAACATAATTACATGTCACACGTAACTTTCGTGCCGGTTTATTTTAAACCAATCTTGGAAAATGTGTTTTCAGGCAATAAGCTACACCAATACGCACAGTTTTGGAAATTGTTCAGTTTCGTTTGTTTATTTTATAAACAACAGCAATCGATAGACATAATTTATCGGTACACGTACTCCATCGATACACGAACTGTTATTCAAAAATACAGGCGGACTCTTCACCAAGGAGCTGTTCACTAAGAATTGCAAAAATGATAGACCTATAGAGACTAATGTGCCGTTATATGAGACGGCAATGCAAAAAACGTTATAATATATTTAACTTAAAAGTTTCTCAGAAAAACATGTTCCCCACCGGAGAATTAATTTCATAAGTTACAACATAAAGAAATTGCTACCTCATCTCCAGGCTTTTCACTTTCCAGTCCAAGTATGACCTTCTGAACATGCGTTAATATTACGTCTTCACCTTTCTCATCAGGGTTCACGCTATGGGAGACGGGCTTCTGAAAATAAAACCGATTTAAAAGCAACTCCAGCTCAAAATCGTAATTTTGAATATTCGAACTACCATTGGCTGAGACTCTCTCATAACATTCAACGTTTTAGTTGTTCTTATCTAAGCACGGTAACCAAGCTCTTCCATTTTTTTAATAGAGAGCCACGCGTTTGGGTCCGGAAGTACCCTAAAAGTACATTGTATGACCAAACACTACTTCCGTTTGAACATACAGAGAGTAATTCACGTCAATTGGGTGTCTAAGTAATTAAAAAATAACAGAAGTGGTCTTTTACCCTCGTTAGCGTGGAATACGGTAAGTTACCGAAGTGCTCGGTAAGCATTAATCAGCATTTCGATTGCCACACCTTAAGTCAACTGAAATGTCGTAAGAGGGTTCCAACCGAGTTGTTTTGTTCTATCAGAAGACAATGGTCACTTTTAGACGGCATCTTTGAAATTGTGTTCGGAATCTTTAATCTTCTTTTCCTGTCCCATCACACTATCAGCATTCACTTATTTTTACCAGTTTCTAGTTTCAGATATTCACAACTAAAAGAAAATTTTATAGGTAAAACACCATGCATGTACCCGCATATATATGTATTCGCATTTTACAGTCTATTCACAAAAATGGAATATTTAATTCAGGTATTTTGTAAACAACTGAATGCACATTGGTAGCTAGTTTCTTGTGACATTTTTTCGCCACGTTGTCAAAAAGTGGTTATATTCTAATCTAACTTCTTGGCTTTCATCATCAAAGATTAAGGAATTGTGTCACAATTTTCGGAACAACATATTGCGCGGTATTGTTCAAGCACAGTGATTTCACTTAGTGGCATATTCCAATAGGACTGCCCACGGGAACAGAATTTTCCAAATGTCATTTACCTTTTCACTCCCAGTCTTTTCCACAAGAATTTGCCTCTCATGCTCGCCCTCTGACGCCACCTGTAAGTGTAAGTTCAAAATTGCTAAAATTGATATGCCACAGTTAGGTACAGTATGAGTACTGATATCCGCTTTTTAACTAAGGCGGGACAGCCTAGTAAGTACGCAATGTTTACCCAGAGGCGCTCTCGTTGTTTTGGTCACGTAAGGCGCATGGACTAAGAGAAAATGCCAAAGGACATATCTTATTGAAAGCTTGCCAATGGAAACAAACCTACAGGAACGCCCATCTTCGTTATATGTATATATATCCAAGCGGAATCGTTGTACAGTGTAGGTGGAGATGCATTAAACTAAGGAGAGGAGAGAAAAAAGCAGGCACCACTTAAAGAACACATGCGTTAGAGGGCAGCATCTGCTTCCACTGATCAGGACCAAGTATACACCTGTGACATGCGCACTTTCAAAGACAGGTGTTTACGAAGTTTGCCTGTTCTGCAACAATTTTGGTAAATCAGCATTTTGGTTGAAGTATTTAAGGTTGAGTAGGACCTTATCGTCAAGTCTGTATTTGGCCAAATCTCTTCAAAACTGTGCACTTCAGCTTCCAAAAAGTACCTACTTAATTCATATACATATACGTGTTCCCATACCCATATCTATACAAATGTTTTTCTCATACGCGTTGAATCAGTCGAGTGCAATACGGCAAATTAATAATGTTTTCCGTATTTACCTCCCGTACTACTTCAACAGTGACCTCTGACATGGATAGTTCAAAAGTTAGGTCAATGTCGACCCACTTCGTTAGCCGGTTCGACCATCAAACTTCCCGAAAATGGTTTAAAGTAATACAATTGTTGCAGTGTAAATAACCGTAAACATGCAATCAAGTCTAAATCGTAACATCTGGAACAGGACTGGTAATTATATGACAGTTCTGTCTCAGTTTTCAACTGCCAAGTATTAAATCGTCTGCAACTAAGGCGCCGATTCCTCGGTAACTACAATATCACATATTGTTGTTGTTTAACTATTTTCATGAGTTGTTACAGGTTCAGTGCACAGTCACCGTTGTTTTCATCTGTGTTATCTCTTATCAAATAATAAATCGTTACATTTAAAACTGTTTCTTTTACTACATAAAATTTACAACGTGATGCGTAAGTACATGTACATGAAGGATGTGGCCCCCCACGTGAAAGTCTTAGTGTTGTATTAAAAAAATCTGCCGAAAAATGAAGGAAACTTAGGAATTCGAAGCGAATAGGATAAATATCACGATCGGTGTGGATGAAGAAATATCCTACTCGACATTATAATGTCTCGTGGGACATTACTTCTGTAATCATCTACTCCACTCTCGTTGCGTTTTGTGAATATATTTTTACGGTACACCTGTCGAATGGTCAAATCTTGGAGTCCCCTAAAGGCTCCACAGAATATATTTTGAACGCTTCACCCAAGCACCAGAAGCCAGTTGTTTTATTAGTTTCGTCCTGACAGGTATCAGTGCTAAAAAAGCAATGCACTTTACCTCCGTTCTTTTTGCGTGATCAATTTTTTCCAATTCTTCTCCCAAGCGCTCTGTTTCCTTTTCGCTTATTTCTTCTTCATCCATGGAAGACCATTCTCGAAATTCTTCCAAAAGTTTATTTTCCGCTAATTTCTCGGAAACATCTTCACCTTCACTTCCCTGAAAAGTATTATGAATAATTGCCGTCTCAAGCACTGGCGGGACACCCAATGCATAATGCAAATATTATTGCTGGTGAGATTACGATTAACTATTGCGCCTATGAAACCAATAGGAGGAAATTGAAACTACGCAGGATGGCAAAGAGTAAGCACAACACAAAGTATTTAATATTGTGCCCGCATTTCACAGCAAACGCTATATTTCTAAGTATTCTTGTAAATTAATTCCATGTGTATCTAAGTATGTAAGGTACAAGGAGGCAAAATTTGATCACAAAAAGAAGCTGCAATGGTCAGAATTATCAGAAAGTTGTTGGTGTCTCAAATTCAACTAA
This sequence comes from Phoronis australis, assembly GCA_002633005.1. NCBI lineage: Eukaryota > Metazoa > Phoronida > Phoronidae > Phoronis > Phoronis australis. The sequence continues at coordinate 113,070 of NMRA01000673.1, forward strand.
CATCAAATCAAAACAATAAGAAATAACGTTGCAAGAAAGATAATGAACGTGATGCAAAGGGACACAACACTAGGCATACAAACTGACAGGTCTAGTCTTACGCCTTTTCGTCAGCAGAAAACTTGAGGTATGACAGATACAAAGCAAGACAGAAACTAATATAACAGACCCGTGTGGATTCGGCTCAACACTGGTAGTTGTCATGACAAGCCTAAAACATAAAACGGTCGCTAGAGGACACATCTAAAGTCTGAAACTCGTCGTCATTCTTATCATCTACATAGGAACATATCTGTCACACTATGCAAAGGTCCTCCAAAGAGTTAAAAGAGATACATACGTGGACGCCAACAAAATGCCATTAGGGTTAGCCACAGAAGTCGATTTTGTCTGAAAATAAGTATCAGCTGCGGTCTTTTCATCAGTAAAACATATTCCAATTTCCACAATTTTCTTCTGAGCGCTTGGGCGGATGGGAAGGTGGACATTCAAAACACTCATTTTTGTAACTTGTCACCAAGTGACTCGGAATATGGCAAATACGTAAGAAAATAAAAAAGCGTCATCGTCTATTTACAGAAGCCTATGTGCTAAATTTCATGAAAATTTATCAAAGAACTCGGAAGATACAGATGCAAACGTAGAAAACTTCTGCTAAGAGAAACACCTGTAGTCTCATTGGTCTGAAAATCGCCGTCATCCTTACCATCTTCATAGGAACATATTTGTCACACTATACAAAGATCTTTCAAAGAGTTAAGGGTATACATGTACATCAGTGGACGCAAAATGCCACAATAGTCGTACCTGTCTGACAATATGTGTTAGCTGCGGACTTTCATCAGGAAAACATCTTCCAATACTCATATTTATTCTCTGAACTCTTCGGACGTCAAAAAACTACTCAATTTTTAACTTGCCACCAGGTGGTGCGGAATACGTCAAATGCGTTCGAAAACAGAAGACGCCATCGTCTCTTTAGAAAAAACCTACACGCTACATATCATGAAAACCTATCAAGGAACTCGGCAGATACAGAAACAAACGTAAAAAATAAAACTGTCACTTGGTTGCATACCTGTGGTGGGATGGGTATAAAATTCGTAGTCATCCATTATCATCTACATACATAGGAAAATATCTGACAAATTTCACAAATATCCTCCAAACAATTGTAGCTGCGTATCCAAAACCAAAAAACATGTCACTAGAAATCCAGTGCCAGTCGTGTACTTTTCATCACGTGAACATCTGCCAATTTTCATAATGATCCTTTGAGCAGTTTATCGGAAAGAAAGTTGAACGTTAAAATGTACAGCCAGCAGGTGGTGCAGAATACACCAGATACTCGGAAAACAGTAAGGCGTCATCGCATCTATGATAGAAACCATTTTGCTAAGTTTCGAGCAATTTCATCAACTGTAGGAACTTCAAAAATACAGTGGCAAACATAAAAAGTAGATTTGAGTATAAGTGGCAGAGCGATAGTAGAATAGATCCGAACCTCGTTTTAGTCTGTCTTCAGTTTAATAGGAACACATCTGTCATATCACATGATCCTTCAAGGGGTTTATTAGATGAGGACACGGGACGCAAGGACGCCCGCCGGACGCTCAGGCATAGATGAAAGCAATATGCATACATGTACTTGCACTCATATAAATATTTGGGTGCATAAAAATGGCATTATAGGGTATAGCAGTTAGCTAGATATTCCAAAATGTCGTTGTCAATCGTTGTCACGTTCACGAAAATACACTTGTCAACTTTCACGAAGATTCTGCTGAGTTTTAGGCTTGGTTTCATAAAAATAAGTCATAATAATCCAAATATACGGAATAAATCGGAAAATATAAAGCTGCCACTTGGGGTAAAATTGGTACTTGTATCCGTCCAAAGAACTATCATCATCATAGCCTTTTTAATAATACACTTGCCAAGTTTAACAAAGATCCTGCAGAGGGCTTAGAGATAAATCCCTAGACGCACGAAAACAAAAGTGTGCTTACGAAGCACCACAGTAGGCTCAGCCGTCCAAAAGTCGACGCTAGTCGTCCTCTTAACAGTAGGAACATACAGTATAAGCCAATTATATCTTCCTTAGATTGGTTTAGCTGATCCTTGGTATAAACAGACTCGAAAACAATAACAATTATTACAAAGTGTAGCGCAAGAATTCAAATCCATCTCAAAACGGCATGTTTGTGTCATCTGACTAATAAACAAATATCTGTCTAATTTTGTGAAAATCCGTTAAGGAACTCCAAAGATACAGAGGTAAACATTAAAAAGCATTATATTGTAACTAGGGGCCACATCGGAAGCCCGATCTATCCCAAATTTCGGCCATGCCTATCCATTGATAAAGAGAGAAAAATATACAAAATTACATGTACATGTACATACTTCCAAGAGATTTGGAGATATAGGATCGGACGCCGTACGAATGGACGGACGGACAGCAGGGATGTACCTGTCTAACACTTTATTTTACCTCGTTTTTCCTAACGTTATCGAACTCTTGCAATTCTTCTAATATATCCTTAATTTCCTTTTCCTGCTTTTCTTCCCCATCAAAAGAGGACCAGTTTCGAATGTCTGGCTCAAGCTGGTCTTCTTCTGAATTCCTGGTAACGTCATCGAGCTGAACGTTCTGCAAATAAATTGGTGTAGTTTCCAGTTTTACTGAACAGCGGAGTACGTTTTATAGAGATAGTCATTACACAATTGCTTGAACTATAACAAGATGATCGATTTTCTGATCGGTCTACCATATTAGTCAAACTCTGCAAGTAGGTTTATTTCAAAAATTCAGGTTAATGTGATTCACAGCAGGTTTTCACCCGGTTTTGACAAAACACGGCTGAGCCCGCTGAACAGGAGTGTAATGCTCCAAATGATTAGTGACCACATTTCTTCTTACCGTTAGAACGCACTTTGGGAATCAGTCACGAGAACACATTCTAACGCCTGTTATTGGTTTTCCTTGCCTCAAATATGTTAGTATAGATGGAATACGCCACAATTTTGTATGAATAAGGAAACATCTCTAACAAAACGTATCAATAATACGTAAACGCTTTCCACTTGTGACCGCAGTCAAAGGTAGGCCTACATGTATGTCGAGAGCCAGCACATCAGTGACGAATCATTGACTGACTATAAAAATAGCCTGGTAACCAGACATGCATGAATAAGACAGTAGGGATTAAAAAGTGTCCTATCGCAAAGCCGGCTGAAATTAACAGGGCAACAAGCGATCATATGGAAGCGTACGGTGGCTACAACATCCCACAGGCTCCACATCAGCCCCACAATGCGGCCACGAATGCATCGTAAATGGTGTCCTTTTAGGGTTATTTATTTGTATCACAAAAATGGCCACTGGATGGCGCAAAAACGTACAATCCATCGAAAAACGGGAACATGCCATATTTCATAAAAATCTGTCAACGAAGTTGAGAGGAAAAAAAGGAAAACAGAATAAAATGAAATTGCCACATGTCGGCACAGCGTGCGTGGGGATCCGCCTGAAAGTCGTCGTCTGCTGTTATCTTCATATAAATAATACACTTACTAAATTTAATAAATAACCTGCAGTGGCTTTAGGAAATACAGGTATGGGCGCAGAAGAAAACAAAACAAAACTACCACTAGGAGGCGCCACAGTAGTAAGTCGCCATCATCAAACGTCCTCTTCACACTGAAAACCTATACGTCAATTTTCACAACCATCCCGAGAATGATTTGGTTGATAGCTGGGTGGACGCCAAAAACAAGATTTGAAAACAGCAAAAATGGCCACTAAATGGCGCAAAATACCTCAATTCAATCCAAAAACAGGAGTATAGCGTTATCTCACCAATAGATGCCTCTATTCAAAATTTTATGAAGATCTATTGCGGACAGATAACAGACTGGTAAACGTAAAAAACTAAAATTGCCACTAGGGGGCACACCAGTACTCAGATCCGTCTGAAAGTCGTCGTCGTCGTCCGTTGTCAACTTCACATAAATACACTTGCTAAATTAAGTAAAGATCCTGCAAACTGTTAAGGAGATGCAGCCATGAGCGCAAAAAAAAACAAAACTGCTACTAGGAGGCGCCACAGAAGTCGAAGTCATTGGAAAATCATCGTCAGCCGTCCACTTCATAAAGAAAACATACAGTGTACATGACAATTTTCACAATTGTCGTGAAACAAATTGGGTTGATAGACGAGTTAACGCCAAAAAAAAAACTCGATAACAGTAAAAATGGCCACTAGGTGGTGCAAACTAGGTCGAATCCATATGAAAACCGAGAGATAGCGTCACCTTATTAACACATGCCTGTATGCCAAATTTTATGAAAATACGTTGCATACTAACGAATTTTCGCAATCATCATTTGAGCAGTTTGGGTGATAGAGGGGTGGACGCAAAAAATAAGACTCGGAAACACTAAACATGGACACTAGGTGGCGCAAGGTATGTCGAATCGATCCGAAAACGGGAAGATAGCGTCATCTCACTAATAGGTGCCTATATACCAAATTTTATAAAAATCCTCTGAGGACTGTTGAAGATACAGAGGTAAACGTAAAAAAACTAAAATTGCCACTAGGGGGCAAGCCGGTAGTCGTACCCGTCCTAAAGTTCGCTCCTGCCGTCCCATCCAGGGAAAAACACATGTGCAAAATGTCATGAACATACTTAAAGGCGTTTTGGAGATAGAGCAGTGGACGCCGGACACCGGACGCCGGACGGACGGATGGACGGACGGAGATGACGGCATAATGCGTACATATACATTTATAAATATGTGGATGCATAAAAAAGAATGAATGTAGTAAGCCTACTGCACGTGTTTGTCCTTTCTTCCCCAACACAATTTTAAAGGGGCATATTTGATTTGCTCTGAAAGGCTCTTGTTAGTCTATTTTAAACGCCTGTATTAGTAGCCTACGGCAGAGCAGCATTGTAATTACTGAGCAGGTTTTTGTCCTGAATAAATTTGTCTTTCTACTGTGTACGTTCACATCATTCTCTGCGGCGACTTTTTCGTCCCGCACCTTTATTGATTCTTTACTCTCAATCCCCGTCCGATCTAGAGCGTGGAAAGATCATAATTATAATTCAACTATCCGATTTTGCTGTCAGAAAATACAGGGTAAATCTAGTTTTCGAAACAAAAAACGTCTCCCAAAAGCTATTTTTCTGATATGACTTTCGTGTACTGCTAGTCGTCTGTTTACATTCCAATTGTACAGTAGTTAGGTAAAATGAGCAATAACCGAAGACAATAAACAAAATGGTATAGGTTCCCTTTCTTCTTCAAAAACAACTTTTTGTTGTGTTCTAGTTCTGTCAGTCCTCCCAATAAATATTTCTTTTTCAGAATTTGACAAAGCTCTCTTCAAGTAATTGTCATTCTTACGGGCAACGAAACTTGCAAATACTGTTTATTTCTTATATTAGGTAACAACTGTTATAACAAATACGTTTTTAAGGGTATTTCCATAACTAACACCCACCGCAATTCATGGGCACAGGCATTATCGCGTGACCCAAAGCATTTTAGTTCACATACATGTACCTAATCTCTTCTCAGGCAATAGTTTTTTTCTAAAAGCTATCAATCTCCACTCACCAAATAGTTGTCTAAATCGTGTTCACGCCATGGAGCACCACGCACTCCCTCAAAAACGAGAGCCAATACCAGAACCAAAAACATGTACACCTTACCCCACGCCATGTCTAAGCTGAAGTGTGGCAGGCTGCTGAATTATTCGGGATTACTTTTTGGCTAGAAGAATAGCTCGCGGCCTCGTTGACAACGATACTAAAGAGAAGTAAAGGTCTATTGTCAACAGACAATGTTCGTTTAGGTCAGCCCCCATAAGCACACAGACCACAAGCATTCAGGGTTTTGACAGGCAAGTAAGAGTATTATCCACGAGACCGAAATAAAAAGCGAAAGGATCGTGGCAGAATCTCAGGGGTTACAGGCATCTACTCTGCTGTGAGGGAAATAAACATGATAATTACGCCTGGTCTGACAATGGAACTACATTTTCGTGAATGGTGAGATGCCTTGAACGTCAACACAACATTCATATAAGAAACTTTTTTTTCGTCTGCCAAATTTACGATTCAATAACACCCCTCGAATTAAGTTTATACGATACAACACTTTGGATACAAGTCTGTTTAGTTAACCCAAAATCTACAGAATTAGATGGTTCTTGAAGAGCACAGTTGAGTCCTTGAACGTACCTGCCGTTTATTGGGGACAAATAAAACAACAAAAATAATGTTATAATTTAAATTGTATTGGGAATTTCATGGTTACAGCTCAACAAATTAATATTTCACAGAAGGAACAAGATGGGTTCCTTAATTACAAGAGATAACACACACGTTTCCGATACCCAAAGTGTAATTGAGTATCGGATACTAAGTGGCACAGGTTAGCATAGTACCAAATGGGTACATAATACCAAATGGGTATTGGCGGATTGCCTACCAACTGGGTCGAGCAAAACGGAAAATCCAAAAACATGTACATGTACCAAGTGGGTACAAACTGCCGAATGGGCAAATATCATATAAAGTACCAAGTGGATACACCAAACAGCCAACTGGGCTATACATGTAACAACCTGCAAAGCAGGGTTCCGGACAAGCTGAGGGAGCAGACCAGCCGGAGTGATAAAAAGAGACATTGTAAGGAATCTGGTGTTGTGGCTCAGTATGTGCCACATGGGCAGGGTTGTTCATGGATGAACAATCCTGTCCACCACCACACCAGCTTCCTGTTGGCCCAGCCTCAAGCAGCAGTACAATCACTCGTAAGTTTTCCTAATTAGACAATTTTATTCGTAGTAGACTCCTTCTGTTTTTCTTTAATTGTCCTGGACACAAGTTACTTCCCGTATTTATTACATTTAGCCACAGATGGCTTTCCTAACGGCCGATTTCTTTCTATTCCAGTATCCCTCAAACCCAAACCAATCCCTCACCAACACTCGGCAGCGCCTCCGTTCATGACCCTGGTTCCAAACAACCACTTCCCTGGGTATAAGTGGGATATGTTGCGGCAATCCCCGTCTGCTTTGAGGGAGGAGACCCAGCGGCGAGATACAAAGGTTATCAATGGGGCGGGTAGGACAGGGCCTGCCATGCGACCCAGGTCCCATTCTATTATGAGTTTGTCCGAGTTACTGATATCGGAGGTTTCTTGCTGTGCTGTTGTTTTTCGTGCCCGTGCATTGTAACCTAAAGCTCTTTTAAGCCTTGAACAAGGAGTGAAGCACTGTTGGGGTCTGGGTACCATAGAAAGTGTTTGAGTGCCAGCGGTTTGACAAGCGTGTGAGCTAGGCTCCAGACGTAAATGTACATGTACTGATAATTAGGGTGCATGGTCGATACTGGAATTACATAAAACTAGACGTACATGTACTAGGTACTATTCCAACAGGACAGGAAGTAATATTGATGTAAACGAATGGGATTTACAATGGTTGAGACCTAGAAGGGAATCTATCGCATATCGCGGCGGAGCCTGGTGTGGTAAAGCTCTAAAGCACCGCGTTTCACCCCGAAGTGTCCTGATACAGCGCACAACCATTTCTGTGGGTTTATCAGCAGCTCAAAAAGAAAACAGAAACTTTTCTTCGGATGTCACTTCTATATTTTATTCGACCTCGGAAATACCGTACCTTACACTTTGAATATCTTGTTTGTTGAGGCCTTTTCAAGTACAGTGTACTTCGCCTCTGGCCCTTAGCGCGTACAAATGTTTATCTACGCTTTTGACTCGCATACATGTAGTTCCTTCCGTTTAAAAAGATAAGAAAATACTTTGAATCAAAAAATAAACAACAGAAATCAAAAACATCAAAAAAATTACAAAATCAACATATAATAAAGATAAGAAAAAATAAAACGTACATTATTTATAACGTTTAATCTCTCATACTACAATCTTTCTACAATTCGTCCTTAACGAACACGGATACAGAACGTGTAACACGTGCGTGTTTGTGGAAGGTATAACCATCAAATAACTAAGTCGCGGTCGAACCGCCGTTCAGCATTGATCGTAATGCGGTAGTCTTAAAAAGATCACAATAATTCTCGTGGAAAATAGATGGAAAACTTTCCACGGGAGTAGTGGTGGATTCTCTACGCAAGTTACCGTGGTGCAAACCAAATGGGAAAGCATGCTCAGCGTTTAACGCATCCCAACAAATCGTAAAGTATCGTGGGTCGTTCGGGGGGAAAGTGTCGCCTGTAATTACGGTGGAAATTACGATCGACACTTCGCCTGTGTTTTACGACAGAAATCGTTCGTCCATACATGCATTTACGCATGTAATTACGACCGAGACTTTGCTTGTGTTTTGCGACCGTAATCGTCGATAAATCTTCGACGCACTCAGTAACAAAAGATTGGAGAGAAATGCCTTATCTTGAAATATAAAGAAAACACTTTAATAAATAAATCAAACAGTTGCTGCAATGCCGTGCATTTATCGACTGATAAGATTACAAAATAGTAAAAATATTAAAAATATAACGACGAGAGTCGGTACTAATTAAAATATATCCCCACGTTTCGAACGATATGTACTGCATCCATACATGTATATTAGGCAGTCAGTATCATACCCTGGACAAAGAGCGCATGGCTCGAAACTAGGGTATATTTTAATATATTATAGTACCCACGCTCGTGGTTTTATTTTTACAGAAAACACCAAGTCATTGTATTCTGCATACATTTTATTAGCCTACAAATGTATCCGGGTACATGTTACCATTTCAATGTCTGGCACTTGACTGAGACGCCCAGATGCTGGTTCTTGATAAGTTAGCTCTAATTCGGAAACTGTTAAAGACCAAAGTTTCGAGTACATATCATCACGTTAATCTTGATGTGTGGATAAAGAAGAGTATAGCAATAGTTCCGTAACGGTATTGCAATGGAATACATCTTGTTTTCCCAGGCCCCTTTCAACAGAAACACAGGCCACATACATGTATCTTTTTTACAGGCGATTAGCTACGCCTTTTTATATGCATATACATGTACATGTACAGTAAGCAGACGTTGGAACCAAGTACATCTACATGTACATTTGAATAGTTACTGCATGTACAGTATTCAATGGACAGTGAGTTTTAGCTTACTTGGACCGAGTTTTCGGGCCTGGTGCTGATGGGGTTAAGGATTAGCAAGACCGGGTAAAAAGTCCAACTCTAAATAAATAAACTAATTTCGAAACATCATATTTCAGAAATGCTTAATCCATGTTAGTCATTCATCAAAGCGGAAAGAGGAGAAATCAACACTCAGGCAACCACTACTGAATCCTCCTACTCGTGTTGTGATCCCCTACGTTCATGCATTGTCTGACCGCCTCAAAGAGACATTTTAACAGTTTGACATTTCTATCATCCACAAAGCATTTAATTCTCTACGCATCCTACTGGTTAATGTCAAGGACAACACTCCTGTGGCTAAAAAAATGGTGTAGTCTATCGTGTTCAGTGTAAGGACTCCTGGTGCTCAGACGGCTACATAGGTAAAACGAAACAGTCTTTAAAACGCGCATGTCACAACATCATCGTTTGTCGTTATCCAAATAGGAAATATCAAAGAGGAGAGGAGACAACATTCAGACAACCACCACTGCGAATTCTCCTACTCGTGTCTTGATTCCCTACGTTCGGGGACCGTCTGACCTCCTCATGAGGACATTTAAACAGTTTGACACAGATATCTACAGTGTATCATCCTCAAACCGTTTGATTCTCTCCCCAGCCATCTGGTTAATGTCAGGGACGAGAGTCCTTAAGGTAATAAATGATGTGCAGTCTATGGTTTTCAGTGTAAAGACCCCCAACGCTCACACAGCTATGAAAGTGAATAAACTTTAAAATGCGTACGACACATCATCCTCGCCTACTTATTACGAAGACACAAACGACTCGGCTATTTTGCGCCACTAATATATATGCGCCATTACACTTGATTTTAAAACTGATAATGTCACTATCCTAGATTTTGAGGAAGATTGGTTCAGAGGTGTGTCCACGAAGCTCTCCACTAACGTATCGAGAGCCCCTCTCTGATAAACAAGATGGATTAAGGTTCCATCAGCTCACTTATGGGATAGTGTTCCGAGCTCAATACCACGTCGTATGGTTAAAACGTCACCTATTAGCCAGAACGATAATAACACCACTAATCAAGCTGAAGTCCGTGAGTGACGGACGCAACGTTGCTTAGTCAAGTAAGCAAACTCCAGTCTTAGACTCAAATTTTCTGTATTTTGTTCTCTTAATAAAAGTTATTGGCAATTATTCTTGATGTGATCAGTTTTGCATTGTAGACTAGCAAATAAATACGCCTTTATGTTTGTCATGAAAGTTAAAAGTTGCAAGAAATAAAAAGGAAACAACACTATAAAAATAGCAACGACATTCTGTGAGTTCTTTTTGAACTTTCAATAGAAATTAGTTAATATTCATGTAATGTTGTTTGGCTATCACCGCATATTTTCTTTATCCTGATTGCGATGCAGATACACTGTATCATGGGTCGGGACGTTACCCAACGAATGACAGATTAGCGAGAAGTCAAACATTGAACTCCGTCGGCTTGTCTACTGTTAGAAAATATGTACGTTTTTCTTTTCTAAAATAAAAGCTAGGCCTTGTAGAAAATGGACAAATTACACGACTTTCCTTAAGGTTCTGCATAACCTTATACTTGATTTGAGATTATTTACCAAGTTTAGGGTACTGTTACCGAACCCGGAATTAAACCGTCACCTTATTCTAGAAAATATCTAGGTAACTAACCCCGGCTGTCAGCACGTTAATAGTTTGCAAAATTAGGGGTCCAGACAAATCTAAATCAGTTCCTATCATTCTCTACGTTGTGCCTTTGTCATTTTACCAGCATTTATAAAGTGTTATGCATTAAATTTTGAAAAAAATGCTTTAAAAATCCTGTCATTTTACTAGCACCGACATTTTTATTCGTGAGAATAGGCTTTTAGCACAACAATGAAAGTATTCAGAACGTTATTATAGAGTTAAAAGCATGAAACATTTGATACATCCAGTTGAGATAACAGATAAAATTCGAGTCTAACACTGGAATAAAACTTACTAAAATTAGCGAATTTTTGTCCGTATCTCATGTCACGTACTTCAGCTTGGCTTGTGACGTTATCATTATTCTGGCCAATAGGTGGTGTTTTGACCAGGCGGCGCGGCTTTGACGTCATCCCACACGTGTGACAAATCGAATCTTAAACCACCCCATTTATTTAAAGAGGGACTCTCGATCCCCTCATGGAGAGCTTCCTTTACACCCTTTTTGAACCAATCTTCCTCAAAGTCTAGGAAAGCAACATCAACAGTAATGAAATCATGTCCAGTGGCGCAAAGGTGGCTAAAAAAGCCGAATCATAAGTGTCCCCGTAACTACTGTAGGACAACGATGTTGTGGCATACGCATTTTATGGTCTGTTTCGTTTCGCCGATGTAGCTGCCTGAGCACTGATGATCCTTACACTGAACACCATAGACAACACATGATTGATTACCCCTGGGGGTCTTATCCTTGACATTAACCAGTTGGGTGCGGAGAGAATTGATCGGTTTGTGGAAGATAGAAATGTCAAACTGTTTGAATGTCCTCTTGAGGCAGTCAAAAAACCCTGGATATATGGAATCGCCACACGAATAGAAGAACTCACAGTGGTGGTTGTCTGAGTGCTTACTTTTCTCGTCTTTGTTCTTTTCGCTTTAGTGAACGCCAACCAACGTGGACAACCGCATTTGGCAAGACCCTCTTTAGTGTAATTCAGTTCCTCAGAAATGACCGAAGGATGACAAATGATAGTGTTAGCTCCGTGGTTCAAAGTACGAGTCACACTCATCTTGTAGATGAGAGGATGGTTCCAGTCAAATTACACATAATGGTCCGCATGAGTACTCTTACGGTAAACCTTTGTGTCAAATGATCTGTCCTGTTTAATGAAGACTAAACGGTCCAGAAAAGATAGCTGCCATCTTTACAGGGTTTTTGAGTGAATTTGATATTATTGTCAAACTCATTATTGAAACAGTCCATAAAAATGCGTGTTTGACAACATCGTCGTCCTACATGACAACGTTTTCCCGTTCAGTGACTTTACAAGACGTAGGGGGTTCTGAGCGTGTGATAACATCTAGCTTCTTTGTCAATTGCCCAGCACACTCTTTTGTCTGTTACGACAACAAACAGGTCAATTATCTACCAGGCTTATTACACTAGACCACGTGTGAAAACAGTCAAACTGAGAGTGGATTGGTGTATTCAGAAAGAATAGACTGTCGTAACTTCGGTTGCAGTTGGGCGATTATGTTCAAATATGTTATAACTTAACTTTTATCTTTAACAGCACAACACATTGAGGGTAGATACGATCTTATTGGAGATTATAGCAATTATCGAACAAAAGAGAGCTGGCCCTCCAACCATCAATGCCAGAATGGAGTTAACCAGCCATGTAAAATATTGGCTACAGGGGTAAACTTCCCAACTTGTTGTTGGGCTATAGAATCGATCAAGTTTGGAGCAACGGGAAAACGCCGTAAGCTAGTTACGGGGAGACTTATGATTCGACTGTTTTCAGCCCATCTGTGCGCCACTGGTCATGATTTCAACAGTGATGATGTCACTATCCTAGACTGTGAGGAAGATTGGTTCAAAAGTCGTGTAAAGGAAGATCTCCATGAGCGCATCGAGAGTCCCTCTTTAAATTAAAGAGGTGGTTTAAGATTCGGTTTGTCACACGTATTGGATGATGTTCTGACGTCGCCCTCTGGCCAAAACGCCACCTATTGTCCAGAATAATGATAACGTCACAAGCCAAGCTGAAGTGTGTGAGATACGGACGCAACGTCGCTAATTTTAGTAAATTTTATTCCAGTATTAGACTCAAATTTTATCTGTTATAGATACTTGATTCTCTCGTCAGAGCGTGTTGTTTGATAAACAATTAAGCTTTACAGTGTGGGAAGGTTTGATTCGACAGATTTTACGTGAACTAACAGTGCGTGTTAGTGGCAGCCTTTCCAAAAAACGGTGTGTTTTCCGAAAAAAGGAATATTCGTATGAAAACAAATTTATTTACTAAACAGTCACAGTATTTTGCTGTATGCTCACCTCGATTGGACTTTTTTGCGAACCAAGGTTACACGTAACATTGAGTAACATGTAAGTTACTATTATGTTGTCATCTTGTCTGTTAGCAAACTACAAGGCTTTTTAAACACAACGTTGAGCCTCGGAAGGAATCTGATGATAATCTCGTCTATTCTCATAATATGAATTCCATACCCACCTTGCGCTTTCTTAACTTGATGTGGGTCCTGTTGTCCTTGAAAACGCATTAATACCTCCAGAGCTGTTATCTTTTGAAGTGCTTTCGATTCTTATTTCGGTTGTTCCTCTGCAAATTTCATTGTCTATAGTTCAAATGCTTAACCATTCGTTTGTATATGATGCGTGGTCCACGATATGTGTATATTCCGCAGCTTACACTAAATGCTCCGATTCATCCAGAAAGTACTTCAAATTTCCGAACCACTGCAGTTTGAACTTACGCTCCAAACATTTTTTTTTTTTTTGAAAAATAATTAAACCTCATTTGAACAAAGAAGCAAAGTCTCTGAGGAAATACACATAACTTCTACACACTATGATAATTTCAATACATTTTTCCATGACTGCGAGGTGCTCATAAGTACTTATTTCAGCACCTGTGAAGTGGAAGTGTAAAAACAAATCTCCGTTTTATGTCTCAGTAACTTTCATGAAAAAAGAAACCCAGACACTGTACAATAAGTCAGTCACTGGAGCACGTCCTTCAACTCAATTTTGCCTTTGAGGTACAGCATTGGAACGTTGTCGGCATTAGGATAGCAAGGAAATTGTTAAATCATGGCTGTTTATACCAGTAGGTTGAAACCTCCCATCCACATTACGTGGAGTTTGTAGGTGGCGCTGCCCACCAAAGACCTGATCGCCGTCTGGTGAGTGAGTGAGTTTTAAAATGGCGCGGCTACTTAGAAAATCAGCTTTCGGTTCATTTGAATTGATTATCTTAGAACCGCTTTAGATTATGATATACGAAATCGGACATGGAAATCCTAAATACAACTCACTATATGAATATCAATAGCAAAAAACATCAACAAGCAAGTAATATTTTGGAAAACAGACCCTACATGTATATGACTGTCAGCTCCAGAGCTAATAATAATTGTCTTTGACAAAACTATTTTACCGCGCAATGTCAACACCCCGAGGTACATGCGAAAAAGTACAAAACCAGGATGGGTGGTGACAGTGCATGCGTGAAACACATAGACCTTCAAATCCTACTTCTAACACTAATCCTACCCCTAACACTTACCCTGACGCTAACCCTGACCACAGGACTGTTGCATGAAACAGTCCCAAATAAGGATCAACTAAGTTGCCAATATGTTTTACATACACTGTATTTATCTTCATTTTTGAGCTCTTCGTTGACTCGTGACATTGTCTAATTGAATAATTAAAAACTGAACCCTTAATTTAATCAAAATAATTAGGGACTTAGTCCTTAAATTAGGGACGTTGCACGAAATTATCCCTACTTATTTTCATGAATATTGAGAATTCAGCGTAGATTTCACTCTCAATTTGTATCAAAATCAAACGTTGGCTTAGTAATGACACTCAAACAGCATAAGTGTTTTCAGAAGTCCACAAAAATGCAGATATTTTAGGAAACTTACTTGAGTCCCTATTTGGGACTGTTTCATACAACCGGGAACTTAACCCTATGTCAACTTCAACCCTAACGCCAAATTCAATCATAACCCTCTCCCTATAACGCCAACGCTAACCCTAGCCCGGCCATACGTTAACGTTAACACTAATCCTCAACAAAAAACTAAGCCTAACCCTATTCCAAGTCCTAACCCTAACCATTAGATGAAGTGTTGTACTGTCGCCTAATCAGATAAGTGACGGCTTCCGTTACTCAAGGTTTGAGTTCAAGACCCACTGCGGCACACTGTTAAGCCCTTCTTGAGTCAGATCACAAGTTAGTTCCTCATCTTGGTTTTAAATCTGGGAGCCAGCAAAACAATGGTCCCAGTTTATTGGCGCAATTAATGGACCCATCCATGTACCCCATACTCGTCTTGGAAAACATGTACCAAACTGCCTGTAATTATTTTGTATGAACCCTAAGCATAATCTTAAACCCAGCTCTAACACCATGTCTAAAGCCAACTCCCAAGTCTAACCCCAACACCAAATCCAACCTCACCCTACACATGTACCTAGCCGAAACTCTAAACTTCACGCTGAGCTTAACCCTAACTGTTACCCAAACTCCAACCCAAACCCTTGTCTAACGCTATCCCTAGTAAAAACATCACTCTCAAAATATTCCTTAGCCCTAAGCATAGCCCTAACCCGTGATCGTAATTCTATTATTAAACCTAGTCATAAGCAAAAAACCTGACCCGTTACCGTAAACCTAACCAACCAATCCAACCCTAACCATACATGTAGTTGAACAAAGTGTCCTGGAGTCCCGTTGGCCTACATGTAACCGCAAGCGAAATCAACGGACGGTGAAACGCATTAGAATCTGGCCTCTTTTGCCGTGTACTGTTCAATAGTGCACACGGGAATCGTATTCCCAGAATTTACCTGTTAAGTCCCTGATTGCTCACAACGTACTGCCATGAACGATGTTCACCGTAAATCCGATTTTGTAATAACCCATTGTTCATGGGATTTATTGATAGTTTTGTAAGAGCTACACTCAACAGCGTCCGTCGTCATGATAGGGTTCCTTATTGTACTGTTCTCTGTCGGCTTGGCATCCCCACTCGAGGTAAACTGTGTAAACAGGGAGCTTGACGATCACTGGAGTTTGTATAAACTAAAACATCAAAAGGTAGTATGTCTTTGCTTAAAGCTGTTGTTCCTTTGCTTCCACTGGACTTCCAACAAATAAGAATCATACTAATCGACAAAATGTTTCATACATAAACATTTTTCGACCTGTATTCTATTTGCACTGTAATTTTCAAAAGTTTATTCAAGTTTAGTTTTATTAAAAAGTTTGGGTCCATCGCCACAAATTAATAATTAATGATAAACGTTAAATTACGGTAGCCTGTGCATGATTTTTTTTTTTAATTTTTGAACTGAACAGTAAGAATCTACTTCGGTGAAATACACTGTTCATCAGGGTGGAAAGGAATTTTCACAGGCGTAGAAAGTCATTATTTTGTTTAGGCAAAATGGGAATGCCCTTCACTCGGGTAAAAGGTACATTTGCCTTTTTTAACACAAGTGGAAAGTGCCCAAGGTCTCAAAAAAATGTCATGCGCAAACCATTGTACTAAATATCAATACTCTGTACTTTGCTTTTTAGCAGTTTATTTTCATATTGACAGGATGTCACCAGAGAGTAAGTGTAGACTAAGTTGTCTTTCCCTGCACATTTGAGTGTGAATATTTTAACAAGAAGCAATGGTGCAGGAATAGATAAACCATCCGGACAATGAATCGAGGTGGGTGTAGTGTTAGTGGCTCGTTTTGGGACTGGAAACACTTAACAACATTACGTTGCACTTATTTGATTCCATTCTAGTATCGTCGTTGCTTCATCAAATGCCCATTGTTGTTTTCCAAAAATTATCTTCGTAAATTTTAGAGGCTTGGCCAGAAACAATCTCACGGGAAACTAGGGCGCAAGCTACTTGCATAGATATCGGTACATAAGCGTATCTATTGTTCACTTTGTTTTTCTTTCTTCTAATCAAGTTAATGGCAAACATTTATCGGTAACTGGTTAAGAAGCGATATCCGGGAGACCTTCATTGTTATATCCAACAAAGACGCAACAAAGGGAAACAGTGCTAGCATCCCACAGGTGATAGCCATGCGACGCGCTTCCGCCTGCCGCACGGATCTTTCAAGTTAAACAACAGCTTGCTAAATCCAAACGACACCATTTGGCATAAATATTTTAAGAGAAACGTAAATTTACGACGATCACACGGCTGTCACGATGCAGCCTCTAGTGGTTCAATCCACAAATGTTCAATGCACAAGTAAAATTGCGTCGTAAATTCTAACAACTCTTGATCTCTTTTGTAACAGGTCTATCGTCACGAGCATGAAGAAGCGAAGAGGAGACTTATATGGGAAGATAATCTTGCCTACATAATGAAACATAATCTGGAGTTCGATTTGGGTCGACATAGTTACTTTCTGGGAATGAACGCGTTTTCTGACTGGAGCCACCGCGAGTTTGTGGAGAGTATGAACAACTACCAGAAAGACAACAGTGTCCAGTTCTTGCAAAACCACAAGGAAAGCAACAGGGTAGTTCTGATCTAAAAATTCATTGTTACGCCTGTCTGATATTTGATTCTATTTGAGATCCCAATCGCTTTCCGTAAACTGGTGTTTGACTTTGTTTTGGAGGTTTAACCTTAACTGTTCTATAAGCAGTGAATCATCTGAGTGGTGAAAAATAATGTACAACTAAAACACCGCTTTACACCTCGAACGCAATCTTTCGGTTATAGAGAGGGACATTTCATCGAAATTCTTAAGCATCTCAAGCAACGCCAGGCTTGTCAATTTTTCTGACTTTGTTAGGAGCTTAAAGTCGTTCCAACCTGTAGATAACAGTGCATTAGTTTGATTCAAAAATGAAATCATCGAATGATATCCATGTATATTTGATAAGCCAAAACAATGTTCAGTGTTGTGTTCACATGACAAAGCAACATCACATTAACAAGTTGCATATGCAAATTACCTGGATATTTACTCATGCATTTCCAGAAGATGAAAACAATTTAAAGCAGAAGGCAACCTTGTTCATGTCATTTTTAGCAAAAATACGGTTCGTTGATTATCCCAGTAAGATGTTTCGGTTAATAACGGCTTTACGGAATTGTGTTAAATCGTCGTGCCGTTCTCGGGAAGTTTAGGGGTTAAAAGTTTCCTGCCATTTTCTTTTCATATAGTCTAACTGTGTGACCTGTCGAGTCAGTCATTGTTTTACCTCGGTTGTGGCAAGTTATGTTGTCGTTTGCGTTTGTGTACAAGTCAGTCAACATGCTGCACGGTTGTTGCGTACCGGGATGTACTCATTATCATCTCGCTCACTTTGCGTATGCCATTACACCGCTTTCCGAAACATGACACACCCCTCTGTACTTGGCCTGTTCGTGTGAAAAATGCAGCGTTACCGTCAACGCAATTTACATAACACTGGTGACTTACCGAGTGTGTGTCAAGCATTTACTGCCGTTGGAATTGATGAAGTTTCCTGCAAAACAAGGAGAAATGCACTTTTAAAGCGAGTAGCCTCGCGAGCTGTGGCCTCTGTAGTGACTGGAAGCTATCCATACATGTATACTGTCATTCGCGCCTACGAACGTACCGTAGAGCGTGCAATTTCGGAACTAGCAGTGATTCACCCTGAAACGATGTTGAGTGGGGAGAGTCAATACAGGAAAATTTGGACTCCCAGGGGGGAGGAGAGCTCAGCGTCCAATGGTCAAGCCGGTGAGGCAAATTTTGATGAGTTTATTGTGGACGTGACTAAAGTATTGGAACTATTTAGAAGGTTCCGACTGTGTGGCCAGGGAATCACACGATTCGACGTAAGTGGTTCGGGTGCTCGAGTCACCATCCAATGGGAATATTATAGGCATTCCATTGAGGTCGGCATAACAGTGCACACCATGCATTTGCACCAAGTCGTCCCACGGCGTCTGTCCTCAGTCTCTGCCTCATCCCTCTCAGCACCTGTCTGTATTCTGCCTAACTACACTCGGCCTCAAACATACATGTACATGTACATGTACTGCTACTAATAACTAAAATGTCCCTAAATCAAACGTAATTGAGTTCTCTAACTACCTAGCTTGTCGTAGAATACTCGTCGATGGGAAGTGATGACGACAATTTTTGGAGACCAGCACAAAAAACAACAATAGTACAGATCCTCACATTAACTCGAACACACTAGAAACGAAATGGCGGAATTTCTTAACCCCCAAAACGTCTCTTCCTGAGTAGTGCACAACTAATTAATAAAGTTACATGTACGAAGAGTCGTAATTAACTGAAGCATATGTCTGAGATAATCAAAGGACCGCATTTTTACCAGCAATGACACGAACAGAGGTTGCCTTCCCTTTAAAGGTTTGTCTGTAAGCATGTTTACTCAAGAAGGTTTTTGCCTCGTTTTGAACTTGCACGATAGCACGATACACAAAATTCCCACTGAGTGTACAATTCACGCAACTCGTGACTTTGGAAAAAGTACTTAAAAATCTCAATGAAGCCTGTTGCATTCAACTTTTTGGCATTGACAGTGCTCACAAATGTCTTTGAATTGGCCCAGTTTCGTGCAAGAATGTGTGAGTAGACGGGGATTAAACACAGGTTGTTGCATTGACAGACACATTTGCGTGAATCGCTTGCCTCCGTGTATCCCAACACACTACAGCGGCAATATGACGTACTTGAAGGCCCATCATACCGGACATGGCTAATCGGTGGTAGCTGCTCACCAGGTCAAGGATTAGTTTCACTAGGCCGAAGGTCTACTCATTAATATGGCGGAAATGAGTCATAAAGCACCAAAATATATTTTTATGGGTTTTATACGAAACTCAATGATAAGTTATGGCAAGAGTAGCGCTGCAAAGTGTATTAGTACCGGGCGAGTGGTTATTTTACAACTAACAACTGAAGTATCGTGTATTATTGCATGTTAAAAATATGAAAACTACAACCGAGTCTCAAATCTTAATATGTATTTTTGGAATAGTGCACCTTGTGACTTCTACTATTGACGACACTGGTACATTTTCCTGAGTTGAACTGTCTTGGGAAGCATATCCATACATGTATTTGTTTGGGATTGTGTGTTTGGGATACACCTGGATGTTTCTGACGTGTTCCTGTGTATTGTTTTCTTTTGTCATGGCTGTATAATGAAAATACGTTATTTAGTACCGACGAACAGGAATCTCGGTTTAGTCCTGGGTGGAACAGCCATATTTCTTTTGCTGCGTTCCTCAGAGTTAGCCAAGATTTGTCACTTGGCTCATTAAATTGAATTCACTCACTATATATATGTGTTCTTTTAGACTTTGTCGCAGGTCGACTGGCGAAGACACGGGTTAGTTTCTGCTGTCAAAAATCAGGGGGCGTGCGGTTCTTGCTGGGCGTTCGCAGCTGTTGGTGTCGTTGAAGCAATACATGCAAAGCTTGCTGGTCAAATGATTGACCTGTCAGAACAACAACTGGTAGACTGTGCTGATGGAACATGGCTTAGTAAAGGTATGCAGAATGCAAAGATTTTGAAATCTGTACCCTGTTTTGAGTCTCACCTGGATAAGAGTGATGCTTTTAAATTTCCATTTGAGT
Organism: Phoronis australis; assembly: GCA_002633005.1. Lineage (NCBI taxonomy): Eukaryota > Metazoa > Phoronida > Phoronidae > Phoronis > Phoronis australis. Next base: position 133,591 of record NMRA01000673.1, read on the forward strand.
GGACCTTTAATATGTGTGTACGAAAGATTGCATCCGGCCTGCATTGTGTTGGCCAAACAGACCATCATTAGACTGGAAAACGCTAATGTGGCCAATCGGTTTGCATGCATAACAGGTCAAGTACATGAATTAGCTGTTAGCGGCCAGGCGTCATAACGTCGCACTAAACTGCTACAAATTTTCACCAAAAAAAACCGTTACTGCAACAACTATACACCTAAAACACGAAATAATTGTGGCAATATGAATATTGAAGCTTGAGTCTGTCAGAATCTTTCTAGTTAACATACGGCCGAAACGCCTCGTCCTTTAAAAAAGAGCATGTTTAAAGTATATTCCTTATATTCATAGTTCGAGTAATTTCATGATATGTCTTCGTGTAGGTTGTCAAGGTGGAAGTGTTTACATGGCCCTTCTTTACGTAAAGAAAGAAGGTGGCTTGGTACGTGAGGAGGCCTACCCCTACGCTGCTGCTGACGGAAGGTGCGAGGCAGGGCGGGAACAACGAGTGGCAACAATTTCCAATATAACGGTACCTGTTTTAGCACTAATTGATAAGTAGACTAAACATGTATAAACAACAGCAACATACAGAATTTATTTAATATCTGTATGCTCATATCTAACCAATTTCGAGCCGGGGCAGGGTGCTCGAAATAGTCATTCTTTGTCCCCGATGATTTCAGACATCCGATTACAGATGTGTTGCTGAATGACAATAACAAACCTTAAAATGGAAGATTTTACAAACACAATTGCTTCGCTTATTGAATTATAAAATAAAAACGCGTTTTGCAGGTGATGTGTACGCTAGATCGTCTACGTTCACCATGATACCGTAACGGGAAGAGCTTTAATTTTTTAAATTTATTCAACGACAATCCGTGTTCCCCTTTTTGCCAGGAAGACAATACGAGGAGCTGCGTTAAAGGCACCAAATAAAGTAGATACTTTTTCAGTTGGAATTAAGTGACCACCTGTAGGAATTCCGGGATTGATTTTAAAATCCCAATTAGCATAAATATCGCAATTTTCAATGTATGGCCATGTACAAATTACTCAGTACTCGTTTTGAAAGCAGCCCGTCGATCTCAAACGCCAACATTTTTGACAGCCGTTTGTCTCGAGAGACGGGGGTTATGCGCCGTCTGTCAGTCATTGGTTGGATTGCAGCGTTGCCTGTGGCTAAAAAGTCCGATTCTCGGGTGTCATATTTTGTAGCAGTTGTCACAGGGGTATACTTTGGTCTTGATCAGTAGAATCAGATGCAGCCCTCTGACGTATGTATTCTTGAAGTAGTGCCTGTTTTTTCTTGTCTTTCATTTGCTCACTGGTTTTAATGCATGACTTGACACTCGACCTCCACCCGCTACGATCGAAGGCAACAACTTCCCAATCTGCGACATTTATGTTTCCCGTTTTCTGATCGCACTAACGAAAATCTTTATAACGAACCATGGGCCTTCCTGCAGGTCTGGTTCCAGTGGCAATCTCTCCATAATCTATGTCGCTTGGCATTCCCCAATCGCCGATGGGCCTTACGTGGCCCATACATACAAGGCAGCTCCGCCTGGGGTAAAACTTTGAAGTTGGCGAAATGATCCTGCTCCTTGATACCGACTATCCTTCTCAGGCAGAGCATATTGAAAGAGTTGAGTTTGCGCTCTTGGCAGGTGTACAGGGACCATGATTCGCTGCCGTGTAGGAGAATGTTGAAAACACAAGCACGGTAGACCCATGACAATAAGAATGAGATTTTTTTCTCAGTCCTTTTGCGTTAGACAAGCCATTGCTGAGACCGCTTTGCCGATCTTGGTGTTGAGTTCATCGTACAGTAAAATATCTCTTGTAATAGTAAGACCAAGATAAATGAACTTGTCTACCACTTGGAGGATATAGTCTCCAATGACGATGTTGGTAACCCTAGTAGCACCCTGACTAACGACGCAGGTCTTCTTGAGGCTGACGGTAAGGCCCAAAACCTCGCATGAATGAGCGAAGGAGTCAGTGAGACGTTTGAGTGCGTCCTCGCTATTAAGAGTAATATCAACATCACCAGCAAAGATCATGTCTCTCATGAGTTTTCTTTGCATTTTGTTCTATGCACGAAGACGGGCTAGGTTGAAGAGTTTTCCGTCGTTTTGAGTATGGATGTAGACTCCACCATTTGACTGGCAAAAGGCATGGGATAAGCGCGTAGGGAGAAGAATGTGCCGAAGAGTGTAGGAACGAGAAGGCACCCGTGTTTCACTCCACTGTTGATGGAAAATGGATCTGGCGATAAGCCATCGTACCGCACAACTCTCTGCATGTCATGGAAAGACGTGATCATTCCCAGAAGCTTGATATGATACCGAATCCTTTATAGAAGGGAGAAGTAGACTTTCCTACCGACAAGGTTGTCGCGTTTCGTAAGATCTAGGAAAGCAAGGTACAGGGTTCATCTCTGCCTACGGCACTTTAAACCTCCAACATTAAACATGTTATTATCATGTTTAAGGTTATCGTTAAATTTGCCCAAGCAGCAATTTGCGACAGCTGTCTCTCTACTAAAGAGATTTGTGCCCTAATCACGCACGTGTCTCAACAGGTTGTCACCAGTGGAAGTGAGAGTGGTTTGGCAGATGCGCTCTCCAGCATCGGTCCAGTGGCTGTTGGTATAGACGCCAGTCACCGCTCATTTATGAGCTACAGTGAAGGGATCTATGACGAATCGTCTTGTAGCAGCTCTCAGCTAAACCACGGAGTATTAGCTGTTGGTTTCACGGAGGATGCATGGATTGTGAAAAATAGGTAAGCTTCAGTACCCCCAATGTATAATGTCCGCTTACACTTGTAGTCTGGTGCTTCTGCTAATGTCCTGTATGCGATTCATTTTGCGCATGTGCCCACAGGTGAATTATGGAAAAATGCATGACCCCAGCGGACACTTGCGTACATGATACTACTGAAGTTACAATAGTGGTTCGCTAACATTGCGAGTGCCATATTTCCTGCAGGTGGCCTTGCTTGATTGTGAGACGAATATAAACTCGTCTTCGCCAATCAATATTAAGTTTTGATTTTGGCCACACGGTCTCCAAATTGTTCCTTAGCCAGCTACGAGTTGATATCAGGCCGCACCGCAATAGCTGACATTTCGTTATTGCTGAAGACCATGCTTCACAAGTTGGTTTCTCACGGCTTATCACATAACGCGCACCGCAAGCTCTGCATTCACTCCTAATCTGAATCAGGAGCAAACAATGTTTCTCTTCTTTGGCGGATTACGAGTTTACAACTGCATTTAGTAGCGTCATTGGAAGAAAAACGATAAATGCCAAACGGTAAGATGCAATATACATGTAGTACAATTTGTTCTGGTATGCGTTCGATTCGTTTGGGAGCACGGCAACATCTCAAGGCTGATATCAGGTGGGGCTATGGAGTACAAAAACGACCAATTTCAGTAGACATCAGGACCCGGGGTCAAACCTTTGTATTCGAAACTAGGCTCAAAAATTGACTAATTGCATGGCACGCTTCCAGTTAACTAACTGATTTTTATTCAAATCATGCGGCGTGGCTGGTTAGATTTGGATTCTGAGTCAAGTCTGAGTTTGAAGATCAGTTACTTTGGTTGGGGCCGGGTTTTAATTTTCTAAAGTAGGAAATTATTTTTGATATTTTCTATTCTTATGCGGACTCACGGTAATTGGATGTTATCCTACGCTTGCACACGTACATGTAATATGCTTTGCGTGGATAACTGCATAATCATAATGCACTAGATGTTGCCAGTGTTAAGTCTGAACTGGGAGATTTTTTTGGAGTTGGTAGCACGCATATATTGTCCATCATGTGCAAACATAGATTAGAAACTCATGGGCAAAAAAAAACTTCTTAGCACACGGTGAATACTAAAAATAATGTCAAGTTCCATTTCTCGCGGAACGATTAGATTCCGGCCCCTGGTGACGCTGCAAAAGGGACGGTTCTCAATCCATTGCATCGTACATCAGGTGCCTTTTTTCTTTTTGGAAATGTGGACAGTTAAAAAATTCCGAATCCCCTGAGCAAATTTCAAACAGACTCGAAGCACTTTTGTACAAACCGTAATCACAATAGACCGTGAGCATAAGTGCTATGCGCTGGATAACGATTGCATTGCACTGTCAGGTGCAAGGCTGCCAGTGTGGAACAATGCATTAAACAATCAAACTTATCGTTTAGATTAGATTTAAAATTCTGTACAACCGATCGGCAACCTAGTGAGCTGGTGGTCACGCAAAATGCCTTGACTAATGTCGTCAGTATTACTCGAAGCTGTAATTCGTAGATCATCTGGCCATAACTGGAGATAAGAGCTTTCAAATGTTATTGTACCTAATCCGATTTATCAAAGACGCAACGTGGAAAGATTTGATCATTTTGATTTCTACGTGAAAGTGACTTAGATTCGATGCACGTTTTTGTTTGTTTTCTAGCTGGGGAAGCGACTGGGGAGAGAATGGTTACGCACGGATGTCTCGGAACAAAGAAAACCAGTGTGGTATAGCCACCGCAGCAATATACGCGCGTTAAGCAAATAGAGATGTTATAATAGAAATATAGCTCTGTCCGACTGTTCATTAAGTTATTATACATGTAATTACCTTGTCCTTGAGTATTTTAATATCAAATAGTTTTCACAAATTCATTCTCCCATGCAGCAGGAGAACTCACACGTTACCCTGAGGAAACCACAACACGTAGCACGCAGTGCTGAGCTAGTCACGTTCGTTTAAGGCCCAGGATCTAACCTGTGACCACGAAAGTCGACTAGAAATAGAAGTGTGTGCTTAATTTACAGAAAACGTATAACTGCGTACTCGAATCATGGGGCTTGATTGGCTTGCCCCCGAGTCCGAGTACCAAGAGTATATTCAGGAATACGACTGAGGTGGATGAAATGATACAGTAGCTTCCTGCAAGTACGAAATTCACGCTTGAAATAGATGATGAGCAAATTCATGTAACCTACTTGTTACGGTATTTTCTTGTCATTTCCTTTTGGTACTGTAGTTGAAAAGACCCATCCTGGATTGAACGCACCTCATTTGCCAAGGTAAGACAATGTGCTACATGACTGACTTGTTCACAGTCAAGCACTTCTGGGTTCATTTACAACACTGACCTTTGACGTTTTGCCAATTCCTTGGTGTCAGTATTGGACCCCAAACCCGGCAGTAATACCAAGGAGTGTTCACTTGAGAGTTCGGTAGTTACCGCTACTACTAGCGCCGCCAAGTAGCGAGAAAACGGACAAGTACAATGCGCCAGAACAATGGCGAGGGACGCATTTTGCAGGGTAGTAACTTGCACAAATTCATAAGCAAAAACAACAGAACTAACTGTATGTTTACGTTTCCTAATGATCCTGGAAGGTAATGAATATTTGTTATTCAATAATATGATACATTGTCTTTATTTTTGTGTGTTTTGTTCACAGTTAGAAGACAAGTCGATCGCACTCCCGTGTCGTCTTCAGTGTAGGCTACTGCACAGGCCGGGGGAAGGACTAGGATTAATGATGTGATCGTCAGCTTTTTTGGATATTTGCAGTCCACGTATTCTAAATCAAAATAATGTCAAATGTAAGTGAACGATCACAGGTATAATTTTAGAGAAACAGGGCACAAGTACACTGCATTATTAAGGAAACTCCAGGGTTAGTTCACTGAATAGTTGATTTCAGATGGTGGTCACTATCAGTACGAAGCAAGTAAGTGTTTTTTGACTCCAGTCGTTCGTGGCTTTTACATTAGTAACACATAGATTATTTTCCGTGAATGTTTTTCGGTAGATTATACATGTACTTCATCATAATGTAAGAGGTCAGTTCCTCAACTTCTTCGGCTGCTGAACAACGTGGTCTTCAGGTACGCTTTACTAGAGAGATCATTTTGCCCACCGCGCAATTGCTACGAAACGTTTGGTGAGGTCGCCGCTTCGATTTAAGTGGTTTCGTCTGGAAGCCGCTGTTAGGAATCGTTAAACGATAATAAAATCGCAATATCATTGGCTATCATACAGCTCCAGTAAAGCTAATGACTTACAAGAAGTCAATACTATCCAAAATAACAACAGCATGTTTGTTCTGGCGTAAAATCCACTGTATTCATATAAGTGATATTTGACATTGGTCAAATAAAGATTGTAGGTAATTTACAAGATATTTGCTGTTTGGAATGGCAATTCCATGTCACCAGATAAGGCATAGTATTTACTTAGTAAACATACTTACATGTACAGCCATAAGAACGAAATGACATTAGTTGAATTTACAGTAGCGATAATATATAACAAATATAGTAAGTTCTAATAAAAATAATGGTAGCAGTAATAATTATTATAAGAACAACCCAATTAAAGGATTACAATAATAATAGTAATTTTATCACGCATTATGTGACAACGCATACGAACTCAAAAACGGCAGCAAAATATCGAGATTTCCCTCGTCGTAGAACTGAGAGTACCACTGGAAAGTACGATTATGTCTTTCCTTTTCTCAGCATTCAGAACAGTGCCTAGAAAACTAAACACTTTAACTCAGTCAGCGCACAGTTGTATATATTTCTGAACATAGAATTTCCTTGTCGACTGCTTACCAACATGTTCTTAAAGGAGTCACATGGCCATGTAACTTTAGAAAGTTTAGCCAAAATTAAACATACCTTGACCACGAAACAACAGTGTCAATAACATTATAAAGTTTTATTCGATGCACATGTTCAAGGAGAAAATAAAGAATGGCGTTACTTTTCAAAAATATCATTCCGTTTTCTATTTTTCACTTTCAAAGAAATGAAAATCATAAAAATGCCTTATTTTTCATAGCCCTGCTCACGCACAGGTGCAACATTTTAAAAACAATTCCTTTCCAATTTTGAGCTCAGTGCACAAAGCATTATAGCCGAATGTTTCATACATATACATGTATGACCAGCCGTCTCTGAGACATGATATTTCGAATTCAGGCAAACTTGGACTTTGGTAGGGTTATAAATAATCTACTTGAATTTAGGTAACAGGCATACGGTAAAGTACATGTATAAGGCGGTAAGAATTTTAAATGCAAGTTTGTACACTAAAATATCTACGTAGAGAGATTAGGTATTAAATAAAGTACTTGTCTCAAAGTGCGTCTATGTCATAAACTACGAGACCGTAACTTTGAGAGGACTGCTTCAGGAACTCACGCCAAACCTTAAACCACGTGATCAAAGTTGTTTCGTTTCACACTCTTCAGTTTCCGTCTTTTCTGTTGTTTTGGACATATTACTGAAACGAAAGTTCCACATATTGATTTAAAAAAGGGATGACAAATTGACAATAGGATTTGAATGAAACAAGTCTGTTGCAATGTGACACTGCAGACGCAAAAATGTTACGAGTTAAGGAGGTGTTTTCACCGGCTTTGTTTCTAATGCTAGTCAATGTCTGGCGAAGTGTCACATAAATGTGTTTTTCTCGAATGTGGTAAATATAGATCAACTTGCTGCATGACTATGCAAGTCACCGTGTCAACATCGCCCGAGCAAAATAGGAAAAAAACACGAAGAAAACACTAAAATAAGCTGAATGTTGTGTAATGTACACGTGGAATGAGAAACGGGGTGTCTAGTTTATGGGTTGCACTGAGTATGCGCCATACCTCATGTAATTATCGGAGTTAAAAGGAGCCTTACAAAGTCCTTTATTCTCTAATGCACTCATAACTGAAGGCAATTTTTGCCACTACTTGCCCAGTAGTAAACGCCAGTTCTAAAAATTTGGCGTGATTTATGCAGCGCTGTGAACTAGTGAGAAATTATTATGTTCGCTGGTCAATCATAATTCTCCCCTGGAACATGCGCTATGTACAGCCGTGGTTAGAGCACGCCAAACAAAATCTTGTTTCTTTTTTTAAATTCAAGTGACATACTGTCCTCGTGGTTACCTCCTTCGCACAATAAAATTCAAGATCTGAAAATTGTTTGAAAATGTGTTGTGAATGTCAGTGCGCATTTCATTCCCTTACAGCATGTCCGTGTGTCCAAATCGCGTATATTGGTGACAGACGAGTGCTCACTAAACATCCGAATACACTTACGGAAATGTATTAAACACCCTACAAAAGCTTTGCGCGACTTACACACGGCCTCTTCTTTTCCTTGACCACACGACCAGGCTGATAATTAGTAGTGTTAGAACTACTGCAACAGAGACACCGACTATGATTCCTATCTTCCAGCCTTCAAAACCGCCATGTTGGCGGACATCAGGAGACAACGTTGTGGTTTCTTTCAACTTTTTCTCAGTCGTGAATTCTTGCCTTGTAGGCTCCCGAGGCCGCAGAGTTGTTGCACTAGCCGAGGTGGTCTGACAGCCCTCACCTGGACATGTTAAAATGGTTTCGTAGTTTAATATTAGTCACATTTTTTTTTGCCCACGTGCACGCAGACAAGCACCAAATTCTAGATTTTAGGATTAATCTAGTCGGAAAGGCCACGGCTTGCACCCCACCCACTCATCAACTAAATTCCATCTTTGTGAGGGAAATTGGGTGAGGAAGTGAAAATTGATTTCAACATGATAAAAATGTGTTCTGCATATGTTTTTATGCAAATTAGTGCCACCGTTACTGAATTTCAATTACTTGGCAATATCTCACTAACTAATCAATATAATTAAATGCATTAAGTACCTACATTTCGAAGGTCAGGCATTACGATAGAATGGTCTTGTGGGTATATACATGTAACTATATGAATTGTAAACTAGACAACAAAGATTTAACGATTCTTTATTGACTTATCGCCAAAACACTAATGCATGCAAATTGATTATAATTTCAATGAAAAAATCACAAGTGTCGTAAATGTCTTTAAGGTCAACCACTGACGATAGCGAAATTTGACTAATTGATGAACGTTTCACGGAATGAGATAAAAGCGACATGGAATGATATAGGTTCATGAGCCAGATACCTGGTTACTGCGATATTAAGACAGCACTTCGTCTGAAGATCATTTATTACATCGGTTGGGTTGCGTTTATTATTCACTTTATGTGATCCGTTTAAGAATCAGCGGTAGTGTACATCATCATTATTATCACTGCTATCGTCACCATTGCTTTTAAATAGCCATCACCATCATCACCATCATCCTCATTGTTTTCTTAACGTTCATCATCATCGTCACGATCGTCATGGTCGTCATCGTAGCCATCCTAATAACCAAAACATTTCAGTGATGGGAAAGAAATAAGCTTACTCTTTCTTGGGGACCACGACGAACGACTCAGATCAGGCAAGCAGATGTTACACCTATCATGGGGACTTTGCTCTCCATTCCGATAGCATGAACCGTTGATAACGCATGAATTCATCTGCAAAGCATTAGTTATCTCAATGAAGTTATCCATTATCTACCTTTTAGGGTTTGGAATTTCCCTCTCTAGAGGATTTCCTCATTTTTGGTTTCAATTTTCTCTTAATATTTTATTTCCAGATTCCCATTTTTCATCTATTTTAAAAAATATTTTGGCTTCATTCATGCAAAAATATTTCTTTCAGTTAAATTTATTTTACAACATAAATATTTCTATTACACAGGCCTGTTTGTTTGTCGAATGATACATCATATGGAAAATTTTCCTCTTTTCTGTCATTGCTCAAACACTTAAATGTTCTAAACTCAACAATTATTATTTTTATCAAATGCCATGGTCTTTGGTCCAATCTCTGATCTCGAACAAAAAAAAACAAAATTATGTTCTGATCCACAACCCCCCCGCAGTAAAGCTACAAATTCAGCTCTGAACAAGAACTATCAAAGTTTTACTCTTACCTTTTTACACATACATGTAGCTCAAACCTGAGACACCCCAAGTGTGCAAATATGTATTGAGAAATCGACATGGTGTAAGTGTTCACAAACATGCCGAGCTACCTTGACTTTGCAGTTATGTAAAACAGAACACGTCAAATATGAAGACAATTTGAAAATTCTGTTCGAGTTCCGAGAATATTCCCCAGGGACAAGGTTCTTCATTTACACAATGATATGTGCCATAAGCGATCATTTATATCGTGTGGAATTTGAAATTTAGAAGAGGATTTATAGTCTAAACCTACTGTAGTTCAGTATGTAATCTCATGAAGCGCCATGGTAAAACACTTTTGACCTTGACAGGGAGCAGACATTTACAAATGCTTTTCTGTTCCTTAGATAAGTTAAAACTTTTATTAACAGCGATTATAGTGTACCTTTTCGAAACACGAAGTCGCATTTAAATCGCAGTTGAAGCACGCCGAGTTGAAAATGATCAGAACTCCGTATCTACTCTTCCGCTTGCCGTCGTTGCTTACGTGAACTTTGTACGCTATTGGTTCATGCGGCAGTCGACTTGCTGACAGCTGATCTGGCGATGGCAACCGGCAGGTTACTTCCGCATAATTTTCAAACTCTGCTGGTTGGTTGATGCTGACATTGCTAACCGAGGTCAAACCATCACTACCTATCTGCTCGAAGACAAAACAAAGAAAATAAAACTATTAAAAACTGCGCAGAATTTTATTTAATTGCTTAACATAAAATTATGAAATATTATTACAAAATTCCGTTGGCATGATACCCTTTCCTTTTATTGAGGTCTTATTCTTTAGAACGGATGATGTACATAAGGAGAAGAAATCCGTTTGGTTTTCTGGAGCGTTGTGGACAAATGTGCTCCGTTGTCCCTCCTTACATACATGTAGAAAATCAAGCGGCTGGGGTAAATTTGAGATCATTTGTTGAGTGTTAGGTGGACTCGTTTTCATTTTAATATTTCAGCCATTTTAACTTAAGGTTTTGTAATAGTAATTATTGTCGATATATCAGGATGCAGATCGTGTTTTCTTGTTTTATGCATGATTTCATGAACTCTTCTTCATGTTTTACACCTTTTGTCAGAAACATAGTGTTCTGAGTTGACTGAAGAACAGCCATGCTCTGAACGCGTACGCCCAATAAATTTTCTCTATGAGGCTTTTATCGGAGCATGACTCCAATTCAGCTATGTCATTTGTTCCCAAAGTGTCCAATGCTCAAGACATTTCAACGAACATCGTGAGCTTTGCGGAATACTTGTATTAAGCCAAATAAGAGGTGTGCTTATTCAATTTTTTGGATTGTGCCGGAGTTTCTTCGGCTAAATTTTTAATCCAGTGAGCATAGCACATTATTTTTGCGTTCGTACGCTAAAGCTTTATTTTACTGTTTCCACGAAACGACTCAAACGATCAAGTCCATTAATTGATGGGCATACTTACTGCACACTCATAAAAGTGACAAGTTATATTAAGGTCCTCAAGGAAGCCGTTCCCAATAACTGGATTCGTCCGACACGGTCGTGTTTTCATATCACACATGGGTGTGTAGAGCAAAAGAGGAATTGCCGTCACGTTTATCGAACAATCAGGTGCGCTAAACCCGGAGAAGCATTCACATGTCCCTAAAACAAAAAAAATGATGTTGAAATGAAGCTTTTTCAGCCATGACTTCAGGAACCGAATACCGAAGCTGCAATACCAGTTCATTTCATTACTTTTCAACACCGAGCATTGATATGCGTCCACCGTGTGCACCGCATACAGTGCAAAGCATCATTATGTTAAACATACCAGGATGTGGGCCAACACTAGCAAACTTAAAACCGTCTTTACGGGGTACAAGCCTGTAATTATCTCCTTAATACGAACAAAAACGCAACCTTTGTTTCATTATGATTCTTCCATCAGTTAAGAGGATAGAGAGATAGACAACAAAAGCAGACATAAAATGAGGAAAAGCCATTAAGGGCAAAAAGTAGGCGAAATGTGGAACTAGGTGCTGTCGTCCACGCAAACTTTTCCTTCACAGGTTAATAAGCATTCATAAAAACCTTTGTAGATATTAAGACACACGCAAATAAAAACAAGTTTGCCAACAGGGGTTCCACTGCAACCAGAAATATAAGGAATCAATGTCAGATGTACATCTCCTCAATTTCAGGAAGACCCTCCAAAGACCTCGGTAGATACATGTATTCAGGAACAGGCGAAAAACAAAATTAAGTGAAGCAGAGAGGCCACATCAGTAAGTCAGAAAAAGAACATCAGGCATGCTCTTCCTAGCTGGTCGCAATTTCTATGCCTCTATGATTGGTTTGGCCGACTGAGAGGTGGATTTAAATAACGGAACCTAAACATATAGAAATGGCCTCAAAGTGGAGTACGATACATTAAATCCATTCGAACATGGAAAGGTGTCATCGCCCTAGTAGTAGAATCGTATTTGCTAAGTTTAGTACAAATACCTTAAGGAATGCCACAATACAAACGAAAATAATGGAAAAATGGCACGTAGGGGCACAGCAGAAGTCCGACACGTGGAAAAATCGAAATCATCTCATGGAATTACAATTGCTAAATTTTAGAAAGATCCTGCATGCGTGTAGGAAAAACAGCTGCCAAAACCAAATGTGCTAAAAGGGGAAATCACGGTAGGCGCAGGCGTCTGAAAATTAATGTCAACCATGAGCTCAGTGGCAAGACGTTTGCCAGTTTGCTTAATAGTTCTTTGAGTGGAATGGCGGATAGAGAGGCCGGGGGACAAATACAAATTCGACAGCAGTCAAAATGACCGCTAGGTAGTCCAGAATTCTTCGAATCCAATCAAAAATAGACAGTATCATCGTCTTGTTAATAGATAATCATTTGACAAATTCCGCCAAAATCCGTCAAGGTTCCGATATAAAGGCAAATGTACATGTAAAGATCTAATTTGCTACTACGTGGCACAGCGGTTGTCGAATCCTTTCAAAAGTCATCGTCATTCATTGTCACGATTTGGTGGATAGAGAGGCCGACGCCAAGAACCAGATTCGAAAACAATAAAGGTGGCACAGGGTACGTTGAATCTAACTGAAGATGGGAGGACGTTGTCACTTCTTCATTAGTTACCTAACAGTCACGAAAAACTGTCAAGGAACTCCAAAGATTCATGGGAAAATTAGTAGGGTTAACAGCGGTAGTAGGGTCCGCCCAAATATCGTCTCATGCTCAAAAGCAACAATTTTAGGTGTAATCTCTGAAACGTGGTTTACTAAACATTTTGCACAAAAAGGAGTAAAAGTACTAGTACCGTTGACACACAATCCGTTATTGCTACACTCGTTGAAGCATATTGCGCCCTCTATTTCCGGCGGAGGGATAGTGTAATTCGCCTCGTTTGAGGGTTGAATCCATCGCGTGGTATTTTTGTCAAGTTCCGCCATACACTGTTGTTTAACAGTGTCCAGTGCTGCAACCGCCCAATTCTCGTCGTTGGTTGCCTAGTGAAAAATGGTGTGAGTCCATTTAAACTTGCTTAACATTTTCTCTAAACTCAGAATACAGAAAAGATGCATAAAACCCAAATATACCCTTTGAAGCGTAAATGCGTGTCTACAGGGATGTTTCACATGCACGCGCACGTGTACACCTAAGTGTAGAAGGGGTTCATTTGTGTTTACTACGTCATTGCATTCTGTGTTCACCGTTTTGCTACAGGTGAAGCACACTTGTAGAGATTGCTCTTCAGGTGTATTTTAGTTTTTTGGTGCATACTTATCAAATGCGATTCCGTATTACACTGAAAAACTCCAGTTAGCGATATTGTTAATCATGCTATTAATCACATTACACTGTGTGTTTTTATGATATAGTTCTTCGTAATTTTGTTTCGAAAACTACATGTACATGTACTGCCGAATCCCTGGATTTCTGCGCAGATCAAAAAACAATGGCTTTGGAAGAACTTCACTTCATTGAAGTATAACGTCAATTATTACGCAGCGTCCAGCCAACCCCACGACACACACTGCCCTCCATTTGATTTAAACCACTAAAACATGTCGTCACCTCCTTACGTTCCAGAGCAATACCCGTTTTAGCAAATCACGTACTTTTAACGTGGATAATAACACACTTAGGGTTTTGATGCAGATTTTCTAAATATCACGGATACAAGTAAAATGTTGTTGTGTACCAGACCGACGCAAGCAATTCAGAATTCTTTAGTACCAACGACATTTTTGAAGAGCCACAGTCACACAACTCAGTAGCAGTGTACGTGATAAGTTGTGTGTATGGCATGGTATGTTTTAAAGATGACAAACAAGTCGTTTTAAGAAAATGTGAAGTTGTTTTCCATTGTCGTGGTCAATTCAATTTTTTCCAAGACAAGTACGATAGAGAGCAAAAGCGCCACTGGATGGTAAACAGCAGAATTAGACCTAAGTGTAGCAGAACACTAATTAGCCTCTTTATCAAAGCATCCACAAATCAACACTTACTAATAAATCTAATACGCAAGCTTCGATTGGAGATTGGGTGTCCACATTGAGTTCAGAGCACTTCTGCCCAGCAGTAGTTCGAAAGATAAAAGTTCTACAAAACTCTCTGGCAGTATCTTCAGTGTAAGGTTGAGCCCGCTTATACCTAGGCTACAATAAAAATGGAAAAAGACGTATAAAGATTTTGAAATATTCAGCCTAATCTTCCAGCTGATATCAAATCCACATTCCGAATTTATCGTGAACAATCTCAATAGAATTTAAAGAGAAAATTACTTATTCAAGTAAGCTTACTGAGTAATGGTTTGACGATATTCCTTCTAAGTCTTCCTCCCGGGGTTGTGCCACTAAGTTGTACTCACTTTCGTCGTAGTCGAGAAAGTCGTAATGGTCGTGAAAGCTGGTTTCCCGTCTTTTTCGACAAGACTGGAACTTCTTATCTGCTACGTCGCGCTGTGTTCTCTTTGGCTTACACTTGGGCACGTCACCTCCTGCTTTGCAATCAATGTCGATGTCAGGGTTGTCTTTGGCGCATGTGCAAAAGACGTGTCCATCGAAAGTCGTGATTCTCTGGTCTTTATCGAAGAGTTCGGCATTCCAGTGCAGGATAGTTTGCGTTTTTGCCAGCCTATTGTATTCAACGAATATTGTGTTGTAAAATCTATTAAACAGTTACTGACCTTCACAGATGTTAATGCTTAGGTTTCCAGACAACAAAAACTTGACTTTAACCTAGACGGAGCCGAGGTAATTATCACATTTTTGGTGTCTAAATCCTACGTACTGACCGAGTGTGCAAGTTAATACTTGTTTTATGATTACCATGCATGCACCCAAGGGGAGTTCGAACGAGCTTGTTCGAGCCCCCACCCATTTTCGAAGTTGGCAAACAGGTCCGCCTCGGAGAAACGGAAACAGAGAAGAAATGTAGAAAATAAACTAACACTTCATATTAAAACGACAGGAAATGAACCAAAATTCAGGGAAAGCACAATTCATAGTTTTGAACGTACCCCGTGAATCTTAGTAAAAGGTCCACATTCTCCACAATTCGAGCATCCACATTATTTAGGCTGGATGAGGGCACGTTTACATCAGCTAAATATTTTCTGGATGGAGCCTGTGTTAGGGCTTTCGCTCATTTTGCGATCACTCGTTCCTTCAGTAAGTTACCGGTATTCTACCTGTGACTTTGTGGAAAGATTTTGCGTAAAAATTTGCTTTTGTGTATGGTAGGTGCTCGGAAAAGATAACGGAGTGATCGACTACATTTTACGAAAGATGCCGTGGTTTGTTGACATGCACTCGCCGTTTCGGGTATTGGAAATCAGTAAGCATTTTGCCTTTATAAGCACACAGTTAGCAATAGCGTGTTGATAGTAACTGGAATTGCTTGATGCATGTTTGCATTCACAAGGTGGTTTACATTAACTGCCATTTTAAAACAAATATGGCGTCAGACTAGGAATGACACAAACATATATAAAGTTTTTGCGGACCCGGCGACGTGCTGATGGCAAAGTGGTAAATCAGCAACGGATTACCAACAACAAGATCAGAATGAGCTCGACTTTACGTCAAAAAAAGGGGAAACGAATATTCAAATCGTGTTACCACAGCAACGGTCAATGAATCTAAGAGCAGCCATTGTGATCCTCAATTATGAGTAAATGGTTTATCATTCTTCCAAATCACACAATAACAGTGGTCACATGCCCACTAATACAGTACTTCAGTACACTGAATAGATAAAACGCAATACGATGATTTCCGTTATGACTGAAGTGATATTGACCGGGTGCCGTGGAATTTTATGTTTCATTTATACGTTCCGGATGTCAGATTTCACTAGTCCTGATCGATTCATTTACAGACTGCAGAAACAGAGAACCCCTGGGCGATGATGTAAATAAATGGACTTTCGGCCGCGGGCAACATCGCTCGTCCTCGGGCATACAAGGGAACAAAAGTTGTCACTACATGTATGTTGCTCACTTCTCTAAGGTCTATCTACACCACCAAACATCCCCACCCCATTCAATACCTCCAACTCTCTCGGAATACGTCTGGATGCAAAGGTCTTGCTGATCCACAGTTCCTGCTGTAGCCGTTAGGGAGCGTACGATGATCCTTAGGGATGAGGTCATTAGCACAGTTCTGGTCGAACAAACCACACAACCCTTCTGTTTGTCCAAAGTCACTTTGAGAAGCCTCAATGTACAAGTTGATAAACTTCCTGTACGAGTCCTCCACGATCACCGAAGTGCCAGATTGAAGTTGTACCTGGAATGAACAACAAACGAAATCATTCGTCTCCACTAACCCGATGAGCAGAAATAATGAAGTTGTGGAATTCAGCGCAAACGCCTGCAAGCGTGATAACGAGCAAATTGAAGACACAAACCTCGGTCGCCTATTTCAAAACAGCGCCATACGGAGGTGTTACTACCCGGAGGACCATTTCATCAAATATCATATCGTCATTAAGACGACCGCAAGCATGTAATTGTAAACGCAACCTAGTAGGCATTTCCAGAACTGACATTTTTACGAGATTGCTTTTTATTGCATGATTGGTTGATTGGCTGAGATGGCATGTGTGAACATTTAATGCCAGAACAAATTTGGAATTCCGAATTAGCTAAAGCTATCCCAAGATTAAGTAAGCGGTAGTATTTGTGGGAATTATCATAACAAAAGCATCAATCGTCGTATGTAGAAAACTAGAGGTTCCATGTACATGTATGTTATTGATAAGTCACGTTTGAAAGCTTGCAAAACTAGTCTTTTCTTAATGAGCTCGATAGGATGCGTTAAACACGAAAGATCGAAGTTGACGTAAACGTGACCTTGATATCATTCAGTGTGATTTCAATCCCAGCCTCATCTAGGAAATAAAACCAAATCAGAGAGTGGAAAAGACTATGATTGATTTTATATGTGTAAAAACTCAAATTCTTAAGACGTTCTTTGGATGAAATGGGATAGTGACGATTGCAAAGACGGCAGGGATTAAGGTTTGAGGAGATCGACTTAACAGTCCAATTCATTCCAAAATACAATTTGCGAGTGAAATTCGTCAAATGATTAAAATAGTTGGTCTTTATAATGTATACGTGAATGCCGTACTGAAGCTAACTGTACGGACAGAGAGTGAGTCAGCACCTGATGGTATATTTCTCACGATTGTTTAAAAAGCATTACGTCCAAAACCGGATGGCTTAAAAAGATGAAGTGCTCGAAGCCGTGGCACTGTGGTGGCTTGCGAGCAAATAGATATCAGGGTTGAATTGCAATGAGATCTGAATTGCTTTCCAACAACATGCTTAAAAGAGTTTATAACGGCATTACCACAGCAATCAATATGAAAACACGAGTAGCCCACATGGAAAAATATTGTCCCCGAAGTGTAGACCGCGAGTTTTTAACTTCATCCTCTGTCTAAATCACAAAACAGCCACGCTCATGACCGTCTTCAAGAGCCACGTCCAATATATGTACACCTGTGCAAATTAAAATCGGAGTTCCCACCGTCCTATAGCAAAGAACCAATTTATGACTCTTGATAAAACGGGCGACTGGGCTTTCGCTTCTGAGCAGAGTTATGACAAAAATAGCTGGCAAACTGGGGCAAAATATCGTTTTCCGCATGGCGACTCCTTCAGCCAACTGCAAAATGACCGGTGACGACTGAAGGCTAATCTGAAGAGAAATTTGGCATCCGGCAACGCAACGTGTGGGGGAATTCTGGGTAATTTTGCCAGAATTCTTGAACGTGTAGTGTAGCTACCACATTCTTACAACGTATCGTTTCCCGCCATTCTCCTGGAGAATTCTTGTTCCTCTCCTTACAGAGCACGGGCCTCGTGCAGCGATGCGCAGTCGTGTTTGTCCTGGACCCCAGGCTGTCATGTCAATCACACCTCTGCTACATTTGTCAAACATTATGACGTCGCTCACAGCAAGGATACCAACAGCGCAGTTGCAGTAGGGCGCTCTCCCGTTGCCGTTGCAGCTTTTAAAGTGGGCGTGAACCTGTCAGAGAATTAACTTCTGTTATTATAGAAGATCTACAGTTTGAATTAATAATCTGTTTAATATTAAGCGACCTCTTCTAAACCTGAATCACGTTCATGAAATTATAACAATGGAGTTGTCTTCATGATACATGTAGTATCCGATTTTGTTAAATCACCTGCCTGTCCTAGACGTGTGATTACATGTATTTCATTAGAGTCACGTGCTGAGAAGTGTTAATGGGCCCGGATTTCATACTCTTAATCATTCCCTTCGCTCAATGGGGCCTTCGACGCATAGCTAATATAAAAATTTACAGGCGGG
>NMRA01000673.1:158874-186376 GCA_002633005.1 Phoronis australis
GAATCACACAATTTATAATTGATATGAAAAACATAAGGTAAAGTTAACGTTTGTGTTAGAGATAGTACTTTGGACGAGAAACTGGCAACCCATGGTTAAATTTACATGCACTTTCCCCAAGCAGGGTGGAAGTAATACAGCGAAACTATTATCAACAAACCTGCCAAACTTCCTCAAGTATACATTCAGCTACATATACTGTACATGTAATTCTGCTCAACACATTCTTACTCTTCTTGAGTAAAACTAAATTATTTACCCGGGTGTTGGAAAATTGGCGTTCTTCAGTTATTCAGCTGCTAAAATTAATTGTCATGCGCTCTTTAGGTGCCATTACGTCACCTATTGGCCAATTCCCATGTTCTTAAATCAACTGTGAGGTTCATGTCATCACAATCGGAAGTAGTGTCATTTCGTAACAACCAAATTTCAGAACAAACCCTCGAGAGATAACGCAAAATTTTTGGAAATGGCGAGTACGTGCGCGTGTCACGACCATACACTTTTTCAAAACGACGTCAGATTCTCCTTAGTTACGAGGCGGAGGGCCGTAACGGGCAAGGTGAATGTCGGTTCCCAGATTCTGCATGCACTCCTGCAGGTTGTTAGCTCTAAGTTTCATGAGGAGGTGACGAGCTGAGCACCCGAGTTGTGCGAAATTTCGGTGTGTAACGGAGCTCTAGACACGGCTACCTACATGTAGCTGAAGTATGTACATTTATGATGCAACTTTTGTAACTATAGGCCTACATCTATATACTTTGAACATGGCCTCTTCAAGAAGTATTTTCCGTCTCTTGCGATGAACACTGCAGCTGTAGCTATTTCCCCTCGGCGTTTTCCACTAGCTACTATACATGTACACCTGTATCTAGTTCTTATTTAAAGTATTTGAATACTATGATCTACTAGTTATGGCTTTGCGTCGGAGCGTGAATGTGCAGTTGAGCATGTAGACGATTTCAAATGTTCCACATAATCAATTCGTATGAAAATCAAACATTGGGAATTCGCAAATCCCAATACATAAGCAGTAATAATGCATGCAGTTATGGTCCTAGGTTTTCAGTCAGAACGCATGCGCATCTCCCAATTCAACAATTAAATGTACCTGTATGTTTTGTTCGTCTGAGAAATTAAAACCCCAAAAAGTAAAAAAGTAGCGCAGTGGAACTACCTAAATTGCTTGTTACCCGAACAATACGGCACTGACACGATGGCATCACTTCAATTCTAAAAACGAACGAGTGACCACCCTGTACACAGGCGTGAGATCGGGTGAGCGGTGTTTGCGCAGTCGCATATCTGTCATTTTGTTCAGGAGGTTCTGAAAATGGGTAGCCAGACGGAGTGCTCGAGATTTATCCACAGCAAAGTACAGTTCATGTAAGCAACAGAGTAGAGGTGCGGATTCCCTTGACCCTTTTCAGTTCCGCGCCTTTTGTTCACCATGGCAGGATTTTCCAACTCTTAAACAACCTCGGAATAATCCGACAAAGTGTTTGGTGGTCCATGAGCCATGGTTGTCGGTCGATGACCCCTGTTCGTGAGTCCTTGCACTGAGCATATCGGGTGCTTGAGGCGTGTTTACAGACGGCCACAATTTGATAATGATGGGCAATCGTACCAAAGTCGATGGTTTCTACACAAGTCTACTTTCAGAACCTAGACGCCCTGAATGATAGTTGGGGTTAGAAATAGTTTCATGTTATCTTTCGAAACATGTTGTTTGTTGTAGGGAAATGGGGTTTAAGAAATACTGTATTTTCCTTTAAAATGTCCATAAATACTTACACGCCATCAAACGTCTTCATGTGTGGGTCGTTAGTACTTCTACACACGGCAACGTCTTCGTCTTTGTCCTTTACGAGAATCTATGAGTAGGAACGAATAGAAACTCATCCGAAGCGATCTCCCTCACCAGACAAAAGACCTCTCTCACCAGACAAACACATTCAAAAGTTTACATAACACGAATGTGGTTTTTAAGTACATTCGTGTTCAGTGTAATAGCAATCACAATTACTTATCAACATTATGGAAAATGAGCTTCATTATAGGTATGTGCACAGTGCACGCTTTATTTACATTTTAAAAAGTTAGTTCCTATACTACGTCTTGATTCCAAGGCTGAGCTGAAGTCTCGATATTTCGTTAACTTTATCTAACCAGGCGTGCGTTCAGTAGACGCTAGGACCTACGCTAGGACCTAGCTAAAATCTAGTCAAAGTCACGTGTTCTCATTTAAAATACACGGCAATATCTTACGTAATCTCGCGAAGACTTGCTTTTTAGCGAGGTCCTAGCGTTACTGAACGGGAGACGGCTCCTCCGGTGCATTGGAGTGTTTATCTGCCATTTTTATTGTAAACTGTTACCGTATGCACATTTTGTGCCATTTTTGTAAAATTGTCGCTTGAGAATAAAAATGGACAAAACATATGTACAGGTGGTTTTTGCTTCGTACATAGTGTGGACCTAGGTCTGAGGAGAAACGATAAACAGACCTTGCTATACCTGGTACTTCTGATTGGTGGGAAATACATGTACCTATTGTGTGAACTTTAGTCTTGATCTTAAGCTTCGGTGGTTTCAGTTTAGGCTCGTAGAATTATCAGTTCCATTTCTTATTTTGTGAAATTTTTTTGTTAGTGATAATAGTGTCTTTCTTTGTACTTTCTGTAAGTGGGGAACGCAGACTTTCCTTCATTTATACTGGCAATGTGATATATATTTTGAAGCACGATGGAGAACTGCTAGGTTAAAAAAGACACAGACATCTCTACGGGTACTAATGTAGCCACCGTTCTATGTGTCTACAGATATAGAAACCGCCTAGACAACAGTGCATCACTTACATGTAAGTGTATGCATTTGCAAATTTTACTTACATAAACAACAGCTAAGAGATAATAATCCTCCAACTTTAACAACAGAGCAAAAGGAAAAGACAGGTAATACTGTTCCAACAAAAACATATATTCAAAAATTCAAAATTGGACAAAATTACAAATAGATTGTCAACACTAAATGATTTAATAATAATGTAAAGTAACATTTTGTAAATCGCCATCTTTTTCAGAAATCGTACAGTACAAAGTGTAGTAGATACTTCTTGTTACATAGTTTTTTCATCAAATCTCAGCTCGGATGTACATTTTAGTATTGTAAAACCCTTTACAAACTTATTTTAAAGTAAGGCAAGGGGAATCCCAGACTTTTGTCCTTGCTCATATGAACTGGGAAAATAAAAAAAAATATTCTTAATGTAGTCAAGCACCTGTAACTGCACGTGGGGGCAAGAGCTACATGTAATAAATTTCGGTTATTCCAAATCCAATGTATTTTCCATTAAGTACCGAACGTTATATTAACAAGTATGTTGATGAAATAGAAGATATTACTATGGTTATATTGTCCTTCAAGCGTCAATTATCGAAAGAGTCATAGCAACAAGAAAGATGATACCATATCTGAAAGACATGACAGTGATTTCTTATGCAAACAAGTACTACAGTCCCAAAACAAGGCGCTGTGGTATTTGTTGTCCGAATTTTCGAAAAAGTTTGATATACCTTGTAAGCCATTCAAAATAGCAGAGTTTCATTTGATTGCCTTGCACCGTTTGTATATACCTTCCGACATTAGTATTAGGGCTTCCTGATAAAATCCGAACCCCTTGTCAAATTATTAAGTATCGAGATTCATCATAGATTGGTATTGGACACCCTAGTCCGTGAGGTTTGCAGAAAGGCTGCGTCATAGCTGGATGTTCTGCAACGACTTGTCATCCGTTCTTGAATTTACCTCAGACATGGCAATCCTTAATTGTTTTATGTCATGCTATTTCACTTACTGTAAAATTAGTTGGTACTTTGTGTGGCTCGAAAAACTTCAGAACAGGACCTTGAAATTTGTTTTCCATGATTTCTGTCATGTTTGTTTGCTTGTTTCTTATATGTGTCCATTATTTTAGATTTTTCAATCATCATAACCTCGGACTAATGTTTTATGTTTACTCTGAAAACGGACAATAAAGAATTAAAAAAGAATCCTTTGACTGTTCTAAGACGTCAGCAATGATCAATTATGTGGCCCACGTACCTCTATCGACGGTAGGTGATAATTTGACCAAACCGGATGTCCAAAGACAATATCTGGAGTTCTCAAATAAACTGTCCGCAGCACGTTGCCTTTCCCAAATTCCGTTCCCTAAACAGAAAAGCAAAGGTCAAAAACACGTCAAATACGGCAATGGTGAACTTCAATTCTTAGCTTTGTGTATTATCTTAAATAGCACAAATTTGAGGGATTAAGGAACCCTTCCCTAGTTACTTCAGCAAAATGGAGAATGATGCTGAAATGTGATTCACAAGTTCGAGTGAGGCACGTCTTCAATCGTTCATTTGACTAGGCCTTTGGACGATTAAGGCAACCGTGGTTACCAGTTTGTGCTCACTAACCACTCTGGCGTAAAGTCGCCTCATTTGTTTCAATTTTCAGTTGTAGAGATAACATGCGAATAAACAAGAGCTTTCTGCTTAAACGTAAATTTTAGTAACATTGCATCCCTTTGGAAAGAAGTTGTTCATAGTATTTTGGTATATTGCGTGCACGCAGTTACACCTACATGTACACTGTACACAATAGCTGCTCATCGAAATAACGCCGCTAACTCTGCGGTATATTCCAACACTGCTGTACCTTAAGAAGAAACCCGGATGTCGTCGTGCTGACTATTTTACAACGAATTTGGTTCGCCATACGTCATTCCCATACTAACTAAGTTTCACTTATTGGGCTCATCTCAGGAAAGCGGAGACGGCCCTAACTTTTCAAAGCAAGGTAAGTCACAAGAGAGGAGTGTCGAATTCATGAAGTGAGAATAGTGCTTGTTGAAGAAAAAACGTAATAAATGCGCTGCCATACTCTTAATAAATAATACTCATAACATAAATTTTTGATGACCTTACCGTTTCGATTTTGTTGTCGAGTGAAGCTCTCACACGCGCAGTTACAATCTTTTTATTCAACCAGTCGTCTTTCGAAATTTTGATGGCGCAGTCACCGTAAACCAACTGCGCTAAAGGCTCGCCAGTGGAACAGTGGGCCCCATCTCTTGCGCCAAATGGAACACGCACTTCGAGATCTAGAGGAGCGTCGCCCAAATACGGAGTGTGCACTTTCAGTTGAATGTTATAATCTTCTCCCTCATTCAGTTCTATTCGACGGTTAGTATACCCTAGAATCTTCAAAAATAGAACATTCAATTGGATGCTGGGTATGTATGTTATACACGTAGCATAAGTAACTAATATCAACATCCGTGAGACTACATGCAGTTTTTGAAACACCGATATGGAGCACATCAAAGATATTACAAACACTAAGGAACTTTTGTGCTGTGAAAAATCTCTGTAAAAATATACTAGTCTGCACTTCTTTGAAATGTTTCCAGCAAGTCATGCGCTTATACGATTGTGTAACTCAACTCACTTCTATGCCGACAAATAAGCGTTCTTGGCTGACTTTCCACTGACTGTAGGCACCTCTTCGGAAGAAGGACCTAATTTTGCATTGAATCTGAAAAAGCAGTTGTCTTGTGACTTAATCAGCATAATTTTTAAGCTCCAAACAATTGAATTGATAAGGTCTGGACTTTGAGCTCTTTTTTATGCCACAGCGTCAATGCGGCATCAAGCGATTTCAGACAAAAAAGCTTTGATCTAGGTCACGAGCCGTTATTCTTAGCCTAAGTGTTGTTGCTTAATGAGTTTTGATTTGGTCATTTGGTCTCTGGGAAGGAACTGACCGTTCTTTATTTTTTTAGAACAAGGTCATGGAATTTGAGGTTAGGCCTTGACCTGCAATTCGACGACCTTGTTCCTTTATTTTTTAGAACAAGGTATAAATAACGAAGTGCGAGTTCTTTCCAAAACCATAAATCATTCCTACATGTACTTTGATTAAGAAACAGTTTGAGACCAATTCATGAAGGCAAGTGGACTAAATTCGATTTTAGTTTTACAGAACGTTTTATGTTTGTAAGTTGCTTTCAGACCAAGGAGGGACACCGATAAGCATGTGACTAAATCATATATTGAGAACACATCAAGCCTTAAGCCGGAGCAGGAAGAGTCGGGTAACTGAGCATTCGTAATATACATGTAATAAGATGCTGGTAGAGACATCTTGTGTTGCTACTGTCCATAACGTCGTGTGTATATGTCCATAACATAACAGAATGCACGCCTTTAATGCTGCTTTTACTGAAAGTCTGAGAAGACGTCATTCGTAGGACAGCAGTGTTCCCCCAGAGTATACATGTATATGAATATGGTTGTTGGTCTAGTAGCAGGGCATCCTATATTGGGAAACAACGAACGCCCAAGATGCCTGTCGGATATCACCATAGGTTGCACGTGAAAAACGCTTCGTTTGCAGAGTTACCTCGCCAATAACTAGCGAACGAGTGCTTATGCTATGACCTGCGTTGAAGAGGGCGTTCCGTGGAGCAAGAGTCTTACGAGAAAAGCAAAATCAAGTGAGACCACAAAAAACACGCGAATCAAAGGCAAGTGTTTCCCGAATAAGTCCAAGATCTTATCAGGGTAGACTAGAAAAATGATAGCAAGTGAGGTGATTTGTGGGCGAGAAGATAATTTACAAGTTTCCTCTCACAGATTTCTCACTGAAGGTGTCGCGCAATTGCTGTGTGTTGCGGAACACGTTCCTGGTGACATTCATATGGAACATAAGTCTCGTGAACGGTCCCAAACTTTGGACATCTCTCTCGTCAATGTGTATACAGGGAAGGAGGGCCCTATTTAGAGGAACCACGCTACGAATGCCGAGTTTACAACTAGACGCATACGTATTTGTGGAACGATGAGCTCATACTAACTTCTCCACGCTATTATAAGTTAACTTCTGCCACCTTGTTGCACCTAACACATTTTACTATACATGTACACGTTTTACATAACAGTATTTAGAACACTACTGCCAATAACATTTTAATGTCGACATAACTTACGTATTTCCCAAACACTGAGTTCTCCAGCTTGTCTTCGCCGAGGACAAATTTGATGGGCAGATCGCCATCCTTTACGTCTCTTAATAACTCTTTAGTGCCATCGCCTTGTTCCATAAGCCAAGACACTTCAAAGCTCTGCCGTGCGTCATGGTCTTTATTTGGTTCCAAAGTGCACGCATAACGTATTTCCTGAAGGTTTGGGTCAACCTGGTTTTCCAAGAGCAATACGGGGTCGTTTACTAGTTCCACGACTTCGGAAGCTAAATGAAGTATAAGGGCATTATTGTAAAATAGCTACACATGCTTTCCGTGCGTCAGAGAACTGCTTATTATCAACATATAGCCCGTCGGACAAGATGCCCTCGTACTAAAGCTCATGCTAAAGGTTTTGCGGTAACCAGAATCTTGATAATTTGACCAATTGCATACTCCTTGCGAAATGTCGACAAACACACAATACATGTACGTTTTACCATGCACCGTGTTGTTTGCCGGGTACAATGGCGGCTTGGAAACGAAGGTGTGTCAAGAATACTGCGTTCTGATTGGTCACCTAAGCCTAGGTAGTGAAGGAGCTAATAGGGAGGTGACCAGCCTCAAATCATCCGTCCCAGAATCTCCAGTAGAGTATGTATGCGACAATCAGAACCGAGATAAAATGGTATCATAAAATCGAATAAAATCAAAGCTTGCAAACCAACCACACAATTTCAAGTTTCAAATCTTATCAAGAACTGTTCAATCAATTTTGTTAGCAATTGCAAATAATCTTACGGAGACATCCGGGTGTGAAGCCAGTCGGTGACCCTTGACCTTGCGGACAAGGAGAGTGGTCTCCTGAAAATGAGAAACGGATGCATGCGTAATGTACACCATACACGACTACATGTAAATGAAAACTCAGGTCAACCTTGGTGGCCCATTTTGAAGGCGAGCTGAGGACACAATAAGACGAATGTTGGTCTAGATGCGTTCCGTAGTCGCAAGAATCTCACCCAATAAGCTTTGACAGACTCAAAAATCACGTTAAATCAAGCGAATAGAGGCGAGGGTTTCACCTACCCTGAGAAAATAGCGATCACTAAAGTGATGAGAAGGTGAGGTTGAAATGCTAAATTATAGGATAGAATTCAGTTTACGATGCATAAGCGAAGAGTTCTCGCCGAAAGTGTCTATGTAGTGCTTTGGCTCTACGGAACGTAGCCCTGTCTGATCAAATTTTGTTGTATTTCGGATATAATTTTCTTAACTTAACGAACTTTCTAAAATCATTAGCGGCACTCTCAACTTGATGGCAAATGCAGTGCCTGACATGAACTAAATTACTCTTACCAAAACAATATCCGGAAGGACATCCGGGTGACGGAAGTAGGTAGTAAGCAATTATGTCGTTACCGCAGTTCTTCACTTGAAGCTTGAGTCTGAAAGCGCAGCATTTGTTCTTCACAGAAACACAGCAGTGTGTGTTAGAGATCTCGCCAGGATTTGGAATTTCCCCTGCAACAGCCGTGAACATAGTCAGCGTGTCCCGTATTCGTATTTTTCACACAAGAATACTCGAAGACATTGTATTGTGATTAAGGTTTACCCATTTGATTTTGAAAATCCCTTGTGCAGAGTATATGCCGTCTGAACACATTGCGAAAGGTAACGCCTACCCACGTACACTGTAGAAATTATACAGTAGGTACAGTATGGGTGTTGCGTTCATAACGCGTTCACACCTTGTGTTAATATCGTGCATCTCGGATACGTATTCAATTCCATTAATGTTATATAAAAACTTTTGTACCCTCCAATCTAAAATATGTATCAGAAAAGAAGCATAAATTTTCAGATATAAAAATCAGGGATCATGAAATATGTGTTGCATTAATGTGCCATCGATAATTACATGTACAACTGTACGTAATCACCTTTTTATCAAAATTCATTTTTAAGAAAGCTACATTTGCCAGCAAAAAAAACACTCGATTAACTGCATAAATTATCGCATTCCTGCACCAAGTTAACTCGCGAAACTTATGTTATTTTTGAAAAAAATGGTAGTCATATTAACATTATTTCTTTGCATTGTACACACCGTTGACTTAATGTTATGTCGAACAAAAGAAGATGAACGGACTGTTTATAGTGTGTATAGTGTACATCTACGTTATGTACGGAACTGGATGTAACTGGCAGCAGACTCAATTTAAATGACAGCTCTGCAATCTTTGAATTTGGATACATGAAAGTAGTAAACAAATTTATACGCGGTTGAGGGTGGTTACGTATTTGAAGTTCTGTGAGAGTGACGATAAGACACTCTGCTACCTGTACAAATACATGTATACGGAATATTGTAAGAGTGGCCATTTTTAAACACCATTTGAGATAACCTTAAGAAAACACCCATGACTTGCATATACTTTGTTCAATATGGACACGCTCCCTCAATGGGAGTGAATGCATAACCAAGACGCAGGATCATGTACATCACGGTATGCAATAATAGTTAAATGCATGATGATTACAAGACTGGGGAACAGTAATTTTCTCGAAAAATGTATGTCCATTATAATCGGGACTGTTTTTTTACTTGTCTGAACACTATCACCAGTTGTTTTCATCTTCAAGGACATAACCAATTTTCTTAGGTGTGTTTCACGCAATCGACCTCAGCAAATACATGTAATAGATGCTCAGCAAGTTGCAATAGAAGAGCGTATTAAGGATTCCATAGTTTTCAAATACAATTGTTTCAAGACTTTTTTATGCCTGTGTTTGTTTTCAGAATATTTTGTAATCAAAATACGATACCATTCATCCACAACGTGTATCGCGTCCCACAGCGATAGTTTGGAACACACTCATTGGCCATCGTCAATGACTTCCGGTTTCCATTCGGAGAATCAGGAGCTAGGAAGATGTACCAACCTGGAAAAGGAATGAGTGGACTATAACTGGTTCACTTAAACAGACATTGTTCAGCAAGGTACATACTGTATTTCCAGCCAAAATAATTTAGGTAAATATGAACATATCACAATTGCCTGGGCGCTTGGACACATTGGTATCCAGGGTAATGAGGCAGCTGCTCAATAAACCAAACTTTATCAGAACTTGATTTTCAATTACCTGAACCAATATTACCCCTTCCTGTTGCCTCTTGCGTCTTACACATGAGGGATTGGTGAACGATGAAAAACATATTAGACCAACGCAAATGACTGTAGAAAAACAAAAGAGGTGGTGAGCTGAGTAAGCCATAGACTAACTACCAAGCTTTTGAGTCTGACGAGGTCTCAACTGCAAATGGTAATGCAGTGTCGCTGTAAATTGCACAAATATAAGAAATGATATTTCACTCGTTAAAAAAATTATGTGAGAATATGGACTCGTCCCTCTTATACCCCCATCTTTCGGACTGTCCAATAACCTCTTGTGTAGATTCGCATGCGGTCCTCCTGCACCCGAGGCACTAGGACATTCCATTACCAGCCTCACTATTGGTTCGTTTGTATTACTGCCACGAGTTTGGTAAACTCCTGGCTCCCATAGGCTGATGATTGTCACGTGTCATAGGGCTCCTTTGTTCTCAAGAAAGTTATATTTCCTGCCATCAGTACTTCGGTTTAGCAGCACTTAGGTTCGAGCTAATCTCTCTTCATTTTTTCCCACCCTCTACCACCCTCTCCTTTGGGTAGTTCCTCTTACCTGAGTGCTGGCGCTTTTTATTGCCCATCTTTCCACAGAGATTATTATTTTATCTTTATGTTATTTGTACACTCATATTTCTGTACCTTATTAGTCATAATAAATGACCTTATATCGCCTATACACTGTCTCTTTTGTATCACTGGAAAGGGAGCTTGCGACGCACCTATTATTTTCGGGACATATTCCGAGCATAAAACAACAGGTCGAAATGCTGGATTTAAGATGAAACACCAGAGCACCATGTTGGTCGAAAATTCACTTAACAAAGCATTTAGAAATCTAGAAAGTAAAGCAGTTTCAGTGAAAACTGTAATAGGCAACAACCACTTGCAAAATTTGGCTGGCAGAATTGCTGAGTACATGTATGATTAGTGAAATAAAAGCACAATCATGGGCGGAGCAGCACTGAAATAAGTGGGGTCTATATCCCCCTAGCCCCCAATATGGTGCGCTGCCTACGTCCATGAGCGGCGATGCGCTGACATAACTGGGGGGGGGGGCTATAGCCCTCAATCCCCTATGGTGCACCGCCCATGGCAATGCCTGCTGCAATGGACCTTTAGAAGGTCTAAATAACGCATCGGACATTCTGTTTTGCGTACTTTATTTCGCAAAATTCTGACACCACTGTCCCATTATTACCGTTATCGTTATTATTATTATTATTATTATTATTATTATTATTATTATTATTATTATTATTATTATTATTATTATTTTTATTACTATCTCTGAAAGGAGGAGATTTAAAATTAAATTGGGAGATGGAGAATTTTATAAAAACCGGAGATAACCTTCAAAAGAAAAAACAACTACATTTTTGAAGCTACTGTACTTGATTCGATAATGCAATTTAAAAAAGCGTTATAAAAGAAAAAAAGATTATCGCCACATTTCATTTTCTGATAATGATTAGATTAACATGACTGTCTTATGCAGTGACTTTTATAATACATGTATGTAACAAAATCTACAAACAATCTTCAAATCCTATGCTAGAGATGTTAACGCTCGGACGACTTTACTTAAGCCGAAACTGACCTAACGTGTACCGTTACTATGAACATTATAGCATGATAAAGTGGGCTTCGTCAATCAACATGAAGTCTGGACAACATTTAATAGCACGACGATAAATGAGATAATGACGCTGATTTATACACGAATTGTGAATCCGCGAGACGCCTTGGATCTTGAGCCCATTAATTATTAATAAAAGTGAGTTTTCAAAGTACTCCTTCAAATGCACGTGTATGAGTTCTCTTTAAGCAGAAACGAAGAGTACCTCTCAGATATTCTTTCTGACACCGTTCAGTATAAACACAACGAAGACTATGCTAAACGCGACACGTTCCACTTTACTTACTGATGTGTTTATAAAGATGGGTTCCCTCCGTACTTCCAGGCATGCACAACACGAGTAAAATAAAACAGACTGATTGTATAAAACAAATTGGTCTGAAAATTATCCTTGGTACAATGTATATGACAATGAGCTTCTGGAATTAACAAAACTTAGCAGTCACCTTCAATGTTATGAAGCAGCTCAACTGTGTCAAAACGAAGTCTGTAATACTCTCGTTATTATGTTTGAGGTACATTTTGTTTGGTTTGTTAAATTCGAAGAAATTTTGTCAAAAAATTAGCATTTCGGATAACGAGTAATTAAAAAACGACCAGAGCACCTTCAACCAAAGATCTGTCGCAGTGAAGTTTGTCGCCAGGCCGCGAGGTGGCGTTAGTGCTCCTGGTTGCATTTTCCGGGTGATGCTCCACGACAAGCACGTCTTCTGGGCGCATCGTACATGGATCCTCTGCTTCTGAGCCCACACTCACTGCAAAATTAACAAAGAGATAAAAGTGCCAAAATAACATCAAAACAGCTTAAAACCATCTCAGAATTTGATGCTAAGACAACAATGACAATTAAAGGTGACAATAACGATTAAGGTTATTGGCAACAAATATACAGTGTACGTCACGCCCATAGTTGTAATTAGAATAACAAACCAATCTAGTGTTGGCTCACGTGGCCATGTAGTATTGGTAGAATAGAACCACGAACAGGTTCACAACGTTCTCATAAGATTTTCTTTCCTTTTCGTTTTCCATTTGTACAAAGTTTTCAGCAATTCTTATGGCAACCATGAAGTCACAATTTTCGATTGCACTTTTTCCCAAATTGTGACGTTTTAAAAGGTAATGAGTAGCAGAAATTAATTTAAATCATTGGATTAATCAAACGATCGAATTAAATATGTGATGGTAGAGTTTTATTTTTGTTACGCACACTGAACGTTCAAAATCTATTGAGAGAAAGTAACAAAATTGGCCAAAACTTCAAAATTTGTTTTTATTAGAGTTGTCCAATAGTTTCCAAGCAAATTTATCATTTTTGCTGCCTAATGCTTTTTGAACGATTCTTTCAAGGACGGAGCGCACACTTCAAAGAGGCTTCAGGTACCTAAGTCTGGTAACTTGACCGTTTGTCTCTAGCGCAATAAGTATGGCATACGTTTTCATTGGTTCACGCGTCTTAGGTCCCGGAAACGACTGTTCGTAGTATACAGTGCGAATAAAAGAACGATTTTTTATTGAAAGGGGTGTATGTTAAACAAATGTGCTACAGCATTACCGCTGCATCAATCAACCCACTGGGCTTTGGTATCACCGTGAACAAAGACAAGATTAAAAAAGGACAGCATGTTCACTATCGCTACCTATTCTGTCAACACTTAAATGTAGCTAGTGGTACTGAATGCACTATCTCTAGAATGGACAGCGCAATCGCAAGGGAATGCAATTAAATCAAAATGGTACAAGACCAAATGAAGATAACATGGAGGTCCTGCATGTACACTGTACAGGTACATAGTATCTACATGTACATGTATACCAGCATGTTCGTGTGGATGAGAAACAAAAAAGCAAAAACGTTGTATGAGAATGGTAAACTATTAGACAACTGTCAAATGTTGGGTGTGGACCAGGTCTGTCTATTTTGAACAAGTTTATGAGCAGGAATCACTGTTCGTACTAAACCACTCTGTTCCCGCAATTGCTCAATGTATTTAGCCATAGAACTTAGGGCCTATAATGCCAACTTCGATCTCCCGCTGGTGAGTAGGCGCCGCGCATGCGTGGCATTTGTTTGCATTCGTTTGCTCCGATGTTGTTTGTCAACCGAATTGCGTAGGAGTCATATCATTAGAAACCCCTTCATCAGGTCTTGATTATACCAAAAGATGAATAGTGTAATTCATAAATAATTATCGTTTCCCAAATCTGTCAAAATTCTTTTCAATTTTTGAAACCAAGATTGTCACAAAAATGCGAAAAACAACATGGTGTAGTAGTAACATAATACGGTAACCAGATTACAAATAAGTCGAATTAAAGCAAAGGAAAATAATATCAATGATACCAAATATTTCTACCCTATCAAGAAATCGATTTTAAATTATGGATAATCATAGTCGCTGACATTCATCCAAAATCATACTTCGTTATACATGTACATTAATTGTATCATTTCAGACGTTTGATAAACTTCCTCAGTAGTAATTAAGGATGCGGTGACATTTAAAAATTGCGATAAACTACCTATCCGAAATTCGGATATAAAGACTTTTGAGGGTGTGCCAGGATGGCATGAGAAATTTAAAAAGTGGGATAGCCCTGTAAAAAACACAAAATAATTCATTGGATTCTTTTATTTCACGGGTACAGGTACATTGTCAATGCTACAGATAACGTTACAGCCAACAAACCCAAGCAACAAAGTAGTATTCGGTCAATAAGTAAACATTGCACAAATGAATTATCTTAGAAAGAAATGCAATAATTTATGCACACACACACACACACACATACACACGCACGCACGCACGCACACACACACAAATGTAACTCCTTTCCGTGATAATACTGTAGCATGATTTTAACATGTCTTCAACTGCAACTCCTTTCCGTGATAATACTGTAGCATGATTTTAAAATGTCTTCAATTGTAACTCCTTTACGTGATAATAGTGTATCATGATTTTAACATGTCTTCAACTGTAACTCCTTTCCGTGATAGTACTTTAGCATAATTTTAACATCCAAAAATATCTCCATGGAGCCACATTTCAGGTTTGGAATTTATTTATTTCGTTTATTTAACAAATAAAAAGGTTCAAAATGACTATTTAAGATAATGATATATCCCAATTGTATGGAATTCCAAGTCTTTTATTAGTAACATGTACTGGTTTTGGACGTCAATGCGTTTTGGTAGACTCGTTTACGCGTTAATTTACTTTGTTACGGGACAATGCTCTGCGAAGACGAGCTAACGCGCCCACTGAACGAATTAGAGCCCAACCCCAAGTCATATGATTGACATGAAGTGCATGCTGAACGGCAGTCCTTGTTACACATTGACGGGAGTTGAGGACATGAAGCCCGTGCAATTCTCTCAAGATATCGTCAATTCTCCGCCTGTCAGCCATTCTCGTGGTGGGGTCAAGTGGGCGTATAAATTACGTGATCATTGACGTCATCTTGTGAATGTACTGCCTTCGTTCATTGGTTCAGCAATCGGAAACTGCATGAATTTAACAGTTCGACTTATTGACCAAAACGCGTTGAAAGAGTAATATTCGCCTTAATTGTTGTTGGTTATGTCGTCCAACAAAAAGCCTGCAATTATCATAATTTTCGAAATGATAGCTCTACACCAAAGGTATAATCATTAAGTTGATTGCCTACATCGCTGAACGCAGTACAAATTAGTAATGTAAATGACGTACAATTTGCAACATTCTCGTGTTTTCATTCAGACTTCTGCCCACTGTTTTCGAATCAATTACACACGGAACGTCGCTCAACTTGGTACGATGCGCGGACATCTACCGGGAAACGCGGTCATGTTAAAGTATACACACGCATGTAGTGGTAAGTTTTTTAAAGCAACAATGAACCGTTATTGCTCGAGACGTCTTGACAAATCAACGAACGCTTTCCAAGCCTGGAAATCTTATTTGTTATGACAACGGACAGTTTGAGATCATCTTCATAACCATAAGTGGTCGAAATCAGTGTCGCTTGAACTCATCCAGTTTTCAGCGCGTCTGGCTTCCCAGGGCTGTGAACACGTTGTTGTGCTTTCGCAATGTCTTTACAGGAAGTGATCGAAGAATTGCCGAGGGAAGCTATTGTGCTTTCACCTCAAAAATGTGTTTATCAAGAAGTTTGTTTTACATGTCAACACTAGGATGTAAAAGTGGATCTTGCGATTAATTCCGATTGTCTTTTTCTGCCTCTAAAACTTCCTCACACACGTTCTGTAACTAAATGTCAAGAAACCCAATGTACGATAGAAATAGTGCTTGGTTACTATGCCTGAATAGATGGGGAAGGGTTTTCTGTAATGAAAGGCCTATTTTAAAGGGCAATATACACTCGCATTGAAAAATCAACGTTTTTTTAACCAACGTTTGGTTTAAGTCATTTACGACGAAACCGTTATAAAAACGACCTCACCGATTCCTTTACTCGGATTGGAAATAATGTCAAGACTAGCCGTCTAGTTTCAGTAGCCAAAGATGTACACTGTATGGCTGTTAGGGAATTCTTCGTGATTTCTTGTAAGCAATTTCAGTCAGCCAAATGTATATTATTGATATAACGTTGCTTCGGAAGAGCCAATACGTCTGTGAAGAAAGTTATTCGTTTTTCATTAAGAATCGGGCTGCAGCGCTTCATGATACGAATTATGACACACGTCAAATTGGACGAAACGTGCTTAATAGTTGAAAACAGACGAGCAAAACAACAAAACGGTCACAGAACCATATTGTCCTTACGCTCACAAAGTAACAATATTGGCAGCAACTACAATGGTAACCTTTCGTCAATTTCTATTGAAATGCACCCGCACGCATGTGCACACGCGAACACACACGCACACACACACACACATGAACTCATACATACAGTGTACATGTACACACGCACTCTGAGCTACACAAATGCGAGTAGCTTCCCAAAGTTACGTAAACACACCTGTTAGAAGGGCGTAAACTTTTCATTTGTAATTACAAAACAAACACTCAGAAACCAATCGTCACTTCTTCCAGTGAAATCACGTAACATGATTGATTTTAACATCCAAAAATGCCTTGTTGAAAAAACTCCGTGCATGTAATTTGAAATGTTGTCGACAATGATTCTAAAACTGAAGCTGAAAAGGCCAGACTATCACCGTATCCAGCAAGGGTGAAAGGTCGGTGTATGAAGAAAGATTATTTGTAATGTAATGGTCGGGTTTGTTGACTAACTGTACCGAATTATCGCTGGTTGTCTGGAACACACACGCGCGCGCACACACACACACACACATGAACACACACATACGTAAATGTAAGTGTAAATTGATTGACTATGGTTTGAGCATCTGATTTAAATAACTTAAATTTCAATCACTGCACTGGTACATGTATACATGTATCAGCTGATTTATACAGTTGCATCAACTAACTAATTATTAGACGATCAACATTTTTAGGCGACAGATCAGACGGCGTGTAAATTTGTTAGGCTGGTAGTGGATCAGTTCCTGATAAGTCCGTTTGAAAAAGTTGCATGCCAACTCACTCATAGTTGAATGTTAAATTGGTGTAAACAGTTTGGGTTTTTTCAGTTGGACTTGTATCACAAGCGACAGAGGCCAGGCCATCACCGTATCCAGACAGGGTGAAAGGTCGGTGTGTGATTATGTGTAATGTAATTGTCGGGTTTGTTGACTAACTGTACCGAATTATCGCTGGTTGTCTGGAACTATGCCTCAAAGGTCACGCTTTTTGGTGAACAAAAATGACAAAATGAAAACGAAGCAATAACATTGGTCTTGAATTGATAACTGCAACACTCGATCAAAGCTCAGACGAGCAAACGGCAGCCGGGAAATTCACAGTGCAAACTCCCGCGGTTAGTCTCGGGGCCGCAAGCTGTTACATGTATAATAGAATACAGAGGTCACGCGTGCAGAGTTGGCTATTTAGGGCTTGAGTCAGTCTATGATTTAGGCAACAAGAGCAATTCAGTTAGAAGTGCATCCACGACTAAATCTGTGTCGTCGTAAAATGAGCAGCAAACTGTCATCATTAAGCTTGCATAGGACGAGATGGAGAGCAATACATTGTTCAAACCAACAGCATTACGTCCAGTACAATTTACCACAAATGCCAGACCACTGTGTCTACACCAGTCATGGTACTATTTTTCGAAGTATATGCGTTTTTGCTCTCGCGTTTCACGTATACGGTAACGATAATTTTCGAAATAAACTAAACGCACTTCGACAGAACTTTGCCAGAATCTCGTCAAAATTGGATAAATTTCAATTGTTCAAAACAGCGAATTCCACAACAAAAACATGAAAACAACTCCACTAGTCAATCAGCTGTCAAATTACGAAAACCCAAACATTATCTGAGATCATGTGAATTAACTGATCTCGAGTTACGACCATTTAGTTGAGCCATGTGGTCTAGTGGTGTAAGTGTGCGCTTCGATCCTGTGTCAAGAAGCGGGGTTGAGTCCCACTGGAGCGCATGCACGACCCTTCACGTCCCTAGCTCCTCAGCAGGGTTTTAACTATACCGGCCTATATTAATAAAACACAAATGTGGCTGATCAGTGCAATGGTCGACTGAGCGGCCAGCACACATGTGGCACAACGTGTTCCAGACACCTTGCAATTATTTTATACATAAACGAGTATTTATTGTTCGATGCATTCGTGAGTGCTCGTTGGTTCCCTACGTATCTAGCCAACACGCAGGCATCCGCAATGGCACGCGCTTTAGCATTGGTTGATGTAATTTCAACAGTCATTGGTTAGCTTTAAAACACCGTGAAAAATGGCGGACTGTGAACGATTGTTAGCCTTGTCATGCAAGTGGCGTCGCAGCAACTATTTCGTTTCTGCAGTGATGTTTAATGGCCGCGTGCTTGAAGCACAAACATGTAACACATATCTGGCCGATTTAACGGAGTGTTATTTATTACAGGACAGTATCGTACACGAAAGTCATCGACAGTAGAAAAATCCACTCCGAAAATGAGCAAACATAATCCCTAGGATTCACATTTCCTGAACATAAATTTTAAGCACTGATTTCTCTGCCCGACAGACCACATTTGCACTTCATTTCATCAGTCATGCCAGTTTGTTTGCGTAAAGCGCTGCCTGTCGAGAATTCGACTAGCCAATCAGAAACGCCGGCGTAAAAAAATTCCCGACGAAAGTGATACCGTTGTGCCGGCTACCGACCACCTAGCTCCAGGCAACAGGGAACCAGTGAGACATAAGTGTGTAGTGCGTAGAATCGGGACAACCAATCACAGCATTATTACACGTCCTCCGTTGTGTTTAGTGTGAAATGTCGTTAGCTGTGCCCGTCTTCCAGTGGTTCACGATACAATAAAGAATGTCGGTGTGTTGTGTCTGTGGTATAGTTGTGACAACTCGGTATTAAAGCACTCCAGTAACAATTTCAAACACTTACGTAAGACAACAAGCAGCAGGCCAACTAATAGTGTCATTCCTCTCCGGAGCATGCTACAGTGTATCTATAGTAACATCAGATGCCCGTTAGACCTCCTTCTACAGCATGGACATCGGAAACTGTGTACTATTCGGTATGACACTAACGCGTATAATAGAACTGCCACCCCAGTATCCCAGGGTCACGCATGTTGCCGGAGTAACATTTTAATGGTAATTAGTGCGACACGCTCTGTAAAACTTCCTTGTTCCGCGGCGGGAAACTGCACCCTTGTTTACTGGATGGAGAGAGATTATCAACGACTCTAGTCCAACCGCTGACTAAACAACAGCATGAATGAAGCACGATAACGGTAAAGCAAAAGATTGTGGTAAACCAGAGAGTGTCTATCAATATGTTGTTACAAGTCACAAAGTGCCCATTTCACTTGAATTCTGTTAATTCATGACGTTTAAAAGAAAAGATAGTGGTAGTATGATTTTTTATGGTCACGTATCCAAATTCAAGCTCCCATTACCTGTTCCCGACCAAACTCAAATCACGGCCCCCGTTCCTCAAACTCCATACACGCATTGAAAATACGTGATCCGCCGCACAGTGCTGACGCATGGTCACCCGTATAGTGGTATTGTCGACGGATGAGAACGTGTGAAATTAATGAAGGCTGGGAATAGGTAACATATAGTTTGTGTTTGTTGGTCCCTGACTGTCATCGTAACTGGCCATAGAATCGTTCCCACCCACAGAACCACCCCTGCATACTCACCCTGGTCCGTAAAAAAGGTAAAAAAGACTATGAGGACGTGCTTATTTTCTGTTTTGTTGTTAATAAGTAGTCCCGGGTGCGCAGCCACAAGAAGGATCTGGGGGCACAGAATAGAACCGCTGTTGCTTTTTGATTTAAAGCCGAATATCCGGTTGTAAAAACGACCCGATCTCACCTACAGGTTTACAGTTTCCTTGTAACCTGGGCGGAGATTTAAAGTTTGCCCGTTTTGAGATCCAGAATTCAAAATTGAGTCAACCAGAAGCTGCTTCTGTTCTCCCAGAACGCTAAATAGTTGAGTATTTTGTGTTGTGCAATATTTTTTAAATTATAGGTCACGATATCATAAGCTCATTCAAATTTATGCGCAAAGTAGCCACAATGTTTTTCAAGAAGCGACGAGTTTTCAAATCGCAGTGGGAAATACGTCGAGGCCACATCCGTATAATTTGATATTTTTACGCAGTTAAAACTCACAGCTTGTGATAATAGCCATGACTGGGATCCCAGAGAAATACGATACCATCTATCTAACAAAAATAACAACGTGCCGAGAATCGACATTTAAGGACACACGCACACACATCAATTATTGGGGGAGAGGGGCACACACAAGCTCCAACTCTTATAAAACCTGCGACATTTTCTGAAGGTTTTTGTTACGTCGCAAGATATTTAAATCATAGTTCTACAGTAGGAAATTTTAGACGATTTCCTTGAACATTCGAACTAATGTTGGCTACCAAAAAGTTGTTTTAGAAAACTTTGCGTGTTAAATCTTGCATGACATAAAATACAATTTCAGTTACGAATAAGAACATGTATCTAGAGATCGACTAAGCAGTTGTGGTCTATTATGACTCACGCTTGGTCATGACGAGGAAGTTGAGGTTTCTACAAGCAACCAAGGTTCAAGTTTAGCAGATTGGTCCCTCATCGCTGTTTTCCTCTTGTGGCATTCAACAGTTGTGTGCCTCCTTAGTACCAATCAAAGGTGGTAATGCAACTTGAAAATTAATGCTAGTGCTTGGATATAAATTACTTCATAAGTGTTTGTTTTAGGTTTTTCTTGAAAATGTGAAAATCAAAGAGAGCAGGCCAATTGTTATTGTCCTTGTAGTGGAGACAAGCTCGCATATGACTGGTCATTCAGCTGATTCTCATTTATATTTCTTTAGGCATGACGATTCCTAACGTCGGCACACCTACAGTGAAAAATAATCCTTGCTACGCTCCCTGGCACTGTGTCCAACCAATGCCCAGCCGTACATTAGTTTGATCCGCAAGGTAAAGAATTGGCCACGCCACCCCCTCCCCTGAGTACACACAAACTTGAATTACATACGACAGATTGCTGGGAACAGTAAAAGCCATACAAAATGCACTTTTTATAGATGTTAAGCTTTTATTTCAACGTTGGCTTGTTGTGTGCACGTCATTAAAGACACAGATGATGTAAAATTGAAATTAATTAACTAGTTACTTAAAAGTTATACATTCAGCTACCACGAAAATTTGAAAACCCATGCGGCCGATTTTGTTATGAGCTGTCATGTTTATTTTTCCAGGTAGCGTGACAACAAGTGAAAAAAATGGGTGGCATCAATTAACCGCTTAGAATCCCGTAGAAATGA
Organism: Phoronis australis; assembly: GCA_002633005.1. Classification (NCBI taxonomy): domain Eukaryota; kingdom Metazoa; phylum Phoronida; family Phoronidae; genus Phoronis; species Phoronis australis. The sequence continues at coordinate 180,568 of NMRA01000673.1, forward strand.
CAATCCTCATATATTCGATTGACTTTATATAAATATTAGGTAACGATTGTCATGAGGTGGACGTTACCAGGGAACGGCAACAGTTTACCACCGAACTGTTCAAACTGTCAATGGGGGGCAGCACAGGATAGAATTCGAAAACATGCATGTGCCAATGTTTCCTGGGTAGAAACATTTTGGCACCATTTCATGAATACAAAAGAAATCTAGTTATAGGAAATGCCACCGGGGGCCATCATTAGTCGAACTGTCTAAAAGTTGACATCGATTAATTTCATCATCATAGAAACACATTTGCGAAAAATTAAAGAAGTCTCTTTATGAGTTTTACAAGATACAGTTGCATGCTGCCCGTAGTCAAGGACGGCAAAATACGAAATGGTATTCACTTTCTATTGGCTGTTGCTTGGAAACAAAGAAAAAGCCCAGCTTCTATTTTGGTTTTGTTCTCTTAGTCAGAAAGCAAACTGATAGAAACTATTGTTTTTTTTTATTTTTGATCTTATGTCCACCAAATTAATTCTGAGTCCAGATCAAGCGGAAGTCGCTGTCAGGCTCTTGTTACCGTGGAGAGCGCGAATATGAGAAGTCCACTAATGACAAGTAACGAGTCATGACAGCTTTAACATTCAATAACTGAATAATTTGGCACCAAGCCCCCTTGAAGAAAGAATTGGTTAAATCCGTTCTTGTTATTCAGCAATTCTATTGTCTTACACCGCAGATGGTAATAACTTTTTGTCTCATATTACGTCAATCGTCAAGCGACAACAATGCATGTGTCAAATGAACGCTCAATAACTATAAATTAGTGACACAGCAAAGGTATATTAACAACATTTTCTGAAAGGGTGTTTGTTATGCATAGAGGGATGATTGAGTCGTATGCAATTTAACATTTACTAATAAAGAAAACCAATAAGAATCAGTGGCGGATCTAGGATATCACAAGGGGGCCGATATTTTGTCTGTAAGCATTTCCGATTGTAGATGCGCCGAATGGGGGGAGGTCGGGAGAGGGGTTTGCCCAGGAAATTTTTCTGTTTTTTCCTCGAAAAATCAAGCATTTTCCTTGATTCCATAACTGTTATCCAAGAAAAAAAAGGAAAAACAAAAACGATGGAGAACATGTCACAGGACAAACTGCAAATACCACAGACTCGAACTCACGACCTGACGGATAGAGCGCGCGTGCTTTACTACACCACCACGACTTCTAAGCTGATACTAAGAGACCTACTTATTTATGGTCCACAGCGTTTGCGCGCGAAACCTACTTTTTGTATTGCTTATTACACGTTTTATATTTTGTGCAATCGGTTCGTAACAAACTTGTTGTATTTAAAATAGTCATGAATTGCCTAAAAGACCAAATCCGTTTTTCGTGTTGGCAATAATGACTGGATTGCTTTGGAAATCGTTTCCAGTTAAGCTTTGAAAAAGAGAGAATTATGAGTTCCTGAGTGATTCACTGAGGCTTCGATTAAAATTCACATCTTACCATAAGTTTGTTCATCGTCACTCAGGTTCCATTTTCTTTAAAAAATGAAGTAAATTTTCTTCATTGCACAGTGGAGCAGACGACGGAAACGGAGTCGTAGTGCGCAGCGCCACTGCCGGTCGCCTGGGAATTGAATCTAAGCCCCAGACCCTAAAACTACACAAATTTAAATGTTGTTTCATCCGTATAATTTGTATTACCGGGGTTAATTAATAAACTCGACATTTCCCTACACTTTTGCTGTTTTTTTTGCGGCAGCCAAGGGGGGGGGGGCGGGCCCCCTGCCCCCCCCCCCTAAATCCGCCTGTGCAGAATGGCCAAAAACAAAACGTACACATTTTAGACGTCTACGTACTGATACGTGTTGTCTGAAGTGAGGAGTCTATACGGGAAACGTTCGCGTTTGGGTGAACCTTTTCTTTGACAAAATGTGTTATTTAAAACAAAGGCGCATGAGCTTAATGCGCGCATATGCACCTTATTCACACAGTCGCCGTATTACAAAGAGGCCCCTTTTAGGTTTTAAAAAGAATGCATTCATCACTTAATTCAAGTGAAACACGTGATTTGTTCGTGTTCCTCCTAATTTTAATGTCTCAAATGCAGTGATTTTCATAACTAAAAAGAAGTTCATTTTCAAAATGGCAAATGCGGGAATAAGGTCTACATGTATACTGTATGTCTACGGAAACAAAATACTCATGCTGAGAGTCAAAGTACTAGCGTTTGTGTTCAAGCAGAAAACATAGTGAGGGATCCGTATATAATTTATTCAAAATTTCAATTCGAGTTAGACTCGAGTTGTGGTTTTCAAATAATTGAAGGCCAGGAAAGGAATCGACGTCGATTATTGTTTTAAGACAGCGGCACATTTGAATTGATCGTTATGAAATTGGTCGCAAATTGTTTCTTAAATAGTCAAATTGAAGACGTGATATTTCGCTTTCCTTGACACCATGTTCTACTAGATGGATTGACAAGGCGTGTCATTTTTGCGTCAAGCGTGATTGAATTGACCAGCAAACTGTCAGTTGCATTTCAATTTCGAAAATCACTTCTAATCTTAGTAAGGAACAAGTTGAGGCCACCTTTGATAAGAGGATTAGAGCGAGGTCGCTTTGCGTACTCTTGCTTCTCCGACGTACATGTATGAAAACATAATATGCCTGTACATCTGTACACTAACGAATGCCTACGCGTATCAGGCAGCAAGCGTTCACCAATTCGATTGCTAGTCTCTTCCTCTTTAGTGCCTACGCATGTTCCAAACGTCTCACATTAACAAGCAATGACGTAGTAAGGTATTGGAACCAGACAGTCCGAAGTGTCACTGTGATCAACAAAGAGCTGCAGAGAACAATTCGCAATTATAACTAGCCAGGGGCAGTTAAAAATGCGAATGCCACTCACACTAGGGTCGTCACCGTTATCTTCTCAAGCGACACCTAGCTGCGACAATGGGCAACTATGTGTGAGAATCAAGGAATTGGAAGCTGCTTATTTATCCCAAATAAAACTGAACTAGCCAATTATTCTCGCAAAATATGTTACGTCCGTTAGCCACTCGTTCATCGAAACCACAGGCGGCTGTAGAGAAGGATTCGGGTTTTATTGGAACTGACTAGACATAAAATTGAAAACGTGTTAATGTTGCATACACACCGCCTGTAACTTGAAGTACAACAAGTCAAGACTGGAATTGTGCAGTTTTAAATCCCACAGTGTTTCTTGTACGAATTCGTCACTGACAGTAAATAGCAGCGAAATAAATCTTTCAGTGTTTCATCCTAACTTCTTGACACGATCTCAATAACTACCATTAGTCAAATCCATTTTCTCGAAATGGTTTAAAAGCAATCCACTTCGAATCGTTGTTCAAGTCGTCTTGCTAATACTTTGGTCAACAACTGCCAATACATCTCTAAAAAACACTGAAATGCAACTCTGGTTTTAATATCGTGGTCTCATTAGGCAACATTTTCTCTAATAACAGTTGCATGAAAGTGGCCGAGAAAGCGTGCACTGTTCTTCCCAGATGAGTCAGCGAATTCCTTGTAGCATCAACGGTTCGAAGATGCCGTCACAAATTGAATTGAGCTATTTGTTTTCCATAGGCTTTGCCGAATGTGTATTGGGTGACGCAATTGCGGCCGTAATCCAAAGCGCCCCTTTAGCGTACGAGTCAGTTAAAAACAAATAAAAAGTACGGCAAGCATGACTGCTTTTGAAATTGAAAAATAAATATTAGAAGTCTTCGAGAAAGTAGCAAATAGGTTTTCTCCATCAGCGCGGCTAATCCACGCACATTGATATGCAAATCGATTAGAACGGGTTGGTTGCAGTCCGACATGAACATCCTTAGGCTTTGGGGTAACAAATCCGCAAATGTTAGCGGGGGAGTTGGCTCGTGTTGATACTCTTTGGCGGATTTATTTACTTTGATAACGTAAGTACATGTACTACTGGAATTTTTCACTTGACAAGAGTCCGGTGAAAATATCTCGTCAGATTTGCAGGTAAGTTGGACTGTATTGTATCTGTGTGCCTTATCGAGGGAGAGATAAGGGGTTTATTCTGTAAAGCCAAGTATCGATTTCTTCCGAGCTATCAGAAAAAAATGTCCATAATAACAAAAGGGAAAGTACAGACGATGATAGATAATGGTTAAAAACAAAAGCCATGTTAATGATGTCTCGCTTACGATACAATGCAGCACCGAATGCTCCGAGATGAAGGAGAAGAAATGTCAAGATGGGTATCGTGTTCAATAACGTGTGCCATGATAAGTCGAATTAGTGTCATCAACATTCATTTGTTTGCCAGACATATATGCGTGTTCATAAAAATAGGAAGGTATCAATAAAGTCATGTTAGCGCCCAATAAAGAATACGTCAAGAGATGATGTGATCAACAGCAATGGGGTTTGGAGGACATAATTAACAAACTGCATGAATCTTACCTTTCTCAACGACACTTCGCAAATGCACTTTCGCCACGGCTGGCAGTAAACATTTTTTTTCAAAACCTACACAGTATATAAAAGATTTATATATGAAGCATTGGTTAATGACATAGGTGTCATTAATTTCATTGATGTATGAAAATGATAAAGCGAGGAGGGACTTGTTGTCCGATTTACAAAACTTGGTACTTTGTGACAAGTTTCTGCAATTTGGTACAATTTTAGATACAAGCAAAGGAAATTCAAAAAAATAAGCCGCAAACAAAGATTTTGCTTTCATGCCCTTGTCATGGGTCAACTTTTCAAAGTTGTATACATGTATTGTTCCTAACCGGCAATTAACCAGAATAGACTTTATCTTTGCTCTCCATGAGAATGGTACACATTATGATAATTACAGACGTTATTTGGCTGCCTTTACATATGACTACACGGAGACAAAATGAGCATTTGTTGATCAGTTACCTCTTGGAGTGGGAGCAGGAAAGTTTCAGCACAAACCACTGTGTTTCGTGGTTATGGTGAACAATTTTAGCATAACAATTTATAGAAACCTACGTTTGCTCACATTACTTAACTCCCAACATCCAAATCTTGCAGTAAAATGGGGACAATCAACTAATCAAACTTGTCAAAATGGATGTCCATAGGTAAAACCGTTCTGCGTAATTTCGTCACCCGTCAAACAATGCTCTTTTAGCATGACGGTCGGGTCTGTCATTGACTCTTTTGTAATATTCCATTAAAGTTGCATGTATTACGAAGATTTACGTATCTTCAACAACTTCCAGAGAGGAGAAACCAAGTTTGATACTTGGTTACTGAGAGGCGGTTTCCCTTGGATCCGCGCTATTCCATTCACCTCAAAGATTGTCAGTGCCAGTTTTATTCCAGCAAACTATGTTAAGAATCATGTTCTCGTCGACCACAGTACGTTTACGCGTAGGTGGTGCTAAGTTACCAAGTGCAAAATAGAATAGCTGTTTCTGACCGAGCGCGTGTGCTCTATCAGTCCTACTAAGAGACATACATAGACCGGGATCCCAGAGCTTTTTTGGGCATGAAAAGGTAACCAATTTTCTTTGGTGCCACAGTGCTCTATGGGTATCCTGATGCTTGGAAATGGCCGTCTGGCAGGTTCGCTCTGGTGGGTGTGGTCAGGGGAGCCAAGAGAATTACACTAAAAAATTGAGCTAGATCAACTTTTCTGGTAACCACTTAAAACTGCCTTCAATACCTGCTACGTCATCCACTGTATCAAAATTGGTCACTGCCAGACAATTTCAGTGGTGGGGAGTACCCGCCAGACGAACATATACAGGGTACAAAAATTGAGCTAGATCAA
>NMRA01000673.1:187588-214575 GCA_002633005.1 Phoronis australis
ATATGTTCGTCTGGCGGGTACTCCCCACCACTGAAATTGTCTGGCAGTGACCAATTTTGATACAATGGATGACGTAGCAGGTATTGAAGGCAGTTTTAAGTGGTTACCAGAAAAGTTGATCTAGCTCAATTTTTTAGTGTAATTCTCTTGGCTCCCCTCACCACACCCACCAGAGCGAACCTGCCAGACGGCCATTTCCAAGCATCAGGATACCCATAGAGCACTGTGGCACCAAAGAAAATTGGTTACCTTTTCATGCCCAAAAAAGCTCTGGGATCCCGGTCTATACACGCTTGTGGTCCACAGCTTTTGCGCTCGTACATGTAGCTGGTTCTTTCCGTAATGCATCTTCCACGCTATACATGTACATGTAATACTATATATTGCGCAACCAGTTCGAAGCAAAAGTTGTTGTGTTTGAAATAGCCTTTAGTTACCCAAAAGACCAAATCCGTTTTTTCGTGTTGGCATTAACCACTTGATTGCGTTGGAAAGCATCTTATTTGTAAGAGTACTATGAGTTCCTGGGTGATTCACTAAGGCTTCAATAAAAAATTACAACTTACCACCAGCTTCTGTTTCTCTATCGTTACTCAGATCCGTTTTCTTTGAGAAAAAAATGAATTTTTGTTCATTGCACAGTAGAGAAGACAACGGAAACGGAGTGGTAGTGCGCAGTGCCACTGCCGGTCGCCCGGGATATCACGCAATCGTGAGGGAGTCTTAGTTCTGTTACGACTGCGCTGGTATTCTGAATAGAAGACACAAAATAAAACTGCACACATTGTTAAATCTTGCTTCAGCTGTATAATGTTAATTACCGGGGTTAGTTAATAAACTCAATATTTCCTCACGCTCTTTCTGTTTTATGTTTGCGGCTGCCAAAGGGGGCTGCCAGACCCACCCACTTAATCGGCCTATGACTTCAGACACAAACTCATCAGTTACATGTACTTGTGGTCATCATAGCTGTCCCTCCCTTCGTCACTCCAATGTATATATCATATAAAAATTGTAATTTTGTTTATTTAATTTAAATCGATTTAATTTATTTGATGTATTTATTTATTTTTAATTCAGTATGTAAATTCAATTTGTAAAATATTCATTTTGGTTAAATGTTACTTAATTTAATCTATTGACCTGTCTTAATCCATCTAATTTGTTTTTTGGTGTAGAGGACCTTGCTGTGTATTAGCCTCTGGCTAAAGCATGTTTTATATCTATATTTTATCCTTATCAATAAAGTTTATTATTACTATTGCTATTACTATTACTATTACTATTACTATTACTATAACTATTACTATTACTATTACTGTAACTATTACTATTACTATTACTATTACTATTACTGTAACTATTACTATTACTATTACTATTACTATTACTGTAACTATAACTATTACTATTACTATTACTATTACTGTAACTATTACTATTACTATTACTATTACTATTACTGTAACTATTACTATTACTATTACTATTACTATTACTGTAACTATTACTATTACTATTATTATTACTATTACTGTAACTATTACTATTACTATTACTATAGGTATTACTATTACTATGACTGTTACTATTACTATTAATGTAACTATTACTATTACTGTTACTGTTACTGTTACTGTTACTGTTACTGTTACTGTTATTGTTATTATTATTATTATTATTATTATTATTATTGATTCAAAGACGATCATCTGACAATTATAATTTAATCTTGATAGAATTTGATGACGATTCAATAAACTTAGATGCAGGCAGAACTTTTGAGTAAATTCTAACATGCGGCCTCCCCCTCCAAATGTCCAAATACTGTAGCTGGACTTTTGTCGTTTTTGTTTCCTCAGATTTTCTGAGACATCTCGTGTCCTTCAATGGCATATTGACTACGATAAGTCCTTGGATATGGTCACGTAGGATCTCGAACTGCCTCTAGAAATTATACTCTCTACACTCTCGTTACACGACGAAGATAATTTTATTCTGGCGCTTCCTACTGTAGTTTGTTAGGAGAAGTCTCCAGGTCAGTGATACAAATACTGTAGCATCCTGCACACCTCTGTCAAACCTGTTCTCCTTGCACAGGATATCTACATTTTCATTACTAACTCATGAGTGCGTTCGTGTGCGTGATTATAAGAAGCTGATGAAATTCATTCACCCGCAGCCCGTCTATATTGATACATGGGCGGCGCACCATAGGGGGCTGGGGGGGCTGGGGGGGGCTATAGCCCCCACTTTTTTCAGTGGTACGCCGCACATGTGATACATCCGTTCTTTGAGCGGTTGTTCAGTCTCGCCCACATACAGTAAACCTCCTAGCATTGACCTCCTTCACAGTGAGTACCATAGACGACCCCTCTAATACGCTCCTTTCCCTGATGGCTTTTAGGGTGCACCGAGAGATTTCTCTGGGCTTTAAGAGTGAAATATGGCTCACAGCAGGCAAAAATACCCAGAGGGGTGATAAACCCAAAGTCATGGATTTGAACCATACATTTACATGCATTAGTAAAGTTCAATCTCATTTTACCTTGTTTAACTAGGAGATATCAGGTGGCCTCTATTTTGGGGGTAAACCAGGCAATGGACTCGCCGAAAATGGCATATTTGCAATGCATAATAACAATTATAGGTGAAAAAATCATTATTTGTTTTTTAATAAACCAAGTCCTTTGCTTGATGATGGATTTAAATCATTCTCATTAACTATACCGCTAAGTTCAAAATTTCAGGCTTAAAATACAGAAAGGTCAGAGGTTAATGAAGCATTGCAATTTTCCCAGTATTTGAGCTCGTATTTCTCATCTGGCACAACACTGTTCAATACCAGACGTCTATACCAGAAGTTTTGTATCTGAATGTTGTTTATTAAAAAAAAACCGTCTGGCTGTGAGCATTTTCATATGGAATTCACAAGCTTGAGACAACCACTTCCGTCGAAATAACTTCAATTCCGATACTTGTTTGGAACACTTTAACACCAGTAAAGTACATAGTTTTCATTGATATTCACTTTTAGTTCAATGCATTAAGGCGCATTTATTTCAGTTATTTTTTTCCATTTTCACTAAAATTCCGCGTTTTTAGTGAACCCAGTGTCCAACAACAGGTGTCACACTAGTGGTGGGAAAATGGCTGACGATGCTGACTTGCAGTGTTAAATACTGTGATAGAATGTGTGGGACCTCAAAAGAATATCCTCTGCACATGTGTGAAACCTATTAACAATCACTTGGTGCAGCATAAAGTGACGACGAAGTCATCACACATATAAACTCCATTACAACTGATTTTGTCGAGAGTCGGACAATTTACAAATGCGTGATCCCTGGCCCTGTCTGTGTGTCCAAGACACCGAACTTATCTTGGAATTTAATGGAAACCAAGTAGACTTTGCAAATATCCATTTCATTTTTAGAAGCTTGCGTGCCAAGCCAGAAGTGGGGATGCAGGTTGAATTGTCTTCAGTCGACTTGCTACCACTGGAACAAAACAATGAGTGTGCTCTTCCCCGTTGGATCTGGTGAGTACTGCTGTGTTTGAATTTGAAGTTTGAAACAGCAGGTATTGTGGAACAAATTCAGTTTATTACCCATGCACCCACCCTAAACTATTGGGGGGCTTAAACTTTTCGGTATGCAGAACTTTTACTGTCAAGAATCAACGATGACTAAAGAAAAAAAACAAAACAAAAAGCGGGCCACTTGGTTCTGGCCTGCGAATTGTGCATCCGGGTAGAATTCCTGTGCAATTGTGGACTTGTGTCTCGTTTACTCGGACTTTTTGTTTCGCTGAGGCGGACGTCTTTGCCCAATTCGCCAAATTGGGGGGCTCGTTCGAGCCCCCTGAGCCCCCCTGGGTGCGCCCATGTCGTAGCCCGCCCGCCGAATTTGGTGGACAACATATTTGCCACGGCTTAGTGAGCCGTTGGGTAACTTCGGGCAAATTTTAAAAGACGTTAGACACTCTATTGTTTCTCAGATTAACAGCCACTTGTGCCTGCCTTTCCCCCCTCAGCACGGTGGGGGAACCCAAAATCGTATCAAATACCCTGCAGTGGAAGTAACTGGTTCTCCTTTCAGGAAATTTACAAATTGACTGACCACGCATGCACTATAAAAATGTAACAACTGTATTTGTTCTTTTACAGAGTAGAGAAAATTCAGTAGGTCTGCATCACTGTAAACAAGTGATGAACAGTCTTGAGATACTGTCATGTGGCCGTTGTTAGAATCTAGGCTAGCCTAGAGCCATTCAGTTCACTTACTAGTAGGTCTTGCATCAGTTGCAAGTTTAGTTCGAGATGACATGCATCTAATGGCAACGTGTTGCAAGCAGAAAACGCAATACCTCGTTGACTCCTACTTTTGAATAACCATTATTGTCGCTATGCGTCTTCTTCTTACTTCGTTACAGAAAGTATTATTCACATATATATTGAGGAGCGCTGTACTCGTAGCATTTTACATATATATTGAGGAGCGCTGTACTCGTAGCATTCTAAATAATAATTTTAACTGACAACCCGCCTGCCACAATTCCTGTGCTCTTCGGCTGTCAGTGAATTGCGCAATTCTTGAAATCATAGTGTGTCACTATGTTTTAGGAGCCCCAATATGTCCACATTTAGGACATAGATGTGATATCCTCTTGATGTCCAAAGCAATCCGGTCAAACTGGCCAAAATATATCAAGTGCCCAGAGTGATTTTTCGAGTTGGAAGTATTGTTATTACATGTAGGGTTGTTTTACATATTACATTCCATGGGTCAAACGATCCACCTGTGTATTGGCTGCTCACTAGGAAGTTCTGCAAAAAGTGTATATTCTCCGAGAGTGTTACCTGCCATTTTCTAGAAATGAGAACAACAAAGCAAACCCGCAAGAACTGCACAGGCGATGAAGAAGGGTAAGCAGTTTAGGGAGGAACACTGGCTGACACCACAGCAGGATAAAGGTTTTTCATGCTTGGCTGCCTTGAACCGCGCTGGCAAATTGTCGAATTATATGTATGGAGATAATAAAGTTGACACTCAGTGATGCCGAGGAATACTTCAGATTTATTCTTCGCCCAAAAACTGTGCAATCTGTTGGGTTTCGGGGGTGATTTAACCAATTGCTTTTGATGTGATATTGTAGTAACTGAGGCAAATGCAAAATTCAATGTATCAACACTTGTTGCGATTTTGTCAGTAAAATCAGGATATTTAGTCGGTAGTCAGGTGGAAACAATGTTTTACAGTTAACTAAAGATGCTGGTATTCCAGTTTCCATCTTTCAAATTCATTTTACACTCCACCTCACTTAACTAAAAAGCGAGGCTTTATCTGAGTGTTGACTTATGTACAAGCCAAAGGAAGCGTCATCACTTAGTCAGACGGCCGAGTTACATGTACCATATGTGATGACAAATTCAGTGAGTGCCTATGTATTCTGAAAGGTTAACTTTGGGAGTGTCGTGCTTGAACCAATTCACTGGCATTTAGATGAAAGAACACATTTCGACATCTCGTTTTTATAGGCTACTTTGTACCACTTAACAGGATGATAAGTGTTAAAAAAGATTACCTCCACATTAGATATCATTTTTTTTACTTTATTTTTGGCCAACATGGTGTATGCAGACTGTCGAGTTACGTGTAAGGTATGTGATGTTGAGTTAAGCGAGGTGCTGAAGTCACCTGTAGTTTGAATGGTTAACATCAGGAAGGTCATGATTGAGCCAATTCACCGGCATTTAGATCAGTTAACACGTTTAGATATCTCGTTTTTCCCCATGCTGTTTTGTATAAATTAACTGGGTGATGAGTATTGAACCAGATTCTAGTCACATCAAATATCATTTTTGATTTTAAAGTGGTCCAACAGTGTATATACAGACTGACAAGTCATGTGTACAGTATGGGCTGAGGAGATAATCGAGGTTAATTGTAGATGTATTTTGAACAGTTAACATTAGGAGTGTCATATTTGAGCCAGCCCACTATCACTTAGATCAGTTACCACTTTTAGGTAACTCTCCTGTGATTTTGCCGAGGAAAAGGTTAATAGTCTTGTTATTAAATCGACACAAAGACTAGCAATTAGAACCCACTATGCACAAAGCTCTATTTGGAACTCGAAACTGTTTTCAAAGTTTTTTTATTGTGAGTCTGCTGAGAAGTCATGGAAAAACATGATCTACAATTGAATGCTTGTCGTGTACTAATGTACTTGATACTGAAAACAGACTTTATCATTCCACTTCTTTTATGTTACCTCTGTAGTGGACGAAAATGTGAAAATACTTCAAACAGATAGCACTCATATACTCAAATAGAGGTTGATCACGCGGAATAGGTTACCACTGCCCTCTAGAGGATTAGGATGTAATTCCACATATTTAAACTTCGCACATCTAGTCACACACACTTAATTAATCAAGTATGTTCCTCTGTGCCTCCCACTAAGTAGATGAAATATCTTCTCATTGGTAACCGGTTCCACGTGGGCAGCCCCAATTGCTACTTGAACGTCTCCCATTTCTCACTTCTGTCAGTCACAACGAACTGTATACAGACAGCAAAATAACACTGGCCAGCCATACCACCCCAAAAGATGAAGTATTTTGGGCAGTGACGACTATGCAGTCCACGGAAATCTGGTCACGAGTAGTTTTGCCTTTCACTGCAAATGCCAATGGATCTTTCACCCCGACAGTGTTCTCCACTTTTAAAGCCCTGTATCAAAACCACTTGAAGTTCCATTAAAATAACGTTTGTTCACACCCTCTCACAGTAAGCACCTTCTTTGTTAACAGGAAAATCACAGATAAAACCAAAACTAAATGGTATTGTTCATACAACACTGTACGACTTAGAAAGTTGCAAGATGGGAGGGAACAACCACAATTTTTGAAGAAAAATGATGAAAATGGTGTAACGGCGGGGTTTGTTTTTTAGTCGTGCCACTTAGAAAAACTGAGCTTTGCAAAACCAGTGAGAATTTAATTTCGGCCTTCGCAAAAGTAGTCTTTCCAAAATTACTGACGTTCGTCTAATAAGTACAGCAATCTTAATTCCATGACAACAAGCACCTTTCATAAATAAAGTACCCTCGGGGCCTAGAAATTACTATTTTTGATAAAGGTTGAAACGGATTCGAAGTTTACGGGCCAACCAGCAGCGATCACTTTTTGTTGTCGCTTGTTCAGCACTACTCACTGTGGTGAAATGGCGTAATCACCACTCAGTTTCGACTTCATATGACATGAAACCCGTTACTGTCAGACGATCTTTGTCATATTCTTTAGATCTAAGGTAGCACAACAAAATTTTCTGAAAACCTGCGCAAGCTGAGATATCGAGATAAGAATTTAGACAACTTTGATCGTTTCAAAAATCGCCAAAAGCATTCATCTTATGCGGCTCTAAAAATAGACAAAGAATTGTCGATATCTGTCAATGTTGCATGAATAAAGTAGTCGAAGGTGACACCTGGTCAGTAACACAGGTTCAATATTTCAAGCTGACTTCCAATACTAAAATAAATGTTGAAATTTTACTAAAACCAACTGCCACCAGGCTAAAAACTTGCCGGAATCAACAAGTATTCATGAAAATCAAAAGGAGTTTTAAATAAAGAATATACATGTAGGTGGTCTGGGGTCAGTGGGAGCAAGCTCATCCGAGAGACAAAATATAAAGAAAATCTGCAATATGTGTTGATCACCATCTGCCTGCTCCATCTGTGGACATGCTGGTTTATCTGCCACTCTTATATTAAAATTCGTGCATATTCGTTGTATCTTTTGAGAAATTAGTGTTTCTGCGAATATTAACTTAAGGTGATGAAATTTTGACAGTTTAATCATTTGCCTCCGAAACTCGAATACCCGTTTTTCAGCAAGAGATTTAGAAACAGTCCCGAAGGCGGTGCACCAAAGACCTTGAAATCTCGCTTTCAAAGTGTATCTTCAAAGCATGACCCCAATAGAGTGAACTTTTTCCAGTTTGGACCTTAATAAAGTGAATCTTGACCTTAAGCCATGCATTCACTAGCCGGAAAAGACGAAACAGTTAAGTGGTATTCTCAAGGCATTGTTCGATCTACTCCGGTATATTCCGGGCAAGTGCTGTTATTTTTCTTCATGATTTTTCCGAATCAGGCAGTTTGCCGCAGGATTATCTTATGAAACATNCCCCCCCACAGTATAACTCTTTGTATCCTATAAGTCAAAATCATTCCCAAAACGCCTTACGAGCGTATCAGGTCAATATGTCACTTTGCGCGAAACGTTTTTGAAGTACTGCTACGGAAGTTTCTTGTGGCTGCCTCATATGAAATTTGAGACCACAGTGGACAAAAGAATAGCGAAATCAAATTAATTGTTTTGTGCCCCCGCTGTTTTGCTTCTTAATTACGGGCATTAGATGGCTACTTTTTGCAATTATCAGAACAAAATTGAAGACAAATTATTTGAAGGGGTTGTTATTTGTAATTTTGTCTTGGTTACGGATCATCGAGGCACTATATCTGTGCAAACATTTAGCGCTTTGGCAAACGAATTTGCAATGTTCAACCTGAGAGGTGATGTGGCGGTTTGGTTTGGTATCGCAGTTTCACTGTTCGTAGTGAATGCATCCGTTGATTCATTGGACTTGTGTACCACTGACGGTCATCGTTGCTCACCAGATGATGTGTGCTCTGGTAAAATTAAGAAGTATTGTGACTGTGGAAAGGACTGCATTAATTATGGTACTTGTTGTCTTAATGTATACGATCAGATCAACACAACCTGCCCAGAAAACTTTGAAACGCGAACAAAGTTTGTTGATAATAAGCGTTGCGTCGCCATCTCTAACTTCCACTACCAATTCAATGCTACATCGCAACAACTGACAATTCCAGCACTAAGTCTTTTCACATACGTCGTCATGGTGTCTACGTGTCCAGTTGAATCTCCAGATAGATTGCGTAGAATGTGTGAAGACGAAGAGTCCTTTCCTTTCAACTTAGATGACGTGTTTCATAGTACTTCCACCATGGTTCCTGCTGAGCTCAATGGCACTCATTTCCGCAACGTCCACTGCGCTCTTTGCAACAACATAACAACCGCCGTACCTTGGAACGTTTCCGTGATTTCACCAACCAAAATGTATGCTGACCTCGCTGCTGGGAATAGAAGACTATACAGTTCTCCGTCCACTTTGCTGAGCGATCAAGCACCATGGTTTTTGTTGCAGCCTCAAAACATGGAATCAAGTAGGAAATGCTTTCCAAAGACTTCCAGATCTTGCAAATTACAACCAAATTTCGAAGAGCAATGTCACATTTACAATAGCGCTGTCGAAGATTATACAACCAGAAAACAATATGATAACATTTTCTGTGCGAAATGTAATAATGCTAATGCTTATACCCTGGTTTGTTTGAACAAACCTTACAATGTATATTCCTTCGTACTGCAGGCGTCATTTTCGGCTATATTCAACTTTGTCGATACTCGGGAGGACCATTCTGGCCCCTGCCACAGCAACAATTTCCTTGATCCACTATCAGTGAGTATAATTTCATTTACTTTCAAGACCCATGTTAAGAGTGGCATAACAAAAAATTAACTTTTATACAAATTTTATGTTATAAACACATTGTCATTTGGAATGACCTTTTATCAAATAAATGAGCCTTGATAAAGGGCTAAATTGAATACTTAATAAGGTATTGCGCTCTCAATCCCGTACTTGCGAATGCACTAATTGGTCCTATACATGTATACATAATAGGATAGGTCACTCAAACGAGTACAGTCAGTGGTCTAGCCTATGCTCACTTCACCACTGAATGCGTTCGTTTGAGGGGTCTAGACCCATACACGCATTAGCAAATGTGGACTTGTCTGGGCAATACCTTATTAAGTATTAAATTCAACTTTTCTCCAAGCTCGCTTATTTGAGAAAAGTTTATTTCAAATTCGCTCTTGTTTACGCTAATTGTCAATCTTCGCGAAATCCTTCCACGTTCCATCAAAAAAATCTTTCAGCCCACAAAACCTAACCGAGAAGTACGTCATCTTCTGAGTTATCTTAATTATGTTATTCCTGATTTGAAATGTCGCTCAATGATGCATGTATGTGCTCACTTCACCATGTTTTGTGAAAAGTAACATTCATGTCTCAACACGAATAGCAATCGATTCGCCATTCCTAGAAAAGAGATCCTAGCTAGAATATTTCAGCATGACCACGTATTTATCGAACAATATTTCTGCGTCCTCCCAAAAAGTTTTCATTATTTTAAACTGTGAAAAAGTTATATTGTCACGTAGACAACTGTCTTATGATTGGCTTCATCGGCTGACAATAATGCTGACACTGGTATTTCGTGGCGGTGGTTCAAGCAAAGACAACAGAAAAAGTGATCAAAGCATCGCAACGGTTTTTGGAATTAACACGATGTTAAATGTATAAACAAAAAAAGAATTATTCAGTGCCCAAGAGTTGTAAATAATCGGGAGACATAGGCTCCCTTGACGGGTTCAGTACCTTTTCAGGGAATATCTCGAAAATGGTTCTTGCACAATCGCCGACATAGCACCAGCGATTTGATCCGCCATGATTCACCGCTCCCAGACACGTAACCGGTCAGTGAAGAAGTATTTACATGAGTGCGCGTGACATTGTGTTGTAAAACCGAACGGCATTGGCTAAGAGTAAACACTAAATTACGAACGTAATTTTACGCCGTAAAGAATTGAATTACGCTCTTAATTTTACGGCGTAATTAAGGGCGTAAATAACGGCGTAATGTACATAATTAAGCTCGTGTTTTTCCGGCGACACTTTCCCCCAACGGCCCCTGATATGTTCTAGGGTAGGGGCTTAACTTCAAAGTATACAGTATGTCAATATTTACTGTATACCTGACCACACGTAATATGACCCTCATGTTCAAGGCGTTCCATCGAAATTAAAATCCCGGAGTCCAAAACAGATTCACTTTCAAGATAGGTAACCAGCCCAGAAAAATACGAACCAAGATATTTAGAACACGACCCTGACCTTCAAAACATTTAACCGAGGAACAGAGAGGAAACCTGGACAATTTTTCAAGTTTTCTGAGACGATGTCAGTAGTTTCAAAGTTTGAGTTGAAGAGTCTTTAAGTACCTTCCAGTAATTTTCTGCATTTGTTTGTTAAAATGTGTCAACAATAAACGCGGCTGGTATTATATTGATTTCGTTATTCGATTTTTATCTGTAAATGCAATACTGCTTGTGTGCGGGTGAATTTCAACATAATCTATACTAGCAACACGTTGTCACCTCGGTGAATACTTAGTTAATTTCAGATTATTCGATAGTTTTGCAAAAAATAATCTAAAAACGACAAACAAAGCTGTGTGTATTATTTGGACTTCCAAGTGCCATTATTGATTAATTCTTTAAATGTCTGTACAATTGGAAGCATTTTAGGGTTCGTCGATTCACTTGTTCAGAGTACATTTTTTCAAGCACAATCAATTTCCGGATTTTGAAATGGACCTCGACAAATATCCACTCTTAAGTCTATGACCTGCACCGTCACCATTTTCGCCAATCTTGCCCTCACAATGTGTACTTCAACTTCTTCTAATTAACCAATAAAACAGAATTTGGATTCGGAATTCCTGAAACCAACGCTTTTACGCTCTTCTTGGCGGATTATCTCTCTGGAAACTGTGACCGCTGTAGCGAGACTGCCGCCTCTACCTTTCCATGGGTAACTGAGAGATACATCTAAAAACTAAATCTGAAGTGATCCCAATACATGTACATACACTGATCAAGAAATACTAGAGAGTCGCCGTGAACATGCACAGGCAACGGATCGTATGGATAGTTTTTTGGTAAGCCGGAATTTGTCAGACAAATCACTGTCGACGAAATGCCGGCCACAGACAGGGAGATGTTGCACGGCCTCATACTTGCTATTAACAGCGTACCTTTTATTCTTTACTCACGCGAGCCACTTCTTAAGCATTTCGGTCTCTCGAGGAAGTCGAAAAAGCGATATACCCGCTTTCTTCGCGGCTCCATAGTTCGGACAAGCGGGAACGATGCACCGCAATATAGCGGCATTCACTCTGCAGACGAACCACAGATGCCGCTGCGTCGTTTTTCACCTTCCTAACCGGTTAACGAGACACCTCTCGGCAAGGTGAGGTCGACCGTATAAGAGGCGATGTGGATATAGACCAATTAAGACGGTAAAAAGGCTAATTAAATCGGGTGGCATTCTCCTTTAACTGAACTCAACAAACCAGTCCTGGGTACTTATAGTCTCTTACAGTTTTCTATAAACATAAACTATGCTCTAGAATCTTTTACATGCTAAAACCTTGTAGAATGTTGCCTGCTACACTGCCGTAAACAAATCATCATCACGGTCCTGGCGTCATCCGTCATGTTAATGAAGTGCTAACTGCTGGTACACAAAAAAGAACAACAGAATAAAAAAGACATAGAACATGCAAGTCTGTTCCTGACAACCGTTTTTAGTATTGGCACCTGCCAGACAAATGTGTCATCACGTGTGCCCGCGTAACCTCTGAATCACGACCACTTGTGAGCTCTAAATGGGTGAAATGGGGTATGGATGTCAGGAAAAATGGTCTCTGAAATTCTGATTTAAGGTAATTCTTACGGCTTGAAAGCTTTCGTTTGAAATGTGTAGAATATGCATTACCGGGCCATTAAAAATAAAATTAGAAACAAAAAAGCATTTCAGTGATTTTGTGAATGTGATTACACACGCAAAAAGTATGCATAAACATAACTGTCAATGTGTAAAGTTCCGCAAACTGACTTGAAGCCATTGAGCGACAGTCACTATCGACTCCACAAAAATCCCCCACTTCTCCTGTCACGTAATCTATGCAACGGAATAATCTGTACCAATTTTATTTGTGCGTTCTTATGTATCACTTCCTCATCCCATATAGTGTTTACTCTCAGAACGCAATCTACCTGGTTTTGATATTGGAAATACAAAGTCTCACTACAATCATACATGCAAATTTTAAGCTGAATCGGAAGTTTGACCACTGAAGTGTGTTTTTTATTTCTTTTATTTTCACATGGAATTAATCTTAACTGTTAATATTTGTATTTTCATTATTGTTTGTGTTATCATAGAGACACGTATTTTATAATTTATTCCCAGGGCAACTACATACCCTTGCACTGTGGACCAATGCGCCGTCTTCAATGTGGATCCTGCGTGGAGTTGTACAAGAGCATTTCAAGGCTTATGTTTGTCATTGAGTCGGAAATCCCGGTAACAGCATGGTCGGAGGTACTTGAATCAATTGAAACGTCAAAGTCTATCTCGTGTGGCATCTCCGCAGAACCAGGAAGTCCTTGGAAACCCCGCTTTTCCTCACGCGGGTTGGACCCACTTATAAAAGGAAATCTGCGTCGTTGGTTGGAGCTTTTCACTAAATTCATAACTGAAAATGCACCAAGATATAGCTTAAAAGCCATTTTTAAACTGCAGAATGTAACTACTTTAAATGGCACTGTGTACGGCAATTCTAAGTTTCTTCATGTCCACACTCAAATTACGATCAACTCGCACGTGAATCCTATACAAACATTTGCCTACGCAAACACCATATCCAAATCTTTCTTCAGCAATGTGACTACTTTTGATCAACAGTCTGAGGGAAACATACAATTATATGCTAATAGTACTGAAGGTAAAATTCCATTAGAATCTGTGTTGATGGCATGCCCTCGTATTTACATCAATCTCAGCACAATCAATACCTTGAACGCAATAGCTTTAAATAACTCCTGTGAGCCGATGACCTTCAAAAAGTGGTTCAACAAAGTGGATAACTCCACAATTGAAGTTTGCCAAGAAGAATTCTCCAGAATCACGGATATTGTTGAACAAAGATGTCCGTCGAACGTCCTGTCCTCGAAGCGTACGGCTTCATTGGTTTCTTTTTGGTTGACGATAGTTTCCATCCTAGGTCTGGTCTTTACTACGCTCGTGTATGTGCTGTTTAAGGAACTGAGGTCTTCTCAAGGAGGGGGCCACGTAATCTTAATATGCACTTCCCTTTGTCTAGGACAGGCATCTTTTCAGTTTGGCGCCCAGGCAATTGTCCTGAGGCGTCTTTGTATCGCCATGGCAATCAGCACTCATTACCTGTATTTGTTTTATTTTACATGCTCGACTAATCTCATCCTCTCGGTGGCTAAGGTGACGTGGAGCATAGAATCAATGGTGGCTAACTCAGCGTCCAACAAGAATCATCTGTACGTTACCTGTAAGCTAGTTCCGTTGATAGCTTTAGTTCCACTCTTGATAGTCGGTTCATCGTGTGTGCTCAATTTTATTCCCGAATCGCCGTAAAAAGTAGGATATGGTAGCGAAATTTGTTGGATCGCTGAACCTGCAGTCATTGCTTACTTCTTCGGTGCTCCAATAGGCGTGTTGGTCGGGGTAAATGTCGTCGTTATTTCGATTATTTTTTGTCGCCTGTTTCGAATCCGCAAGGAAATTCGCAGTCAAGTGGCTCCTCACTGGAGCCTAGTTTTAGTTATCATTCGTCTTTGCTTATGCGCTGGCGTGACATGGATTAGTGGTTTCATTGCAAACATTGTTGATAGGGAGATCACGTGGCACATTTTTATGGTTCTAAACACTTCACAAGGTACACTGATCTCCGTCTCTCTTTTGTATCGACAAGATGTTTGTGCCCAGTTTGTAAAGGTAGGGAGACAAATTCGTTTACGCTTTTTAGGCGATGGAAATTGATTAATTTGGCGAACATAATCCTTTAGCAGCATACAGCTGGAGCGAGAATTTGGACTTTATTTTACAAAACAGATATAAAAGGCCCAACAATGTAGATCAAATATCAGTTTTTGAGAATATTTCTACGTGTGCATTTTCTAATCCTGTGTCATGAAAAGAACATCCCATGTGGTTCAACTCCAATAAAGTATCTCCTCCTTTTTAATATATTACGACTTTTTATGACGTAAGTGCAGATTATTAATAACTATTTGACAGTCATCTGTTGTATTATGCTGTCGTGTTGTAAATTCAGTTAATTGTTCTTCGAAATCAAATTTACTATCTGACTCGGGTGCAGGGTGTAGAGACAGCGTCACGGCAATTGAAAACAATTCAAACTGTTTGTATACAGCCGTATTGATAATTGTGGTGACTTGGGATCGGAGCTAAATGCTTTTGGAGAGATGGTGGAAACCTGCGACAAAGTCGTGCATTTCCGAACCATGCAATGAAAAACGTAGGCTGCTATAGCCCGCCCGGCCACTTGTGTTTCACTTCCCATAGACCATGGGCGACGCAGCACTAAAAATATAGGAGGCTATAGCGCCTCATCCTCCAATGGTGCGCCGCCGTGAGATCTCAGCCATCTTCTTGAACATTCAATTAAATGATATATTGAATACATTCCTTCAAAAGTCTCCCTGCTTGTCACCAGGTCATCCAAGGAGAGATTCCAACGGTAATAGCCCACGATATACCAGATACATTAAACTCTTTGATATTCGTTATGCTCCCATGCACGGGGCCCTCATCATAAACTCACAATATATCGGCTATATTAGACTTCTTTTTTATTACTACCAGAGAGTCTAATCAACAAACCACGATATATGGGATAAATTGTGTTCTCTTGTATGCCCAGACCAAGGCCATCTATCAGAGATTCTAACAAATAACATATGATATTTCGGATGCATTGATTCATCTATTGGCCACTAGGCTCCCACATGCAAGAACTCACTTTTACGATTAACTCTCCATATATTGGATACATTTCATATTCTGATCCTTTTACTTACCAATAAGGTCGACTACCCAAGGTTCCACCAGAAATTCATGATGAACCGGATACTATGTTTCTCTTATAGGCCGCTAGGTTTGAATATGCAGCACATTATATTTACCCTTAACTCGTGATATATCTGATGCATTTCACAATCTGATCACTTTAATTAATATCTAAAGGCTCATGATATATCGGATACATTGATTCCTTTTTGTAACTTTTACACACACAAAGTTTTCCTCTGATGAAGGTGTTTATAAAATTCCCACGAGGAATGAGATTAATGTGTCGAGATGTTTCCGATAATCGGGAGACGATTAGCGGCTTGTTTCAAAGCCTTGGTAGCCAATTTGTCCCTAGAGAGATTCCACCAAAAACTCGTGGTTTATCGGGCATGTTGATTCTCTTAATGTCCGCTATGCTCTTATACATGGATGCAAGAAATTCATACTCCATTTATAAGGGTTAAGATACTGTATTTTAGTTCTTGGTGGGTTGTTTTTCCCCACAGTTGAAAAGAAGTTTGCTGATAGGGTAGCTTACACTTCTCTTTTTGGCAGACTTTGAAAAAAGTTCTTAAAATTTCCTCCATAGTTTTGAAGGTTGTTGGGGAGTTACAGAGCATCATGTGGTTTAAGGTAAGCCGTTTTAAGATATGTTACAGGTCAAAATATAGTTTGGTTTCCTTTAAAGCGGGCTTTTTTATTATGTAATAGAAAGAAGCAGAAACGTATAAAAGAAGTGTAAAATATATTGACATGAATTAAGAATGACGTCAAAAAAGGATGACGTCATAGAAAACTATAGCATCACAACACCTCCCCGCCTTATTGATCGAATCTCTCGGACCTTCTCAAGTTGTGTGGCCTATATTCATTTCCCGTTATATGTCGTAGGTTTGAGCGTTTCTTCTTTTCCGATTTTCTCATTTGCATTTCTGTTGCCGTAGTTGAATTCTCTTCATTCCTTGCTTGTCTGTCATCTGTGTTATATACGCAGGAATGGCCGAAGCTGAAGAGACAAGGGACAACTCATGTCCGTGTTAGATACTACTGTATTAGACGCCGGGTGGCGCTATACATAACAACCTGTATCGGATTCTCCAATTGACAATAATGTGTTATCTCCAGAATCTGTATCTTCTTCAGAACAAGTGGCACTTGCAGGATTATTTTTCATTCTCTGATTGCGTGACCAACTTAGTTAGAAAGGCAAAATGCATGTATAGCGACTAGGTAAAGTAGGTTGAAAATTGGCAAATGAGAAGTAACTTAAAGGACGAGTTTTGAGACCATTAAGTGTCGTGACGTGGTGCTAGGGGAATAACACTACAGGGTGCGGACTATGTGGGACCTTGGGATATGTTATTAGTGCGAAAGTCACGTACTTGCACATTTTTCTGTTTTCATATTTACAAGTTGTCAATGAATACAACTGAACTTTGTTCCGCGTATATTATGTTAAAATAGTATATATTATTGTTGTTTAGTTTCTGCTATATACGAGCATAGATAGTAGCATGCAAATGCATGTTTAAGAACGATATACTGCTAATAAATGACTGTGACGATTTTGTGTTGTTCCTGTGGCCAAGCAATCTCTGCACGTTCCAAGTCACAATATCACACTGTAGAACATCGTTCGTTTCAGCACGTGTCAGAGTCAAGTCGTTATCTTCTGTCGACTTGTTAGGTTCTCTAAATAAACTTTAGATTTATACTTATGAGATCCCTGCAGTATCTACACCACAAACTCTGACAAAATCCTCCTGCCATAATCTGCTTCAAAGCGAGCCGGCCTGCTCACAATTTGCCCCCTGACTTCACCATCAACAACCTTATTTCCGGGTGAAAACTCTAAATTCCTTTGCAACATTCTCATGTAACCAAGTGCATGCACTGCAAATGTCAGTTTCATTAGGCCGCGTTCCGTAATCCTAACAAACTTGGGAAAGAACAAGTGCTATCATGCAGCAAAGCAGGGCAATATCTCGCAAAACGTGTAATCTTGCGTTTTGGGAGTTTCTTTTGTCTACGGGGTACGTGACTGAACTTTATGAAGTGGGCTCCGCGGCCTATGTACATGTATAAGTTTATCTTCCGTTGTCAAAAAAACAATTGCAGGGTGTTTCACATTCCACTTGACAGGAGAATTGCCGTGCCTGAATAGCGCAGTGTGGACTAGCTGCAATACAGTTGGGTTCCTGTCCGACTTCAGTAAGTGCGCATACATGTACGTTAGAATCAATTGAAAACTACGTCGTTCTCTGAAGCAGTTACTCTTCATTGAAAACCGTTTTCCTCACACCTCCCCGCTCAGTGACTTGAATTCCCAACAGTTGCCGAAAGAACAATCGTTTTACTTACCTCCGTCAAAAAACGATTTACTTCAGTGGAAGATAAGACCGAAAAGCAAAAACTCACTGCGTTCATTACGAATTTTCTTCTCCGGATTTAAGTACCAAGTCTGACTTCTGGTGTTAGCAAATTTTAGACCTTCAGTCTTCACTTTTCTCGAAACGGGCCTCTGTACACATGTAACTACTGCAGTCGGCTGGTATAGTGTATCTACCTTGCGGTGGTGTGGATGGTGATGGAGATGGAGGTCACGATCCTCTGCACAGAGAAATGGAATCATCTGACGACGATCACAAAGGATTGCAGTCAAATTACTGTGACTTGTATGGAAGCGTATAGGTGCCACAGCACCCACCCATATTTCAGCTTTAATTTTAAATCATTTTAATTGATCACCCAGGATATCTTTAATTACATTTCTTTTTCTTTTATGTGTATTTGAAAGCTTTGGTGATTCTTTCATTGATCGCTAATTTGTAGATATTTAATTATTTACCTCAGAAAATTGTATGTACTGAGTTGGTGTTTGGTTCATTTCAAATGATGTTTTACCTACAACGCCAGCCAACAGCTTTGTAACTCCTCTTATCAAATTTCATTTTGATTAACAGAACAGGTGTTAATGTAGCCTTGATGCAAAATTGGAAACTACATGTAAGTCTGATACAATATTATTGTCAATAAAAACTACACTTTTCCTTGAATAAATTAAATTATTTACCTGTGTTCTAGAATTGGCGTTCTTCTGTTATGTTGCTGCTAAATTGTTGTGCAATCTTTTCCGTAGGCTTTCGACGACACCAATCATTGCATGAACTAATGGCCGATTCTTCAGTCAACTGTTCTTTTTTCAACGATGTTGAGTACATGTCACTGTAAATTATCATAACTGGTTTCATTTCGTTAAAAGTCTTTGGCATTTTAGTACCAGCAAATCAATTTTCAGAAGAGCTGCATCGTCTACCGGGAGATGACGCAAAGAATTTTAGGAAATGCTTAGTGTGCGGTTCACGAGCGTATTCTTTTCAAAAATACGGCATACTTTTCTTTGTACAGTTACAAAAGTCGGAGAATTACACAAGAAAACGAAGCTAATTGCATTGTTTTTTTTTTTCATTGTAACGGCTTTAAAGGGCAAGTTGAGTGTCGGTTGACTCCCACATTTTGTATGACCCCTCGCCGATCGTTAGTTTCACATATTGATATAAGCTTAACGACGAGGTGTTGATCAGAACTACCCGGCAGTATGAAGTGCTGGGGTTTACGGAGTTCAACACTCAATGGTACCTAGCTGTATTTTGACGAATGGCTTCATAGCTAGCTCGCTGGCTAAGCATAATGAAATTTTTGATGACCTAGTTCGACACACTCTTGATGGGCATGACGCACAGTGTGAACGCTGTAGTCAACCAAAGAGTGAGCTTGACGTAACCAGTACCTTTAACGTGGATGAACTAAATGACGCTGTTATCGCACATGAAATATTAAGGGCCATTGAGAAACTAAAGAATAACCAATCTCCCGGAGAAAACTGTATACCGGCTCAAGTCTACAAGGCCCTAGTAGAAATTCTCCAGAATCGTCTTAATAGACTGTAAAGTACCGGGCACTACCCATCCCAATTGACAAAAAGTATCATTGTCGCGCTATACACAAAAAATTAGACAGAGCTAATCCAAATAATTACAGAGATCTCCCTTATAGATAGTATCACCTATTCTCTGTTCTCGGGTGGTTGAATGATCGAATAATACTAAATGCATCCTGCAAGAACAGGCAGGCTTTCTGATAACAGGCTGTCGGCCGATAGCATTTTTAACCTACAGTATCATCCAGAAATATGTCACAGAACGGTAGGAGCGGGATACTGTTGTGCATTCATTGACTTTAACGATGCATTTGACGCCCTTTTAACCAAAGGTTTGAATGAAGAAATGTTTAACATTTTGCGCAACTCGCATAACTGTTCAATCGTGTAATGGTACAGTCACGGACCCCGACTTATTTTAACTGTGCAGTTGGTGTCCCGCAAGGATTTTCTTTAAGTCCCTGGCTGTTCTCGGTGTGTGCTTGCACATATTATGTGTCTGATACTAGAGAAAGTGTAGGCAGAGGCATACGCGTCTCCCCGGATTGCAGTATAGGTACTCTGTTTTTGATGACGATTTAAAAATTGGTTTTAAATACTGTTGCTTGTCTACAATTGAAGTTCAATGAACGTGCAAGTTAATTTGGAGAAAACAGGTGTTCTATTTAAGAGCGGAAGCATCCTTTCAAGAACTGAAAGGTATTTCTGTGGCAACTAGAAAATAGACATCAAATCGTATTGCAAGTACCAAGGAATCACATTCTTCTGAAAACTTAAATAGACGAGATGCTTTATTGTACTTGAAAGCCACGCTCGGATAGCAATAAACGGCGGCAATGCTAGTCTGTCAAAATTTAACTGCACTTCCAACACAGTGCATTTTAAGCTCTTTGACTCCGTTATTATGCACATATTAACATATGGTGCAGAAATAGGGGGCACTTAAGTGTGCGAATCTATCGAAATGGCTCATAATGATTTCTAGAATACGTTCTGAGATTGACTATTTAAACAGTACACACCATGGATTTTTGCATATTTTGAATTACCGGTGGCCACAGACTAAATGTATGACGTAAAATTTAGCTAAACCCATGTTTATTTGTGTAATTAGCTCGAAAGTTTGATTGTTCTTTCAATTTTGCCAATTTTCACATTTCCCGCCATGTGACGTCATGGGTTGAACACAAGAGATCAGTGACTAGCATCGACCAATGGCGGAGAGCAGGGAATTTGAAAGTGACGACGATTATGAGCAAGAATTGAACGAATACTAAGAAGAAACGTACGGGAATGGTGACCAGGCTGAGGAAATGGGGTTGCACGACAGCGAGAACAAGATTAGTGTGCTTCCAGCTGCGTACTTTTCTACTTTGAGCCTTACGAACTGGATCCTCCCGCGAGAGAAGCTGCCTCGGGCTCAGCGAGTCAACCCAGTCATCACAGACGATCCTGAATTAAGAGCTGATGTTTCTGAATGATAAATATTGTCCTTTATTGAACTAGGCCTTCATCGTAACGTCTCCTGTGACTGGAGTCGAAACACGAGTCCTCAAAGTGGGCAGAACACAGAGTGGCCCCGGACCGAATCGCTTGGTTCACGATAACGTCTCACTCTCTCGTTCGGCGCACGAAGCGATGCCACTTCTGCGCAACTTTGGTGTCCTTCGCAACACCGAGACGTTCTCCGCCTGGCTGCTGTTGCTGCAGCCTCCGGAAACACATCTTTTGATCCCTCTACAAACCTTCTCGACGCTAAATGTACTTTGCTTTCTCTTCACTCCATACACTTTGTCTCTGATCCGAACAGTATGGCAAACGACTTGGGTTCAACCCATGACGTTGAACATAATTATTATTTTCTTCAATTTTTGCGTGTTTCTTTATAAGCTGTGCACTAAAGGCACTAAAATTAAGTAAGATATAATAATAAAATTTAACTGGAGATTAAGTACACAAAGCCATATCATCAGCATATCACAAAACTTTCACATCGGAAACATTTAGACATAGAAGAATACCATCGTCATTACTAGAATGGATACATTCTACAAAGTCATTAGGTTTTTAAATAATCACCATGAACTCCAATAATAAACTTTCAAAGACAAGTGACTGTGTAGACTCGATCCCACACGTGGTCTGTAATGAAACCTTGGACAAATGTAGTATTGAAACAAGTGTTCAAATTTTACATAATGTTAAACTCGATAGTTGTTTTTTTTTTGTAAATTACATAGAAAATTAATTGTGCCACAGTAACAATTTACATGTTTGACACGCCTTCACGTGATGTGACCAACAAATGACCTGTGTGAACACATATGAATACAATGCCTGCAACAAATTGTTTCTCAATATAAATGAGCTTCCCAGGTTGTACACGTGCGTCTGTTGATGTTAATTTTGCTTTTAAGACTCGTTTTAATAGGTTAAATAGAAAACTCGCGCACTAAGTTGTACAAATATACTTTACTACAGTATTTAGAAAGATTTATAGCAACACTTTACACATCACTTTTGGCTAGGGATATTCTCGTGCTACGACCTGTAGGATTCGGGTTAATCACAAGCGGGCAGAGCCTGATAGTGGAAAGCAATACGAGTTCCTGAATCGAAAGTTGACAGACAGGAAACAAAGAACACCGACCTATCCGTTTGGACCCGAAAGTATCATCGATACTTTAGTTTAATTATTTTTTCATTTTTCATTTTCCACCTTGGTGGAAATAATTCAACCTAGGTGGGAACTATTTTCACTTGGGTGGAAATTATGTGTCAAGCCATAGCTGCACACCCTTTTGTACCACTCTAAAAACGATGCTCTTTATTTTGTTTATTCATGTCAATCGGTTAGATCATTCTGCCACCACATGTTTGCAGACATATGTGTTAAAAGTGTTAGCATATACAGGACAATCTGCAAGGAAATTTGCTTGACCCCGAAAGGTTTCCTTTTTAGTAGTTAATGTCGGCAATTATCAATTTGAGTCCGTTTAAGTTGTTGGTTTCTGTCATCAACACAAAATTAATTTTAAACAGTCTTGGGTTCAGTGTGCTGGTCCACTTTAGGTTAACCTGGACGTATGCAAACTATTAAGGACAAACTTTGACGATCACTTGGATATCGATGATCTGTCAAACTATTCAGTTATAAGATACCTCCGTCTTCAACTTCACATAACAAACGAATCAAGGAAAAAGAGGACGTTAAGTAGGAAAGGTTCTACTGCGCAACTAGTTTCACACCCGAGTGCTAGTTTGGAGACCACAGGGACCAGAGCTGTAAATGTTTCATGGAAAGTTACTAATTTGGAATTTGTTAACCTTACCTGGACTGTACCTTATAGTATCATTTAATCCTGAATACTTTGTACTGTTATACGCTAGTTACTGAAGGTGATTTTCATTGCAATGGTCATACACATATACGTATTTTAATGAGAAATTCTGTGTTGTATTACACTATTGGTTAGTGACATTTCTGATACTGCTGACAATTATACTCTAATTACAAACAATGTTACGTAATTTTTAAGACTGGTGTATAATTAATTAATCATGTTGGTTGTTTACCATAATTTGTATCCTCTTGTGAATCCATAAGATGTGATTCATCGTACGTCTTTCACCATTTGTGGGATATTTATAATACTATCTGTGCCTTTTGTTGCTAGTTGTGTAACTTTAAGTCTTTGAAACCTGTCAGCAAGGTAAGGGTGAGGCTTTTGGACAACAACAATAATCTGTCATTTAATTATCGGAAATTTCTCAACGTTCTACACCATACACTATATTTGTTAATGGCTTGGGTTCGTTGCTGAAATCCGGCAACTTTATTCAGCGAGTTGTTTTGGAACTAGGAGTAATACGTAATAACACTATCTCTGTTAAAGTGTACACAACATGACTCTAGTACCTCAAAATAAATTTTATTATTATATCTTAAGGCCCTGTCACACCTTGACGATTTAGCCAGCGTATGCCGACATATCAGAATTTCCCTAAAACGCTGGCATACGCTGAATTATCGATTATTTTTTTCCATTTTGGGCGTATACATAGCGTATTCATAACGAGTTGGACGTATACATAACGTATCAGTAAATTATATAGAACGTTTCGATAACTTATAGATAACTTATTCCAACGAATGCCTAGCGTGTTGCCGGCGTACACAACTTATGCCCAACGATAGTCTAACTTATGCATAGCGTGCAGCAGCGTATTGCCGAAGATCACGTGTCGTAGTCTATAAAAAGGTTAAGGAGAACAGCTAGTAGGTATTCTCGTCTCAGCCTTGCCGGATCCTCCATCTCTCGGATGATATGAACATCTGCTCACCATGAAATCTAAAGGAGTACTGACGGCTTCCTCCTGTGAACCCCATTTTTATACCCCAATTCCCTTAAACGCTACCAATACGCCATTATACGGCAGCTGTACGTTAGAAACACGTTCAGTAAGTTCTGTTGTCGTCCGGAACATGTTAAATACGTCTACATACGTCAATATGCGTAGGAGATAAGTTCGATATAAGTTATACATACGTTCAAAGCACGTTACTCATAAGTTTTGGGTACGCTAGACATTATCTCGACGTATTTGGACTTATGAGTAACCTACACTTAACGTGTTTGAACGTCTGTCAACGATCGCATAACTTACCTATTACTTATGGCCTGCGTATACGGAACGTATAGCCATACGCTGACATACGTTGAGAAATTTTGAGCATGCACAATATTTTTCGACGACCTCGACGTACTTCGACGTATACCAACGTGCTTCAGCGTGCTGTTAACGTATACAAAACTTACCCATAACTTATTCGACGTACGCCAGCGTATTTGCCAAATGTTTCATACGTCAGCATACGCTGGCTAAATCGTCAAGGTGTGACAGGGCCTTTACTTGATTTCGGTGCCTTTAATGCACAGCTCATAAAGAAACACGCAAAAAGTGAAAAAAATAATAATTATGTACAACGTCATGGGTTGAACCCGGGTCGTTCGCCATACCGTTCGGATCAGAGACAAAGTGTATAGAGTGAAGAGAATGCAAAGTACATTTAGCGTCGAATATTGAGGAGCGCTGTACTCGTACCATTCTACATATATATTGAGGAGCGCTGTACTCGTAGCATTCTACATATATATTGAGGAGCGCTGTACCCGTAGCATTCTTAATTATAATTTTAGCTGACAACCCGCCTGCCACAATTCCTTTGCTCTTCGGCTGTCAGTGAATTGCGCAATTCTTGAAATCATAGTGGTCACTATGTTTTAGGAGCCCCAATATGTCCACATTTAGGACATAGATGTGATATCCTCTTGATATCCAAAGCAATCCGGTCAAACTGGCCAAAATATATCAAGTGCCCAGAGTGATTTTTCGAGTCTAAAGTATTGTTATTAGATGTAGGGTTGTTTTACATATTACATTCCATGGATCAAACGATCCACCTGAGTATTGGCTGCTCACTAGGAAGTTCTGCAAAAAGTGTATGTTCTCCGAGAGTGTTACCTGCCATTTTTTAGAAATGAGAACAACAAAGCAAACCCGCAAGAACTGCACAGGCGATGAAGAACGATTAGTTTAGGGAGGAACACTGGCTGACACCACAGCAGGATAAAGGTTTTTCATGCTTGGCTGCCTTGACCCGCGCTGGCAAATTGTCGAATTACATGTATGGAGATAATAAAGTTGACTCTCAGTGATGCCGAGGAATACTTCAGATTTATTCTTCGCCCAAAAACTGTGCAATCTGTTGGGTTTCGGGGGTGATTTAACCAATTGCTTTTGATGTGATATTGTAGTAACTGAGGCAAATGCAAAATTCAATGTATCAACACATGTTGCGATTTTTTCAGTAAAGTCAGGATATTTAGTCGGTAGTCAGGTGGAAACAATGTTTTACAGTTAACTAAAGATGCTGGTATTTCAGTTTCTATCTTTCAAATTCATTTTACACTCCACCTCACTTAACTAAAAAGTGAGGCTTTATCTGAGTGTTGACTTATGTACAAGCCAAAGGAAGCGTCATCACTTATTCAGACGGCCGAGTTACATGTACCATATGTGATGACAAATTCAGTGAGTGCCTATGTATTTTGAAAGGTTAACTTTGGGAGTGTCATGCTTGAACTAATTCACTGGCATTTAGATGAAAGAACACATTTCGATATCTCGTTTTTATAGGCTACATTGTACCACTTAATAGGATGATAAGTTTTAAAAAAGATTACCTCCACATTAAATATCATTTTTTACTTTAATTTTGGCCAACATGGTGTACATGTATGCAGACTGTCGAGTTACGTGTAAGGTATGTGATGTTGAGTTAAGCGAGGTGCTGAAGTCACCTGTAGTTTGAATGGTTAACATCAGGAAGGTCATGATTGAGCCAATTCACCGGCATTTAGATCAGTTAACACGTTTAGATATCTCGTATTTCACCATGCTGCTTTGTATAAATTAACTGGGTGATGAGTATTGAACCAGATTCTAGTCACATCAAATATCATTTTTGAATTTAAAGTGGTCCAACAATGTATATACAGACTGACAAGTCATGTGTACAGTATGGGCTGAGGAGATCATCGGGGTTAATTGTACATGTATTTTGAACAGTTAACATTAGGAGTGTCATATTTGAGCCAGCCCACTATCACTTAGATCAGTTACCACTTTTAGGTAACTCTCCTGTGATTTTGCCGAGGAAAAGATTAATAGTCTTGTTATTAAATCGACACAAAGACTAGCAATTAGAACCCACTATGTACAAAGCTCTATTTGGAACTCGAAACTGTTTTCAAAGTTATTTTTATTGTGAGTCTGCTGAGAAGTCATGACCAAACATGAGCAACAATTGAATGCTTGTCGTGTACTAATGTACTTTATACTGAAAACAGACTTTATCATCCTCACTTCTTTTATGTTACCTCTGTAGTGGACGAAAATCTGAAAATACTTCAAACAGATAGCACTCATATACTCAAATAGAGGTTGATCACGCAGAATAGGTTACCACTGCCCTCTAGAGGATTAGGATGTGATTCCACATATTTAAACTTCGCACATCTACTGTAGTCACACAAACTTAGTTAATCAAGTACCGTAATCGTTCGGGTTAACGCCCATGCTCAGTTAACCGCCCACCCCCTACTTTAGGTGAATTTCGATTTAAC
>NMRA01000674.1:0-20424 GCA_002633005.1 Phoronis australis
CTGTCGCGAACGTGAGTTCATTGGCGGACATCTTGGATTGAGGAAAAACGCTCGGGAGGCGAACATAATTTGTCGCATATCTTCTCAAATGTTGTAGATTTCACGAAAAGGTGAGAGTGGAGTGGCGCGCATGATCCATGAGAGTGGGCAATTGTATATTACGACGCTTCATTTTATTTTTTAAGTATTCCTGACAGAATTTGAAATGGGACTAATTTATCCGACTATTACCATTCAGTACTTACAGTAGGCAATGACCATCGCCTCTGTTGGCCCGAAGCAGAGGCGATGCAGAGGCAATAAACGCTCTGTACGCCGGAAGGTTTTCGACAAATTATGCCTCGCACCGACTAAACCATCAAAGTCACGTTAGTATAAATACCTTTTGCGCATAGAGGAACACCTGAGGAGGTTGTCGATGTGTTTAAATCCTTCCAACTCGAACAAATACTCCCATTATCAAACTTTTTCTTCGAGCAGTCCCTATTTCCGTTCCCAAAATCGTGAACTCACCATTTTTATACTGCGCATGCTCCAATTTTTACCGCGCTCGCTAGGTGATGTGAATTCATGACCTCAATCTTTAAATAGGCCAAAGGTGAGCCATTGCGGTCTTTTCAGTCAAATGTTAGTTTCCAAAATGCCACCACTTATACTTGTCTTTAATTGGCGTTACTTGAAACTGATTGTATTTCAATGAATCATTGCTTGTATTTGATAAAAATAAATGCTGTTGATATGACATTTAATAGTTTTTGTGCACATATTTGACATTTTAATGTTTAACAACACGGCAAATGCACGGCTGGTTCCCGGCAGCACGTACACGAAGGGCGGGAACTTCAGCTTTCAAAGTTCGCTGGTAGGTCCGCAACTTCTGACCTTAGGCCTGGTTAAAAGAAATGAAAAAGTTGATTTCACGATTTTGGGAACTGAAATAGGGACTGCTCGAAGAAAAAGTTTCATAACGGGAGTATTTGTTCGAGTTGGAAGGAATTAAACACATCGACAACCTCATAAGGTGTTCCTCTATGCGCAAAAGGTATTTATAACAACGTGACTTTGATGGTTTAGTCGGTGCGAGGCATAATTCGCCGAAAAGCTTCCGGCGTACAGAGCGCCTATAGCCTCTGCATCGCCTCTGCTTCGGGCCAACAGAGGCGATGGTCATTGCCTATACTTACAGTAATATAGTCGGGATACCAATCGTCGTCAGGCTCCAATGGTCGTCCGCCATCTTCTTTCGCATGCAGCGCAGCGATGCGGGACTTAGTGTTCCAATCTGGAGTGCTCGTCTGCACGTTAGGTACTAACTCATATAGACATCTTCTATGATGTCTACGGTATAGTCTGCATACCTATCGTCGTCAGGCTCCAATAGCCGTCTGCCATCTTCTTTCGCGTGCACCGCAGCCACACGGGACTAAGCGTTCCAATCTGGAGTGCTCGTCTGCATGCCTGGAAGAACTGAGACAAAAATCGGTGCATTTACCGCCTGTTTTTTGAGACCACTTAAAAACTTGTAGATTTTACTAATCTAATGCACTTTTTGTTCATTTTCAGATGATATTTTCGAAATTAAATTTTCTCCAGACGGAACAAAAAACAACCCAGGGATTGTTTATGGAATGTATCTATTTGTCCCAGGCACTAACCGACACCTGTTAGGCCAAAGGACAAACGCAGCAGACAAATGCAATATGCTGGAATCTTAAAGGAGAATGCCACCCAATTTTATTAGTCTTTTTTGCCGTCTTAATCGGTCTATAACCACATCGCCTCACGTGCGGTCTACTTTACCTTGCCAAGAGGTGTCGCGTTAACCTGTGAGGAAGGTGAGAAACGACGCTAGCGACGTCAGTGGTTCATATGCATCGTTCCCGCTTGTCCGAACTAAGCAGCTGCGAGGAAAGCTGGTAGGCCATCTATCGGTTTTTTTTACTTCCTTGAGAGTCCGAAGTGCTTAGGAAGTGGCTCATGGTAGTGAAGAATGAAATGTACGCTGTAAATAGCAAGTATGAGGCCGTGAAACATCTCCTTGTCTGTGGCCTGCAGACGTATACAGTGCCTGACGAATGCCGGCTTACCAATAACTCCATACACTCCGTTGTCTGAGCTTGTTCACGGCGCCTCTCTAGTATTTCTTTATCACTGTATTCCTGTTCGAATTGATAGCCTGTCAAACTTAACGATCCACCTGCGAAGTCGGGACTGATGAGCTCTAGCTCGTCCTAAGTCGGGATTGCGAGTTGCCATGTTGGCGTTTATTACTGAGCGTTCTGTTTCAAACTGAATTATTCTCTCCCTAACCAATACTTATATAAAACTGAAACAAAGTCTGTCTCATTAGATGCAATTTGTAATGCCTTTGGAGTGTTCGTGAGTGCAAATGATTTGAGAAGCCAGCAATGAATAATTCACTGCGTTACTGGCTTCGGGTGTAATAAAACTAATTGACGGGACACCTAGGCCGTGTGAGCTCATGCTAATTTAGTGTTTGCTGGCATGAACTGTTGTGAAACAACTCGATTTCCATCCCACGGCCAGGTGTTAGGGGAATCTTTATTTACATTTACATTACTCATGTAATGATTGTCAATGTGCAACTTCTGCCCTGACGGTGCTGTGGCCAAAGCAGAACCTGCATGAATTCGCGGCCCCCGACGCGAGTAAGTAGATTTGCAGTTTCGTGGCTAATTCACCAACATAATCAAGTGCACATTACTTTGGCTCACTAGTATAGTATTTTCTTGACTGGAACTTTAGTTTCCACTGAACTTTGGCTGGTTTATGTTCGTGATGTCTGATCAGTTTCCGAGCCACTGGCGGGGAGTCAATCCGGCCGGCCGCAACGGGCCTTATCGGGCTCCGAGCCACTGGCCAGGCTAACAAGCGTTTTTTGTTTAGAACTCAAAAAATCACAAGTCTAAACAACACAGATCTAGGTTCTCCTGTCTGTATCTCACAGAAAACACTTCGAAATTATCTCCGAACAGACCTCATGCCAAACTCCTGCTACGGACATTATTGGTCTGCCGAACTTTGTAGGCTACGGTATGTCCAAATACCAATAAATCCGTAAGAGCGAAATAAAACAACACGTTTTTATGAGAACTCGGTGTATTTTTAGGTGTTTTACATCAAAGTTTGATGATTTATTGGTGTTAAACGATGACTTCAAGCGATAAGCAGACACCAGTAACCCATGTTGTGAACTGCTGAACACACTGCGTGTGAAACCGATGATGTCATTGGATAATTTCAACACCTCTGTCTGCCGTCAGGTAATGCAACCATACGTGTCATTATGGAGTAGAACTACTCTATCTAAATTGATACAAATTAGGTTGTTTTTTGGGTGGCATGCTCCTTTAACAGTTTCGGCCCACACATTGGTCATCAAAATATTGTCCACTTGTTTTTTATTGCAAAATAAAGTACTGAGCTCAACAGTTAAGTTGAAATTTTTGGTTCAGGCATTTTGGATTTGTGTGAAGAAAATTAAAATACTTGAATTGATAGAGAGTGGCCACCAATAAAGTAAAACATTGACTTTATTTCACTACATTACATACAACACAGCATGACATAATTAAAAATAAATGAAGAGATTGAGCAATAAAATGTTCATGCAACTTGGGTATTTATTAATTTATCTATGATTATAGAAGCCTGTTAAAAGTGAGAAAAAATCAAACAATATGATATTGTGTAATTTATTAGAACAACTACATCAAAGTTCAATGATCAACTTCCACCGACCAAGTCTCAAAGGGCTACAGTTCTGTTTTGGCTGACAAGGTGTTAACAGAGAAGGAAAAAAAACTGAAAAGAAAAAGAAAGACAGCAGAGATAAGTGGTGTTAAGAACAACAAGAGGAAAAAGTCAAATAAAGAGGACTCAAATAGTAAATAAGTAAGGTCTATCTGGAATAAAGATAAGCGATTCATTTTCCAGAACTGAAATTCTGAACCAATTTTAATCTATTTAAAAATTGATAAAATATCAGTAAAACAGTTTGTGGTTGAACTAGAATTGTTGTAAACCACTTTCCACTATTTTCTTGGCCTTTTTCTGTGTGGTTTTCTGTTCTTTCAAAAGGCGGCAGCATATGACAACCATAGAAGTCATTATAAAATGGCTGCCGAAAAGAAATGCACAGTTGAAACAACTCGGCATAAGTAAAAGAAAATGTTTGAATCAACGAATACTATATATTCGTGAAAGTTAAATCAAATCCTATTCAGAGCATAACTTTTAAGTGGAATAATTGGGTGAGTATGACAACAAGCCGATTTTATGCTTAGGCGGACGACCATTGGGTTCCTGAGTACACTAACCTCTTGGAGAAACACGCATGGAAGAAGTGAGACTAAAATCGATGCATTTACCGACTGGTTTTTGAGACCACTTAAAAACTTGTAGATTTTACTAATGCACTTTTTTGTTCATTTTCAGAAGATATTTTTGAAATTAAATTTTCTTCAGACGGAACAAAAAAACAACCCAGGGATTGTTTATGCAATGTATCTATTCTAACCGACACGTACCTGTTAGGCCAAAGGAAAAACACAGCAGACAAATGCAACGCGTTGGGTGCTTAACAGTTTCAGCCCACGCAATGGTCATCAAAATATTGTCCACTTGTTTTTTATTGCAAAATACAGTACTGAGCTCAACATTTATGTTGAAGTTTTTGGTTCAGGCATTTTGGATTTATTTGAAGAAAACTAAAACACTTGAATTGATAGATAGTGGCCACCAATAAAGTAAATCATTTTGTCTTTATTTCACAATATTGCATTGTTACATACAACACAGCATGACATAATTAAAAATAAAAGAAGAGATTAAGCACTAAAATGCTCATGCATCTTGGGTATTTATTTATTAATTTATGATTACAGAAGTCTGTAAAACGTGAGAAAAATCAAACAATATGATATTGGGTAATTTATTAGAACAACTGCATCGAGGTTCAATGATCAACTTCCGCCGACCAAGTCTCAATACGTTACTGTTCTTTTATGGCTGACAAGGTGTTAACAGAGAATGAAGAAAAACTGAAAAGACAGACACTAGAGATAAGTGGTATTAAGAACAATGAGAGCAAAAAGTCGAATAAAGAGATCACAAATAGAAAATAAGTAAGGTCTATCTGGAATAAAACAATCGCGATTTATTTTCCAGATCTGAAATTTTGATATCGTACCAGTAAGACAGTTTGTGGTTGAACTAGTCTGCTTGTAAACTACTTTCCACTATTTTCTTGGCTTTTTTCTGCGTGGATTCCTGTTCTTTCAAAAGACGGCAGCATATGATGACCATAGGAGTCATTATAAAATGGCGCCCGAAAAGCAATGCACAGCTGAAACAACTCGGCATAAGTAAAAGAAAACTTTTGAATCAACGAATACTATGTACTTGAGAGAGTTAAACCAAATCTTATGCAGAGTATAACTTTGAAGTGGAATAATCGGGTGATTATGACAACATGCCAGGTTTATGCTTAGGTGGACGACAATGGGGTTCCCGAGTGTACGTACTACTACTAGTACAACTAGTACTAGGTAATTATATCGCCCTGGATGCCTCAGCAGATACAGGGGCGATAGTAAATCCCCATAAAAAGTTACGCATTTCAAAATAGAGCCAGTAAAATCGAATGAAACATGCATAAATGCACATGGAGAGTTATGATTAACACATACCATGACTCTGAATACAATTTAGTCAACATAACTTGAACTTATCCATGAAAATCTGTTGCGCTTCGCGTGAGTTTCTCCTATCGGCGGGCCATTTTGAGGAAATTACTAGAAATCATGCCTGTTGACGAACAAAAAGTCCAAGGGACACAAAACTCACAAATTCCACCTGATATCTTCCCATGCTATTTTGCAAGTGTCACGTGCCAGGTCATGCGCTTCGCTCAGTCTCGCGCTAGCCTTAGCCCAACTCGGGTGACTCAGCGGAAATATTTTGTGGTTTTCACCTGCGCGGTGAAAAAGTTAACAGTGACCAAAAGTGGAGTTGTAATTCTTCTCTAAAGTCACCTTAATTCTAGTAGACATGCTTCATCGAAGATATGTGTACTAAGCAGAAAGGACCACTGAAGAAAGTAAGCTCATTTGATAGTTTTGCGTGTAGAATGTATTTTTGACGAGGTGAAAACTCTTAATCGGTTACCGGATTTGGCCTACCGCATGTTTAAAATACATGGGACGAAATGCGTACAGAAAGCGATGGGAAGTATTGTAGCCCCTAACCAGCCAACCGAGGGGCTATGTGTTGCCTATTCTAGTACTTGCCCACTTTGGTGGTGCTGCAAAAATTATTGTTGTTTAGGACACGACGCCTCATTTTAGCATCAATTTTAACAAACGTGAAAGTATGCGGGTTCCACACATGCAGAACCATTGTAGTTGGGACATAATGCCTCATTTTCAAGTATAATAGCGAATTCGTGCAAGTCGTGAATCATCTAGTTTCTGCTCCTGCGAGGTCGCACAACATCTAGCGTTGAAGTTTCCAGTGTTCTTCCGCTTACGATTATCAAAGGAGTACATGGACACGTAGCTGTTCATAAAGCGAGACCAAACAGTGAGTTGAGAGTTTGTTTTCAAAAATGATACTTAAAACAGCATATTTTACTAATGCACTTTTCTGAGTATTTTCAAAACATTTGTTTGTAACCATCTAAAGTTCAGGTTTGATATAAAATGCAATCCAAGGGTTGCTTAAGCAATGTATCAAAATATCCCAGGGTCGACCAAAACTTGTAAGGCCAAAGGAACAAAGCACAGAGAGATACTTCATGCTGGGTCCTTAAGGTTATCTCCAACCTTATTTAGTGGCCTCCATTCTAACTCGGATATCAAAAAAACTAAGCTTTGTAAACTTGTAAAAGTATATATTTTCTGAAAGAACAAACACCAGGAAATATAAATATACTTTTTGTATTTGTGTGCCGTTATTATTTTTACGTAAAAACCTTTTTTTCAGTCGAAATTTCATTTCATTTTTAAAAAAGGTACATTCATAGCAAAATAACATTTTTTAAATGAAAACTTCACCAAATACCTCAAAAATGCTGTTAGGAATTTTTTATTAGTCTGTCTGTTTGGTTTCTATGACAAATCAACTCGCAAAAGGTAAGGTATTTTTTGTTTGGAAAGTTTCAGCGAAATCCATCAAGCCGTTTTCGAGATCTAGTATTCCTAATTTCAAATAAAGTCGATTTGCCGAAGCCGCGAAAAAGCCGATTAAACTGGGACAAGTGAAAATCTCAAAGTCTTTGGTTAATTATTTGGTAAAAACTTGTTTTCGGTATACAACCTATACAATCCGTTAGCTATTTCAACGTTCACTAGCAATGTCAACTGATTTTGCAGTGCGTAACTAACTTAATTATCATTAAAACCTCAAATAGACGTATTGTTCCCAGCCAACTTTTACTGTTGTTTACGCCCTACTTTCTAAGTAGGTCAATGTTCATAGCCTGTATATGAGACTGATACAAAACCAAGTAAGAAATGGATTACAAAAATCGAATCGGTGGTTAAAGCGTGTCGTTAGCATGAGATCGAAACATCAAAATGTCAACTTATTAATTGAATTAAGGAATTAGGGTGAAGATTTATCTCTTTTCACAACTTTCTGTGTTCATGACTACGGAGGTCTGAAGCGACTCGTAGCATTCGTTTTCAACG
This sequence comes from Phoronis australis, assembly GCA_002633005.1. Taxonomy (NCBI): domain Eukaryota; kingdom Metazoa; phylum Phoronida; family Phoronidae; genus Phoronis; species Phoronis australis. The sequence goes on from NMRA01000674.1 coordinate 7,713, forward strand.
GCATCGGTCGTATGCATGTAGACGCACAACTCCCTTAGGATCAAAACTACGTTTTGTCTTCGTTTTTCCCAGCACTATTCTATCATAAGTACACTTTGTTGGCTCAATGTTATGGCGACTTTGTGAATGAAAGGACTGAGGGTATATTAAGCTGTTCTGTACCTGGCGGGAGATTCAATTTAATTGAAAGCACTTGACCTTTGACTTTAGATAAGTAGTAAACAAATATCCACGCGATTGTGCTGTTCCAAGGTGGTTCTGCTAAATCTTTTTTTCTCGCTACACAGTACATATTTAGTATTTGAAGTTCATTGAGAATGAAGATAAGGGATTTTGCTAGACACAAGTGAAATATTGTAAAAATGGCCAATTTTTGTGAATAAGGTTGGAGATAACCTTAACGTTGTTTAAAGTATACTAACTCGCTAAAGACGTTCTGTACACATTTATGCCATCCGAAACTAAAAATGTACACTTTTCCACTTGTTGATGCAGAAACATGGCAAGAACACACAATGCAAGGAAATAGGAGCGCACAATAAGAATGAAACAGTTCAAAAAATGTATTTATTACAGAAGCCTGTAAAAACCAACACAGAAAGCTGAGACAGTATGATGTATCTTCCAAGATAGTGGTAGTTTTTTTTGTTTTGCGCCCATAGCTGTTTCTCCAAAATCCACTGCAGGATCTTTATTCAATTTATTAAGTGAATTTATATGAAGATAACAGACGAAGACTTTCAGGCGGATGGAACGGACACTGTGCCCACAAGTGGCAATTTCATTTTGTTCTGTTTTCCTTTGTTTCTCTAAAGTTCCTTGACAGATTTTTATGAAATATGGCATGTTCCCATGTTTGGATGGATTGTACTTTTTGCGCCATCTAGTGGCCATTTTTATGATAAAATAAATAACCCTAAAAGCACACCATTTGCGATGCATTCGTGGGCGCATTGCAACACTCCACGTTGCTCTTGTATTAATTTCGTCCGTGAAATCCACTCACCAATTAAGAGTTTTCACCTCTTCAAAAATACATTCTCCACTTAAAACTATCACTTAAAAAGCGCTTACTTTCTTCATTGATCCTTCTACACATAACTTTGATGAAGGATTAGCTACGAACGAGTATTAAGGGGATTTTGGCGAAGAATTACAACTCCACTTTTTGGTCACTTTTAACTTTTTCACCGCGCGCGTGATAACCACAAAGTATTTCAACTGAGTCACGTGAGCTAGGCAAAGGCTAGCACGAGACTGAGCAAAGTGCGAGCAGGCCTTTATGCAGCGTACGTCCTGGGCGTCCAAATGGACGCCCTAGCACTAATATGGACGCCCTGGCAAGGACGCCCAATGTACCATTTGGACGCCCACTGTCAATAGGAACCTTTCAAGTTTGGACACACACATTGTAATGACTACTAAAAAGCCTCTGAAGGCTGACAGTAGTGGCTCTTTTTTCAAAGCAGGAAGACATATACAATGTATATAAAAAGTATGTACAATGTTGCTATGCTCACACTTGGTTGATAGCATGGGAAAGTCTTGGTCTACATAGTTTTTTTTAGTAAATCTGTGTGTTTGGGGAGATTGCTGGGGGTGGGGGTAATGTGTCGGAATCATGGACGCCCTGGAATATTGGGAACCCCATTTTGGACACCCTATTTTCGAAATCCTGGATAAAGGCCTGAGTGCGAGACCTGGCGCGACACTTGCAAAATATTATGATGTCTATGATGAGAAGATATCAGGTGAAATTTGTTCCAGATTTGTGTCCCTTGGACTTTTTGTTCTTCACAAGGTGTGATTTCACGTAATTTCCTCAATATAGCACCCGGTGAGAGAAACTCGAGCGAACCGCAGCAGATTTTCATGGTTATGTTCAAGCTATGTTGACTAAATTGTATGCAGAGTCATGGTATGTGTGATTCATTCGATTTTATTTGCTGTATTTTGGCAGTTAAACCTGTATATAATATTAGACCTCTGCAGTACTGACAAAGGATGTTTAATTTGAAGGCATTGATAACCATTGACAACAATCAGTTCATTTACTGTTTGCGATGCACATGGTGGACATATATCAACACTCGTCTTTGCTTAAAGATGCTGGCAACTCCCAAAAATATTGATACTTTCTTTAATATGTGACATTAATTTGTGTTGAAGGCAATGCCTATCAGGTACATAGGAAGGAAGAGTACGTACCGAGGCAGAACTCTCTTCGATATACTTCTTCGACTGAGAAACTTTGGAGTAGGACGGGTAGTAATCCGCGACACATATGTCAAGCGATATCCAGAGCCATCCTATTATGTCATCAATAGGGTAGTAGCAGACATGTCAGACCCAGTGAGTATGGTAGTATGGTAGAACAGTAAAAACTTTTCAATTTGTAATTGCTTAAAATTGTCATTTTTATGCCTAGATGTACATATGCAGTGTCTTCGTGAGATTTGGCAGATATGTTCTTAAGAAGCTGAAAAGAAGTGACGGCGAATATTGGACCAGTCAGATTACTGCTGTGTGGCCTTGTGGTAGTTTTGAACATTTTCCCTTGTATCTTCAATGTTCTGTGACGGATTTTCATGAAATTGGCAAATTGGTTTTTATTAAGGAGACTTCTGCATCTTCCCTTTTTCAGATTTTTTATAATCTTCGCCTCTGTTTTTTGGACTTTGCCTATCTGTCCCCTAAACTACTAGAAAGATCATTATGAAAAATGATGGATGGGTTACCCATGCCAAACGACATATGGAGGTCGCAAAGCATTGTTTAATTTGCGAGATCCATGCGACAGGCGTAAGTGGGTCGCATGATTATCGCCTATGGGACACTTCCATTGTTTTCCTTTGTTGCATCTTTGTTGGACATAACACTACAGATCGCATGAATATCATACCTTTGGCGCACATCACCCCGTTACCGATAAATGCTTGCCATGATGTTTATTATAAGAAAGAAAAACAAAGTGAACAATGGGTACACCGATCTATCAATCGATAACTATGCAATGAACTTGCCACCTAGTTTTCCGTGGGTAATCTGCTGAGAAAACCAAACCTGGCATTGATTTTCAGATGGGTCCAACTATTGTAGTATCTACGTCTGTATCTCCTTAACCCCATACAAGATCTTTATGAAATTCGGAACGCTTTTCTATCAATGTGGCAACTTATGATGACTACTGCTCTGCCCCCTAGTGACAGTTTTAGTTTTTATACTTGCTCTGTCTGTTCTTCAAAGTTCCTTGATGAACTTTCATGAAATTTGGCAAATAAGTTTCAGTAAACAACAACTTTCCATTTTTGCAGGGGTCTGACTACTGTAGTGCCCTTTAATGACAATTTGTTTTGCATCTGTGGCTGTATTTCCAAAACCCTTTTTAGGATCTTTGTGAAATTTGGCAAGTGTACTCCTATGTATGTGATAATGTACGATGACTTCTTTTGGACAGAGCCCATTACGGTAATACTGTGTCTTATTTTTCATGTTTGCCTTTGTACCTTCACAATTCCTTGATGGATTTTCATGAAATTTAATTATTCATAAGTTCTTATTGCGAAGACGACAATGCCTTTCCATTTTGAATGCAGTCAACATATTGTGCGCCATCTAGTGGTCATTTTTATGACATTAATTAGCACTTGAGGAAGCATACCGTTTGCTGTGCAGTCTTGGACTCATTTCAATGCTTTACGTTTCTGTCATTTTATTTTACAGAGGTTGACTACCCCACTGCTAGCCTCATTAAAACCGTCAAGCACACACTCGGCTTTGTTTCAACTAAATACACACTTTTCTGACTGACGTCCTTACTTGGAATCTCACCAAACTTGTCTGCCTTTTTGTTGTTTACTTTCTAATTTTAAAAAGGCTGTAGAGAATACACAATACTTCGTTTGTTATTTTGTAATCGTTTCGCAGCTGGTCAATTAATTACAAACTTTAAGTATAACTACAAGCTCTAAGTGTAAGTAAAAGACATCATTACAGTCCGTCGGACAAAGTTTGCATCAGTTGATATGTCCAGCTATAGTCTGTACAGTCAAGTTCAACTAGAGTACTTCTGTTTCTGCTTGTGCCTAATTTTGGGGGTGTTCATTTTTATGCGCCCACATATTTTTATGTGGTCGCATATCGCCGTCATCTCTGTCTGGGCGTCCGGCATCCGCAGCTGTATCTCCTAAACCCCTGGCAGGATCGTATTGAAATTTGGCAGGTGTGTTCCTATGGGGTCTACGACAGAGGGCGACGAGTTTCAGACGGACTCGAATACCGCTGTGCCCCCTGGTGGCAATTTTATTTTTTTACGTTTGCCTCTATCTTCAAAGGTCTTCTACCGATTTTCATGAACTTTGGTACATAGGCATCTATTAATGAGTTGATGCTATCCTCCCGTTTTCGGATTGCTTCGATGGATTTTGCGCCATCTAGTGGCCATTTTTACTATTTTCGAGTCGTTTTTTGGCGTCCGATCCTCTAACAACCAAACCACTCTAAGGATAATTGTGAAAATTGGCATGTATGGTCTTATTATGAAGAAGACAGTTGACGATGATTTTCCGATGACTTTGACTACTGTGGCACCTCCCAGTGGTAGTTTTCTTTGTTTTTGCGCCCATGGCTGTATCTCCTAAACTCTCCACAGGATCTTTATTAAATTTAGCAAATGTATTTATATAAAGTTGACAACAGACGACGACGACGACTTTCGAACAGATGGGTGTACCGGTGTGCCCCCTAGTGGCAGTTTTAGTTTTTACATTTATCACTGTATCTTCAAAGGTACACAACGGATTTCCATAAAATTTGTCACATAGACATCCATTAGTGAGGTGATGCTAGCCATTCATCTTCAGATTGATTCAAGGTTTTTACGCCACCTAGTGACCATTTTTGTTGTTTTTTAGTCTGTTTTGTGGCGTTCGTCCTTCTGTCAACCAAACCACTCTAAGGATGATTGTGAAAGTTGGCATGTGTGTACTTTCTATTGCCGATGATTTTCTGACGACTTCGACTACTGTGGCTCCTCGTAGTGGCGGTTTTGTTTTTTTTTTGCACCCATACCTGTGTCTCCTAAGCCCTCTGCAGAATCTTTGTTAAATTTAGCATGTGTATTTATAGGAAGTCAACAAGAGAAGATGACGACTTTTAGACGGATCCGATGAACACTGTGCCTCCTAGTGGCAATTTCGTTTTTTTTGTTTTCCTCTGTTTATCTGAAGTTCCTAAGGGAATTTTAATTTAAGTTGTTAAGTGGCTTTCTTTTAAAGCAACAATGACATTGTTTTGGTTTTCAGACAGATTCGACGTATTTTGCGCCATCTAGGGGTCATTTTAATGATGCAAATAAACAATCCTAATAGCACACCATTTGTGATGCATTCGTGGGCGCATTTCACCGTTCTGTGTTGCTCTTGTTTAAAGTTTCAAGAGCTCAGTTACCTATTTGCTAAAGAACATTGTATTTTTCTCTTTTTAGGACTTGCGCAAGGGCATTGTCTGGTGCAAGCAAGTTTTCCGAGGGAAGAAGTTCGAGGGTGAGTGGAAATTAACTTCGGGACATAAGCCTGACTGGCACCTGTTGAGCAAAGAAGAGGCAGTTGAATATTGTTCATTGGACTCGTCCAAGTCAGTCCCCCCCAACATTGTGCCAGACAGGGTTGAGTGTCCACCACTATTGCGTCTTATGGAGGAGACTAAGATGAGAGATGTTGGACTTGAAGTGAGTGAGCCATTTATGTTAGACATTGACATACAAAGGGGATTCCATAACAACGCCATCCAGGAGAGTGAGTTGAGAGGAACTGCTGCATAGCAGTGTAGAGTAAACTTGGTATTTATTTGCTGCCATTCAGCCATTCTTTGGCCATTTTCACTTCACGAATTACAGTCAGCTATAGTCACTACATATCCAAGGGAACAGAGGGAACACCCATAGTCATCTGTTGTGAACTGTTGACCTTTGAACCTGACAATGGTCCAACCATATTATGGACAGACTGGAATCTTCCAGGTAGCTGAAAGTAAACTGAAGAACTTCATTGTCATATGCAATAGTATGCATGTCTTTTGTTTATATCCAGCTGACTAGAATTATTATAGTTTGTGAGCTGAAAGCTTTTCACAGTGTTCTTACTCAGGCTAAAGATTTGGTCACTCCTTTTAATTCTCTGTTTACTGGGACCATAAGATCATTGTGTGTAACTGTGAGTCAACTGTTGGACTTAGTTCACTGTCACTATGTCAGACTGATTGCTCATCCCTGTTTCACAAGTAGTGTTCATGTTGGGGCCTGTTTTTTAGTGACAGTGTTGCTTTAGTTGTTATAATTTTCCATTTGTCAGAAGAAATTAATCAAGTAGTGAAATGAGGCGAATTAATACTTCTAGTTTGACATGATCATAAGGTCATTCTTCACTTATTTCACACAAAAATAATTGTTAAAATTATGATTTTTTTTCCATTCTCCAACTGCTTACCTATATGTGTTTTATGTCAAGTACACATTAGAAACCAAACCTCACTTGAATTTTCTTTATATTCATTTTTTTTCACAAATTTGACAAAATAAAAGTCTGCTTATCTGCCATGTTGTATGCTGAATTGTAATTTAGTTTTTAAGTTGCAGATGTTGGGCCTCCAAAAGTCCGTGCAGTTTCCCTTTAATACTCTATAATCTTTGATCTCCCCTCACATTGCATTTTGACATGTACCTGTACAGTCTGTTTTCCACCTGTGTCACTTGATTGAATAATGTGAACTTTTGCCTTGAGAACAGTTTACAGTGAATAAACCGAAACGTTGGATCAGTATATCTTTGTTTACTTACTCGCTAATTTTATAGTCTTTAGGCCAAAAATGGCATAATTAGTTCCAGTTTGTATTCCACATATCTTGAAACCTGCTCCTCACAGCTGGCATCAAGTGAGACTGGATAAAAAAGGAAGGATTGCAACCCACTTCAGCAGACATAAGTGACATTGGAGAAAAAGAATTCGGCCCATTTCAGCTGGCATAAGGTGGCGTTTTTTAGTTAAAGACTACTAAAAAGATTCAGTGTCCAAAAATCCACAGACCAGAACCATTGGTTTACTCGATGTTCTCCAGGTGGCGCCTACGAATAAAGGTCTCTCTTTCTGAAGCATGAGTAGATTGGGAACAGAAAGCAGGTCATCAACATGGGGGTGTTCATGTGATAAGGGATCTGAGTGATGTGATTTACCTGAAAACAGACATTTCTTTGAGAGGATCCCGTGCTTTACTTGCAACACTTATTGAGTTTCATTATGGTATTTTCTTTGGCCCCATCTGTATTTATCACTCTAGTTGCTGGTGATTTTGTTACCCAAAGTTCACATGGATACTGTGAATGAAACACATGTCTGCTTCTTACTTGTACAACTTAGTATTTATTGGATTATACAGTACTGCAGTACATTACAAATCAAATCTGATCCATTTTCAAAACTGGATTGGTCACCTGTTCATCTCTTGTAGTACTGAAAAGTACTAGCTTTTCAAATAGCCTACTTTGGCATGGACAACCTTGTGTTATAGGCATTTTACATTCAAGAATATTTCAAATAAAAATCGGTTTGAAATATTTTGTTGTTTTTGTGCCCTTTCAAAAGTTAAATATGTCCGTTTATGGTGGCAGCATGTTGCCATGAAATGTGGTGTAGGAGTAGGCCTAATTTGTATGTGCTCATTGCTGTAATCATGCTGTAATACAGCCGTTTCCATGTTTTTTGTTCTTTTCAAAATGCATAAAGTTTTAGACTAACCAGTTATTGTTTTACTGTTGTAGCTTTATATTGACCGGTGTTGATATGTGCTGTGTAGCATGGATTGGTTACCTATAAACTTAGGAAGGGACAAAAACCTACTTAACAATTTAAATGCACCCACATCTTTATGTGTATGCATGTGTGCACACAGGGGGGCTTGGGGGGCTTGAACGAGCCCCCGACTTGTCGAAGTGGGCAAAAAAGTCCACACCAGAGAAAAAAACTTCCAAAAAAGTACAAAACGAGATAAAAGTCCACTAAAAAGGCAGGAACTATCAAAATTCGGCTAATGCACAATTCATAGCTCTGAACATAGCCCGTGAATCTTTCTAAAGGGTCCACATTCTCAAAAATTCGAGCACCCCCCAATTTTTAGGCTGCCCAGTGTGGCATGGTATGCATATTGGCTGTCATTTCCATCCAAGAGTTCGGGAACCCTCCATATATATATTATGCCCTAGTAAACTTTTCGATGGAGATTCTTGAAATTTTGTGTAGTTCCTGTCAAGGCAGCTGAAGTTGATTTGACTGCTATGTCCATGGCTCCTACTGCCAGATTAATATATTTATACGTTAAGTTGCACAATCGATGTTTTATAAAATTCAGCAGCTGTAGTTTTCAGTAATGAGAGTTGCACATGTGTGAATTTTCGAATGAATATCGCTGTGCAGTGTCTTGTGCTGGGTACGTAAAATCTCTCCAGTTTCTGGAAAAATTTGATTTTCAAAGGCTTCTAACAGTGGTTTGAATGACTCTAATGTTTCAAAAAAATTCAGCTGTAACTGTGATGCAAAAGCAATATCTTTTTGCGACAAAAATGAGAAAACAAAATTTCACTTGCCCGTCATCTTTGTATACTAAACTGAAATAATGAGTTTCCTTCAGATTTTGCAATTTGTGAACGCATATCAACGTTGCTATGCATTGTTCTTATTATTAATAACAATGCAATCGCAGGCCGCAAGAGAAGAGGCCCTGTGGAGTACGTAGTTACCGCCACTGAGTGTTACAACCTACTGACATTTTTTTCTGAAAGCGTCCTTGTTTTTATCAGATTCATCAGTGACTGTGCCACGTGTAGCAACACATGGTACGAGCCGCCTTTTTTAGAGAAAATTGATTTCTGCTCAGTTTATCAATCTCTAAGGCTTCACCTTTTAACGAGTATTCATTGGAAGATATTCCCTGGATTGGTTTTCTTTGTTAACTCTTTTCCCCAATGGACTGTTGGTGTATCATTCCAGATTATTACTGTTTCAATGTGATACGAGTTCCAAGCAGGGAAGCAGCTCATTCTGCCCAAGGGGAAACTCACTAGACTCAACATAGTTATACAGCTATTTTGGGTAAACATTTGTCTGCCTCAGCTTAATTTGTCTAATAATAATGTTTACCCATAACTCCATAATAATAATGTTTACCCATAACTCCATAGACATCAGAGGTAATTGAGTCTATGTGTAATTAGCTTGATGCCAGATTAAGAGAGAATTATAAACTTACGAGTGTAACCACTTAATCCGCCTGCCAGAGACAAGCATTGGTGAATAGACCCTAAACTGCAGCGTGGTTAAAGCGGCTATAAACCCACATTCTTTCCTCAAAGCGAACTTTACCTTTTGTTGTAAAATTGGTATCAACTTATTCCTTACTCAGACAAGATGGGATTTTTCAGGTTTGCAATTAGTTCATTATTCATTCAGATCATGCTGGCGCGTAAAATGGCAAGCTGTGACAAGCCAACTCGTGAAGCCTGGTGGCTCAAGCAACAACGAACTGCCACTGAATTCTTTCGAACACCTGGGCAGAGTTCAGTAACTGCGAGAAAATTCAGCTAAAATCCCGTGCTCTCGTTGAGAATACACGACGATATCTCGCGGAATCCCAGCGACTGAGATCTTAGTGATTTTCTAGCGAGAGAAGCGTGACTGAACTCTCCTGAAATCGTCTGCAATTTCACTAAGTTAAAATTTGAGACCAATTTCCTATTAAACCTTAAGTGGTCAAATGAAAAGTTGATTTTATTGCGTTAGAAAGCCGGTTCCTTTGCCGCTTTAATTTGATATTTGATGATGCCACATTTCAGACCCATGGCTGGGACTGTAAAAATGGTTCTGAAACACACAAGCTGGCCGAGTTAGAGCAATGATTGATATCTGAATCCTTTCAAGTAAAATCTCCTGTGCACAAAATCTGTGCTGTTAGTTATAAGGGAGAATTCGCAAACGTGTGTTCAGTCTGTCAGCTGTGTCGGAGCGCGCATTTGTCACGGAGAAGGTGCTGTGTGTCCCTTTCTCACAGCTGAGCCCCTTCCCTTGCACCGTTTTTTTATGCGCCCACATATTTATATGTGGACGCATTATGCCGTCATCTCCGTCCGTCCGGGCGGCGTCCGTTCGGCGTCCGCTGCTTTATCTCCAAAACCCTTTGACATACGTTCATGAAATTTGGCACATATGAAGTTCCATTCATGAATGGGACGGCATGTGCGAACTTTCGGACGGATCCGACTACCGGTGTGCCCCCTAGTGGCAATTTTAGTTTTTTACGCTTACCTTTGTATCTTCAAAAGTCCTGAACGGATTTTCATGAAATTTGGTATGTAGGCACTTATTAGTGAGATGACGTTATCCTGCCGTTTTCAGATGGATTCGACATAGTTTGCGCCACCTAGTGGCTATTATTAGTGTTTTCGAGTCTGTTTTTGTGCGTCCACCCCTCTATCAACCAAACCACTCGAAGGATGATTGTGAAAATTGGCGTGTACGTTCTTACTATGAAGAGGACGGTTGACGCTGATTTTCAGACGGTTTGGACTACTGTGGCGCCTCCTAGTGGCAGTTTTGTTTTTTTTGCGCCTATGGCTGTATCTCCTAAACCGTTCGCACGATCTTTACGAAATTTAATAAGTGTATTTATATTATGTTAACAACAGACGATGACGACTTTTGGACGGATCCGCCTACCAGTGTGCCCCCTAGTGGCAATTTTTATTTTTTTACGTTTACCTCTGTATCTCCACAAGTCCTTAACGGATTTTCATGAAATTTGGTATGTAGACACCTATTAGTGCGATGACGCTATCCTCCCGTTTTCGGATGGATTAGACCTAGTTTGCGACACCCAGTGGCCATTTTTACTGTTTTTGAGTCTGTTTTTTGGCGTCCACCCCTCTATCAACCAAACCGCTCTAAGTATGATTGTGAAAATTGGCATGTACGTTCTTACTATGAAGAGGACGGTTGACGCTGAATTTCCCACGACTTTGATTACTGTGGCGCCTCCTAGTGGCAGTTTTTTTTCCGCCCATGGCTGTATCTCCTAAACCGTTTGCAGGATCTTTACTAAATTTAGCTAGTGTATTTATGTGATGTTGACAACGGACGATGACGACTTTAGGATGATTCTGACTACCGGTATGCCTCTAGTGGCAATTTTAGTATTTTACATTGACCTCTGTATTTTCATAGGTCTTCAGGTGTATACTTTGTGTTACTAATCTATTTTGAAACTGGTTTGGTGTCTGCGAGTGGTCTAAATCAAAGACTGTTTTTGTGATGTTTTTTGCAGCTGTGTAAATTTAACTTCTGTTCTTTTACCTTGTTTCGTTTCTCTCAGTGGGAATCTCTCATTCTTGAAGTTTATTTTATTTGTTGTCTTTGACATGCTAGCAAAAAATCAGGTTATATCAGTTTGATCAGTTAAAGAGCATTGTGATATTTTTGTTTATCGGTACTCCAGTTCATTGGGTTTGAAAAAAGTTGAGATATGTCACTGCTTTATATCCAAATATTATTTCCAAAAGGTTGCATTTGTGTTGGTCGTTAAGTTTGGTCTCAAAAAGTCTGCTTGAATGAAATCATTGGTCTCGTGTTCGTACACATGGCTCAGTTAGAGTGATGTAGAACAGTTCCTGAAGAGTTATTTCCTGCTGGAAAACAGGTTGTAAAATTCATGCTGGTGCCGAGAAGTTGTCGTTAGCCCACTGTGCCGTTTGTGGGATCCAATTTATCTATCCTCAGACGCTAATTGTCTCTACTTCTCTGTCCAGTGCCTAATTTGGTCGACTGGCGAGAAGCGCACGATTACAATCAAGTCTGGCTCAGAAGCGTCCAATGTCTGGGATGTTTCCTAGTATGAATCACCGTAGTGTCAAGAATAATCACTGGTAATAAAAACCATTGTTAATTATCTAGAACAACAAATTAGAGGGGTTGATAGCCTAAATGTCAATATAAAGAGATAGAGAGAGAAATGGTCATAGAAATGTGAAGATGCTTGATTGTTTTAACAGGTGTTTTAATTGATGGCTGCGATATTGAGTGTTTGTGTGAGCAAGGTGGTTCACTGGACCTAGTCTACGAATGTGTATACTATTTATTACGTATGGTTACCCAATAACCACCGGTGATTAGTAATAGGCTATCGAGTTTGTAGAATGCATTTTCTGCCTGGTAAACAGTTTTTCGAGTCGTGTACTGCAACCAAGTCAAAGTTTTGGATGACATTGAAAAACAGCGTTTACACTGTTCATGTAGTAAGATGGTCAAGCGAGCCCTGGCTTATCTCACAGAAAGAAAAAAAATCATGTGGGTGAGCGACATTCATTTGGAGATGACAAGGGCAACTCAACGAAATTGTGCACCACACACACACAACAAGAGTAACAAAACGTTCCAATCTACAAGCAAACTATTACTACTACCATTGTTAACTACTGTCACTAACTACTACTAGGTTCTACTATTCTATTATTACTAATACTGCTACTACTTATCACTGCCACTAATTACTAAATACTAGCGCTACTTCTAGTATTGCTGCTACTACTACTACTACTACTACTGCTACTGCTACTGCTATTACTACTACTACTGCTACTACTACTACTACTGCTACTACTACCACTACTACTACT
>NMRA01000674.1:20811-66387 GCA_002633005.1 Phoronis australis
CTACTGCTACTATACTACTACTACTTCTAACTACTACTACTATACTACTACTACTTCTAACTACTACTACTATACTACTACTACTTCTAACTACTACTACTATACTACTACTACTTCTAACTACTACTAGTATTGATGCTACTACTGCTACTGCCACTACCACCACCCACTACCACCACTAATAATAATAATAATAATAATAATAATAATAATAATAATAATCCTAATAATAATAATAATCCTGATAATAAATAATAGTAATAGTAACTACTACTAGTAGTATTGTTGGTACTACAACAACAACAACAACTACTACTACTACTACTACCACTTCTGCTAATAACTAGTATTGGTACTACTGTTGCTGCTGCTGCTTTCACTAGTACTAGTACTACTACTACTACTACTACTACTACTACTACTACTATTATTAGTAATAGTAATAGAAAATGCGCAAATGACGATGGAGCCATTCAACTCTGTGCTTCAGGGCACAATCTTTGCTAAAGCTTGCGTGAGGGTGATACTTCATTGGGTGACCATCGTGAATAGGTTATACATGGGGTTAATTTGAAGACAACTTGATTGGATGCCATCTCCTGTTCCCCCATTCAGCCTCAGTCACTTTTGCAACATTTCAGGATGCATTATACGGGACGCTCCTCTTAAATTATAAGCAAGCTGAGTTTTGTCCATCGATTGTAAACCACTGGACTTTTATAGCGTAAATATTTACAAGAACTGCTTGCTTGTGAACATGGGTGATTCACTCAAAAAGAGAAGCACGTAGATTTTATATAAATAAACCTCTGCCAAATACGTGTTGACAGGGTGTCAGCTTGGCTCACACACTTCTAACACTGTTTATTGAAATAATATGTGGGAATGCATAGGAGATCGGAACAGATGATTTCTTCTAGTAAACCACCAAGCAAATGTGAGGCCCCAGTTAAAGATGGATATCTGCTACTTTTCACCAGTAGCTCCAGATCGTTGGCCGGGATCGTTGGTCTGTTTCGATCTTCTTTTCAGAATGGTCAAAATTTTACAGACACGTGTTTTTGCTTTTGGTTTGAATAATAATTGGTTATTTGAGAAATGGGCAATTGGTTTTCTCGTATTTCTTTAATTTTGCTATCCTATTATCGACACAAGAACGCTGTTCGTTTCTTTCCATTTTTACAGCCTCCGCAATCTGTATTTACTACTAGTTTTGGAGAAAATATTTACAAGACGTACTGATGTCTGAGGTTTCTAATGTTCTGCATTTGTAAAAATGAGTCATGGAAACGTGTTTGATTATCTTGCATCCATGTACGGTTTTGTAACAAAACATCTGTTCTTGTGTAACTTCCTGCAGCCATAATGCTACAGAATCTGGTGTTTACAGGACAATTACATCGCAGTCATCACTTTACGACCAGCATATAGCTAAGCGGTTGCAACAGGCTGTCATCTATGGTTGGCGTAATGTGACATAATTCCGACTTATGTCTGACATAAATCCGAATCTGTCATAAATCAGAATTATGTCATACATATATCAGATTTATATCAGACATAAATAATAATGTCTGATTAAAATAATTCATGTTTAGCTTAATTCTCGAATAATATGCATAATTCATTAATGCCAACTATGATCTTATATCAGATATAAATAATATTAATATCCACTATTATTCTATTTATATGCTTTTAAGCACTGAAAATATGACTCTAAACTGTTAAAACACATTTTGCACATACTATTAGGTTCCAGATTTTGTTCGTGCATAATGTACTCTTGATTCAATTGTATTCATAAAATTTTAGATTTTTATTATCAGAAATCTACCAAAAGCTCCTTGTCCTTGCATCACCACTCTGGGAAACAGGACTAGCGTGATTTTACTTGTAAACTAAAGGGTCATGTTTACGCGGATGTCACCAGCTTAGAAGTTTGATGCACACCAGGAATGGAGATAGACCGTTACAAATGACCTCTCTGGTAATCTGTGATAGCTAATGGGACACCACGACAATGAAAGCATATTAACATGTGATTTTTTGACTAATTTATGTCACTCTATTCCTAATTATGAGATATCCCAGACCTCAGCAAGACGCGTGCTGGGAGCTAGTGTAGACATGCATACTCTAGTTTGTACAGGCATTAGGGATTTTGAGACGGCTGTTAATTCACTCCTTGGGGGTACTCATATCGATCAAGAAGACGTGGCTGACTTTTTCACAACCAGTTTCCCTATGAAAGGGGCTTGTCGTCGATACAAACAATGTAATTACTAAATTAGAAAACAATTATTAAGTTTGGTTTGCCTGTAACGTACTAATGTGAGAACCATATTGGTTCTAAAGGTAATTATTAGATTTATTCGTGGCCTTTTGTGTCTGGTTATCAAAAAGGTTTTACATGCTTCTGTTCACAATTTTAGTTCAAAATTCAAAGTATGATAATGATTGTGCGCGATAATAATTATGATCACTGAGACATTTTCAAAACGTTTACAGAAGGTCCTGTAATAAAAGTTTTTGTGCAAATTATAAGCAGCAAGTTCAAAACAAAAATGACGATAGAGTGCAACATGAAAGACATGTCAATGTTAGGCAAATATCACTTCAGATACAATAGTCAAACAAAATAGAGTCAGAAAACCGTAACGTTCACTTCACCTTCTGTACGTGCTTACTCTGTTCCTGCACCCAAAGTATCTACAGTACCTTATCTTTTGGGTATTTCCATGTATATAACAGCCTAGGCCTACTCCTCAGTATTTAACCGTCTCAAAAGACTGTCTTTTATCTGAAAATATCTAAGAAACCGTTAAAAGTCACATTGTTTATTCAACATCCGCCGTTATTTGTGTACATTTATCCAATGGTTTCATTCTTGACAATCATTGTAAGAAGGACTGAGTTCTCGGCCTACACTCAGTTCAAGCTACTGAAAAACTGCCTGATGATTGTTTAGTTGGTTCAACAACCTACTAGAAATACATGTGAAACGGATCTGGGACACTTAATGGTGCCTTTTACTCCACCGATATCATATTATTCCTTATCGTGGAATTCTATTTCCCAAATTACCAGCAAGAACATCGATACCATCAGCGATTCAAGAAAACGCTTCAGAGTTTGATTGGCCAACCCTAAGATTGTGAATTAGAAAATGACGCATGTGCTCATTGCTTGTGACTTGACTTTTTGTTGGTAAAGGCAATGGCGTTCTATCATGGTAAGGAATACGAGACCAATTTCATAAAATTAAATGGCCTTTTGTTTTCAAGGGTGAAATGCAGCTTTAAACTTACCAAAAATGACTGTTTTCTTCAATATTTAAATCGAAGATCTAGAGCTGCCTTCTGTACTTCTGAAAGCATGTCCGTAAATTTAGTCTTTACTGTTTCAAATACATTGATGTCGGGAGTGTATCGGAACAAACTGTCGCCATGACATAAACTGTCGTCGGGCGAAAATTTTTGCAGGTTTTTGGTCACTGCGCAAAATGGTTTCACAAATTGAGAGCAACGTAAACACAAGTCATTATATATATTGCGACAGTTCTCTTTGTGTTTCACGAGACTGTGCAGTTGTCCTCTAGTTCATGGGTCATACAAAAAAATTATTAACAATGCTGAAGTTTTGGATAAAACCAATTATTGAAAAAGAGCGATTCATGTAGATCAGTGGTGGTATTTCCTTGTTTTTAACTCAACCAAAATGTCCAAAGAGATGTTTTGTGGTTATGCAGTCCTTTTTTAATCAGGCTTTTAAGGAAAAGGCATTGTATATTGTCCCATTTACACTAAAGCGTCTTTGTTTTCCTCAATTAGTCATCTCTGTGAAACTGATCAAGGATTGAAGAAGTGACCTCTCCGTTAACCTCTGACGCATTCTCATGTTAACTAATACAAACATTTACAACCACTCTTGTTTCGAGGTTGAAAAGATGTACTCCAAACCTCTAACAGGTTTCTTGAAGCTACGCCTTGCCACATGAAACGTGTAGGGGTTGTGACAAATGAATTAACTATCTTTGGCCGTTTCGTTGGTTCTGAAAAAAATGCCATTATGGCTGAAAAGGATTTTGGAATTTCAAACATGGAACCTTTCGTAATAATTTACTAATTCAATGGCGAATCTACGATGACGCAGTGGCAGCCCAGTCGCAATCTTGTTGTTTTTGATCGTGCCTTCCGCAGAGGGGGAGTGGAGGTCTTCGGCTCCACTGAATCCAGATATGTAATTGGCCTATTATTTATATTGATTGAAAAGTATGTTATTAAATAATTAAACTGAAAAAGTGTTGAGTGGACATTTAAGAACAATTTTATATCATATTTTTATCTCTATACTGTCACTTATGAAGAAAGTTTATGAAGAACTTTTACTTCAAATTCTCGACATGTTTTCAACTAATTTTCAAAAGAAAGGAAAGGAAGCACACGTTATTATAATTTCAATGAAATTTTTCTCAATTTTGTCTTTAAGTAAGATTTGCAAAACCTTAACGAATAATTTCTGTTTCCTATCATTTGTCGGGTGCAAGTGCACTGTGCTTTCAAATGATGACCACAACGAATCCGTTTTTACAGGTAAGTAATATCTACTTACAGAAATGTTAAAATGCCCTTTTTGTCTGTTTGCTAATTGTGATTTCATCAAATTGTGATTCGTTCTAGGCAGACAGTATTCTTAATGAGTTCACTTTTCACAATAGGCTATACAGTCACCTTCCTAACAAAATTTGAATAATTAAAAATAGACTTCCTCGTCTCCTGTGTTCACTATTGTGAATAAAATTAGCATACAAACTTGTTAAACTTATCATCCCGCAAGCAAGGGGTCTTTCGTAAAAGACCGAGCACTCTTTCAAAAAGGACTGTTTGCTTACACACTAAGTGCTAGTTACAAATGATATACTCAGGTTTCCTGTCTAGCAGAAAATTCCAAGCCTTGAATTATAGAAAGTGAAGAAAGCGCAAAATAAAGGGTATTGCAAGCAATGTGGCAACACGACTAGTCATCAGAGACATGTACAAAAGCAGAGTCATATTATGAATATTAATATTATCGTGATTGCAAGATCAAACGCAAGATGATTTGTGCTTTTCTCTGCATGCATGTCTGCCGTTTAGAAAGTCGATAAAAGAAGTAATGCGATTTCCATCAGGCTTGTTGTCTGTGACTATATCTCATGGATAAATTACAGTTTATTGAGAAACATGCCTTGCCTAGCATGTTTGGTTACGTGCTGATAATATTACTGTCAAATAGATTGATTCTTTTAAATTGCATGAAAACATGGAGATGAGTCATATATAAATTATCTCTACTGAAAACATCTCTTTCCATTTTGGAAACTTGATATTTTTTGTTAAGTGTTAAAGTTTTCATAATCCTTGATTGCCCTTCCCAGCGTGCATGTTTCTTATCGTTGATAAATGCAGACTTTGTAATTCTAAAACTACCGTCTCAAGAATCTGCATCCATCTCAAGTTCAACTGCTTTCCACCCCTTCATCAAAGATTGTCGTGTTTTCCTTTTGAGTTTAAAGTGAGGTGAGAGTTCCAATTGTCAGATTCGTAAGGATATGCTAGATATAACTTGCTAAAGATAACTACGATATCAATGAGCAGTGTTTGTTAACAAAAGAATCACGATTTGAAAACAAATCAACCCGTCGATTCACTGGTTTGTGAAACAGCTTTTGGATTGACATTGGTTGACATATAGCATCTTAGTTGACACATTGCATCTTAGTTGTCGACGAATGCAAGGAAAATGGCATGCGGTCATGGTTATTCAGCAAAACAGTATAAAACTGTTAAGTTCAATTTTAGTGTCAAGAGTTGTAAAAAACAATAAAAAATGTTTTTGAAATTTCGGAAAAGCATTGCTGACATGCCTTCATTTTGACTTTAAAGTAAAAAGACATGATACAGTATTATCAGTCAATGATAGCCTCAGACCAGTTCTAATGGTCAAACGTAAAACAGCAACATTCCGACGAGCGATGTTTCTAGCAAACAAAGCGGTATTTGAAAGCAAACAATAGAAACATTGTTTTTTGTGAGGATTTACAGTTGTAAGGACTTGAATTAGGTGTCCCTACGCTTCTATATATGCATCTAGAAAAACAGAAATCTCCAAAAGCACCCGTGGCATGATACATTCAGATACCCTGCGGAAAGCAAGTCAATCAAATATTTAATTTATTCCCGGTGGATATGCAACAATAATGTGGACTTCTTTCCCGTACGCTTTCAAAGCGCCATTGCAAATTTGTGAACACGTCCGTTGAGCTCCTGGTGCCAAACGAGCCCATCTCACCACAGTAACTTTCTCATAATTCGCTAGTAGAATAATTTGTAAGGTCAAAACCTATGTTTCAAACTGTCTGTCAATGTCATTCGAGCCGAAACCTGAATACCTTTTTTACTTTTTAGCGACATACGTGTGCAGTGACCCACGGTATCCTCACAACTTTTACTGCATACCTGTAAGGTTATCCCTCTGTTGACGTGTTGCGCAGGTCAGATATCATTTGTATTAGTCTGAACTGCACACGAAACCGAACATGTGCTCTATTACACAATTTAAAAACCGAATTGCCAAAATTTAAATTCTTAGACCTTGTCTTGTAATTCATTGTTCAAAATTTGGTGCTATTTTTACTTTTTTATGAGTTGTGCACAACCAAATTGTATTGCACGTAAGATTTAATTCAAACGCATAGCGTTAATGACTTGTACCGATTTCCAAAAGTTCGATTGCTCGCGTGTTCAGTCTTGAAACCATGAGCCATGTTGAACGTTCATTACCGTATTAGCTTTGTGCCACGATTCGTTATACGAGATTTTAACGAAGCGAAAAGTAATGTAAATATAAATGAAAGAGTTGAAAAGGGAAGTGTCTTAGATTTTACAAAGAGAAAAAACAGTGTTTTCAAATTTATTAAAAATACAAAGATGCCTGGCAACATACAATTCAACAGATCACAAGCAGTAACATATATAATAAATATAGTAGATGCTTTACAACTCACGAGTAACAAAATATAAAACAATGTTTTCACACTTATCTTACAATCCTTAACAAAAATTGTAAATACAGAAAAAACTAACGAGGTCCCAATAACATTTGTGATTACAATACACGGGGTGAAAATATTCGTTGTCCAAACAAAGACCCGTCATTATCTAAACCTATGTGAAAGGTCACTACCACATGTGCAGGATTGTTGAGCAAATCATGAAGACATGCGATCCGTAAACATACGACCTACTAGCATGAATAACGGACAGTGCGTCCTAACAACCAGCCAGGAATGTCTTTGGGAGGACCAATCAGTACAGGTTTGTTCACAGCACCAATCTGACAATATGGATCTGTACATTTATCAAGACCGAATTATACTCAAGTATTTTGGTTATCAATTCAAACCCTGTATTTCGGTATTTATTTTTGCTAAGATCAACTACACCTTATATCTCAACAAACTAATAACACAATCCCGCGGTGCCTGATGAAACGAGTCGGTTCAAAACAATTGGATCCAATTCTATTCAACATTTACAATGCACATTCAAATAGTTTCTACCAGCTGAGTGACTATAGCTCAACGTCAAAATGTAAGGCCTATAACTATGGCTTGTTCTGCTGTGCGTGAACTTGGAATCTTGCTTAATCTCAACTTGGAATATATGAGGAAACTTAACAAGTTCACTCAAATAATCGTTCATTTGAATAAAAATTTGCACAGCACTAAACCAAATTCTATGTCAATAAAATAACGTACAATTCAACTAATCTTTTTTCAACTATTGGCGATCTTATTCACCAAACAATAATTATTTTAACCAATCACAAATTCCTCCTATTCTTTAACACAAGTTACGGTAAAGGAGAAAATGAGTGATCATAAGGCCAATAATTACAAAAATTCTTTACACTGAACAAAAAATTTCACCTGATTCCCCAATTTCAAATTGACGCAAACGCGGTCTTGAGATTAAGCAGGATTCCAAGTTCACGAACAGCAGTTCAACACACTGGCTTAACATTGATCAGTAAGGTACATTAATTCGTCAAAAGAACCGTTATTGCATTGCATTGCATTGTTTAATGTAAGGCCAAAACCTATAGGTTGTTCAGCCCACTGGCTTAACACTGATAAGTAACATCACATAAGTTCGCCAAAAGAACCTTAACTCCATTGTTGATTAGAAGTAGTTAATCCGGTGCATGTATGGGGCCATACCTATATTGACCCCCTCAGATACTTAACTGTCATGAGACTTACACCTTTAACGATTAGGTAATAAGACTAAATAGACACATTTCCTGTGTAGACATTAATTTCCTCTACAATATTGTGCCACATTACCTCAGTGAACAGCTATGCATTACCACCACCTCTGATACCCAATATGCCACCACCAATACACACACTATCAACCTTAAAATGCCAGCCTTGTTCTACTGGCTGCAGAGTAATTTGACAGTCTGCAAAAGTTTCCCATGGCATAGAGCTTGAGTGCTAAGCAACTTCATGGCAAAGCCATTAACCTCAGTGATAACTCTGAGGGCTTTTGTAAGACTTCATATCTAAACACTTGGTTAAAGGCCTTTATTGTGTATTAGGATCCAGGAAAGAAAACGTGACAATTAAGCTTAACTCTTCTTGAATGGTGTTGGGCTATAGGTAATGTCATGGAAGCTAGGTTTTTGCCTGCAGGCCCTGAAGCATACCAGTGGACAGGACACCGTTCTCTCTCGAGTGGCAAGAGAAATGGGCGCTTACAGCAACACTTATGAACTCAAATTAGAGGGGATAACTTGTACAAGGTAGTCTTTAACCCCGAAACAAAGGTTCATAAGAGCTGGCACCTACGATTTTCATCATCATTCACACGCAACTCGGAACATACAGGGCAGAATGTAAAAACGACCAATGACGTCTTCAGATTATGCTATATTTGGTAACAATTTGTTCAATTTAGTAAGGATAACTTATTTTTGAAACTGTCAAAAAGTCAAGTCAAGTCAATAACTTACCAAGTGTATATGTTCTCACTTACAATGAACTTGCCACCTAACATATTTCAGTGGACCAACACAAGCTTAGTGACAGAGTGACAAATGGCATTTTTTGTACAAAATTTATGGGATAATAATTGCTCCCATGACTGAGTATGTGACTGCTATAAGACATGCAAACACAGATCCTGGACCAAGTTGATTCCTGGTTTGCCGATAATTGGCTTCTGTTTGTCTATTCTGGCAAATCCTGTGGCCATTTGTAAAGCCAATAACAATTAAAACTTGTGAATTGATTATTTAGTTCTTATTCTGAACTTAGAAGAAGTCTATCTGAGGGATTCCTGGAAATTTCAATGACATGGAAAACCTCATCAAAGTGTCTAGTGGATGGGAAATAGCCTATTTCATGAAGAATACACTAAAAAAATGTTATAGGTGATAAAATGATTATCTAAGATCAGTCTCAGCCCATAATCGAACTCGCAGTGCAACCTCCCAACTGCATTCTAACACTCTGCTGGAGAATTCCATTTGATAAATGGTAGATTATTTAAAGCCTATTCAACTAGTAAATTCACCAGCCTTAATTTCAGCAAATGGGTGGCAAACAGTGAGAATTGATGATTTGTAATAAACTCAAAAAAAAAACATAACACATTTTGTTGTTTTATAGCTGTGACCAAATCTATTTAACATCAAAAACAAATCTATTCCATAAAATCAAAATCGAGCTGTAAATTCAGTGTCGCTTGCCATTGACAACATACTAGTAGTGCCTAGGGATAAAAACAGACAGATTCTTTAAACAGAGCAATGTTTGACTGCAAGTGGAAATATTTTGGTTGTGACAAACACTACATCTGGAGTGCATATTCACTTCTCTCTTGTATCGAAAAATCAATGTGTGGCCTTGTTGTCACTCCTTTGACTCACAGACACTGGAGTGATGGTGCCCATTTTGTTGAAAATATCAGTCTCAATAACTTGTAAATGTTCACCTACATTGGCTGGAACATCTTTACACACAATTTAATCAAGGCAGGGGAAAATCAATGTCACTCCTTTCTTTTAAGTTGATAATAGCAGTGGCCTAATATGCCAGGAATAGCTGCTGTGGTATATGTCAAATGTGTAGAATTGATCAGAGCCAGGTGTCCATGTAATGCCAAACATAAACTAAAATGAGGAGCAGTCTGCAAGTCAAAACACATCAAGGAATGAATAACCTAAACAGGTGTGGCTTACACAGTGTGTCAGACTAAAATGATTTCGGAATTTCAATGACAGTTATTTTCATGCCATCAACATCGCCCTCACCTTTGTGCATTATGACAGAGACTGGTAATACAAAGGAGTGATTTCAGGGGAAAGTTGCAACTCACAGAATCATCACTGACTTGAATCTGTGCCAAATCAGTAACAACCTATAGGTCATCTCACCTCCCATTCTGATACTAAAATTATGCAAAATGGGTTAGGTACCGCTTCAGCAGCACACCCCCAGTACCCACCCTACACAATGTGGTCTCCTTGGAACAGTACTTAGACAACCATGTGGACAAAATTAAATGAAAAACCACATCTGCCCAATAGAAGACAAGAGTTTTCCATGGAATTAACAAAACTGTGAACTAAGACTGAAACTTAATGTTTATCATAGGCACTGAAAAAGAAGAATAACCTAACTACAGCACTAATCCAACATGATTCTCTTATAATTTATCTTATTAACCAAGCAGATGTCCATAAATGTGAGAGACAGTGCGTGATAAAAAGAGATTAATTAAAATCAATACTCCATGACATGATTCACATGCAAATGCTTGAACTTGTCATCGGAAAATAACATCAGGGTAATTTATAAAAAACTAATCGACATATGATTGGTATCAAATATTGATACCAAACTAATCGACATATGATGGGTATCAAATATTGATACCAAACTGCCTAATTCAAAGAATACCCACTGCTACCTCTTTTTCTTGCCTCCTTTTGTTTTTTTTCTTTTTAATATCATTTCATACAGTGATTCAACTCCTTCGTCAAGTCCTTCGCCAGTAATGGCACAGGCTGATTGTATGTTCCATGAATGCTGTGGAGATAACTCCTGTAAACTCAACATCCGTTCAATCACATGTGTTTCCAGGGCACTACGTAAATCCTGTTTATTGGCAAGCACTAAGACAGGGACCCCTGGTGGCGAATCCGCTCCCCTTACTATTTTTATAATCTCACTTTTAGCCTCATCCATTCTTTCCTTATCAGTGCTATCCACCACAAATATAATCCCATCAGTATTCTTTGTATACGTTCCCCACAGAGGGCGTAACTTATCCTGTCCGCCTACATCCCAAACAGTAAACGTCACTCCCTTTGCTTTTCCAGCACTTGGCTTTACCTTCTCACAATTAAATCCCAGAGTTGGAACTGTGTTGACATATTGGTCAAATTTAAGACGGTAGAGAACGGTAGTTTTACCGGCACCATCGAGGCCAAGCATGACAATGTGATACTGACTTGAGTGTAGAGACTCCAAAGTTTTGGCAATGCTACTGCCCATGACCAAAGTCCGTTCAATCTAAATTTACACTAAAAACACGGTTCCCCTTGTGTCAACATCATAGATTCTGTTGCTTTTCAAGGCAAATCCATCACAATCTGAAATGTAAAATTTGTTGAATCTTGATCATCACTTTATATTTCAATGAATTGCACATGGGATGTACTGTATAGGTGGAATAACTGAAATTGCATCACTAAACTCCTTTAAGATTAGAGCCCCGTATCATGAACCCAAATTGTCATCATCAGTCCACTTCCAATATTCAAATAGTTGTTCCAAATTTACTAAAATGAGGTTATCAGGTGTGCCACGATTACACTACAAATAAATAATAAGACAGTCTTGAAAGTTCCAACCATACCGTGATTTAGAAACACATAGCTAGGGTACACTCTGAAACTATGACCTTTTATGATCCCCAGTCCACGAAAAATAGTCACAAACCACCGGCTACAGTTTCACATCTGTTGTTGATATTCGCCACAGTTAGTTTGTCTCACCATATTCACACGTCATGTACAGAGATAATGATGACTGTGGATTGAATATTTTGAATACACACCAAAAGCGCACGTTTAAAGCGCTAGTTAAGTTCGTAAGTAGTCTTCGAAATGCAGTTTGATCAGAACGAATGGTAGTAGTTGTGCTGTGTATCGATCTAAGCGTAACCACGATCAGTAGGCTACCAATAAGCCAAGCTTTATCACAAAGTCAGGATAATAGGAAACATGAACTAAAAGCTCTGAATAGCTCTGCTAAACTATTTAGATATCACATGAGGGAAGCATAATAACTTTACCTTACTGGGTCGGTAAAATCCCGGGAAACCTGCGCGATACGCTCACTCAACCGCTTGGCTGTTGACCGACTCTTTAACCATAAACTAGGACACTGATGATTAACTACATAAGCCCCGCCTCTTTATACCCATAAATGGACTGTCATTATTGGCTATGAGGTGATTGACATCCAAGGTAAACATTTCGGAGGAGTAAGAGCGCGAGACGAACCTACAGTTTTACAAAAGGTTTCTTGTTCGCAAAAAGGAACTTATTCAAATGAGAACACTTTCCATTCTTACCAGTGTTTATCCTTACTTCAAACAAAGGTCGTTCGCCGGCATAAAGGCTTATGTTTTCACAATGGACGGCTGCTTTGTTTGGATGTATAAAAGGCAGGCTACACCTCACCGTTCAGACTTCTATACCCTGACACGCTTACAGTGAGCTTTGAACAGGTGAATGTGCTATCAACAATCTTTCACCTTCTATTGTTATTTTAAATTATCGCGCAGACTCTTTTTTCAGACACAGTGCTGTAGTGGTAAAATTAGAGGTAAGTAGGTGCCCAATACCCACCTTGAACACTGATTTTTAAAAGTGCATTGACTTTGCAAAGCCTAACTCACAAACATGTAGGTCTATATTTTGACTCACGAGTGAGTATTTACTTCGAGTCTGCAGTGGCGAATCTAGGATTTCGCAAAAAGGGGCCCAAACACACATAGAGGAAGACAAAGGTCCGCGTGCATTACGTTTCCAAGCGGTCTCTGAAGGGGGGGGGGCAAACACCATTTTAAAGGAAAATAGGCGCGTAACACCCAGAAGCGATATGGTGACGGCTTTTTTGTCGCCCGTGGGGTGTGTCCTCGGGGCCCTTCAGTTCCCCTGGCTTTATCCGCCTATAGTATGACACCATAACTGAACATTACGGTCACGCGCGCCGGAATATTCGGCAACACTGTCGTCAGCGTAGCAGTGCATCTATACCATAAGATAATGTATCAAGACTACGCCCCCCCTATACCGTCACTTACTGTGCGTCTCGCTGGTTACCTGCGCCGTTGCCGCTGAGGTGGTCAGAGCCAGCACGTGCTGCCGGGCTAGGCACGTAGGGTACTAGCGAGACTGCGTAAGCGCTACGTTAAGATGTAAAAAAGGATTGGATGCGCCTACGCCCCACTATAACGTAACTTATGGTGCGTAGGCGCTACGTTTAAACGCCAAAACATGGGCACACGATAGGGGGCTGGGGGAGGGGAGGGGGTGCTATAGTCCCCACTTTGTTAGGTGATACGCCGCACATGGTCTATAGGCGGTGCACCACAGGGGGGTTGAGGGGCTTTAGCCCCCACAATTTTCAGTGCTGCGCCGCCCATGCAAAAGGTGGTTGGCTGCGCTTACGAGCGCCTACGCCCCACTACATTGCGTTCGAAGAAACCCCTCGTCTATTTGACAATGCACATGTGACTACTGAGCCCGACTGCTTCATAAAACATTTGGAATTGTATTTCGTTTTCTTTGACATCAATAGGGCATAGGCAGCTAGCACTTGAACTGCATAAGCCCGCCTGGGTATTCTGCAAGCTTCGGTGACTGAGGAAACATTATCTCGCTGGGAAGAAAGACCCGCGATCGATGAGATGGAAACTAATAAAACAAGCAACATCAGTTCGTTTTTGCGCGTAAAAAGAGTATATTCTACATGCACTAGAATCAGTTATTCTGCTCGCAGAAATGACCGTTTTTATAAAGCGCCAAAATATAAGGGACATTACCAGTTTTATGGTCGGCCTTTTGCGACTAACTGTTTTGGATGGCACAGACTTCTTAAAGTTATTAGCTTTGCCCAGAACTAGAAAACAATAAAATTCGTTGTATTTTACTACTACAGGATGCGCTAAACGAATTGACTCTTGACCCTTTAATCAATGAAAGCTAACTTGAATAAAGAACGGCAACTGAAAACCGAAAATAAAACCATCCTCTTCCTTGGTTTCTATTTAGGGCAGCTACACTTCTGGCCTATCTGTGTCATGGGTGGCGCAGCACTAAAATAAGTAAATAAGTGTATGGGAGGGAAGGGGGCTGTAACTCCGCAGCCCCCGATGGTGCGCGCCGTCCATTCCTATGGGCGCTTCGGTTCAGCACTGAAATAAGTGCCGGTGGGTCTATAGCCCGGGGCCCCTTATGGTGCGCAATTCAGTCCTGTGTACAAAACGCTATTCTCCTTCTCGCAGACGCACATTCATCCCTTATTAGACCGGGATCCCAGAGTTTTTTTTGGGCATGTAAAGGTAACTCGTACTGTGGTGCCACAGTGCTCTGTGGGTATCCTTGGAAATGGCCGTCTGGCGTAGGTTCGCTCTGGTGGGTGTGATCAGGGGAGCCAAAAAAGGTGCAGGTGGCATGATGCCTTTTGTGGTACATTAGGCGTGTTTAGGCCACAAGCTAGGCCAGGCCCATTACACTAGTCACCTGATTATGACTCATGGGGACACGACATCACCGGATTCCTCATGGGTGAAATCTTCCAATTTGCCTATTTGTTTCAGAAAGACAGAAAGATTATTAAACCTGTATGAACTAACAATGTTATCCAGGCAGGTTATGTGTCCATCAAGTAGTAGATTACGGTGTCTATTGTAGGCAGGGCAAATCTCTACCAGATGTTGAGGAGTCTCGGCCTCCAAGCCACTGTTGGGACCCAATGAACATGCTTTGATGTTACGGTGCGGAGCTATGTTGCAGTGTCCAATAATAATCTGGATCAGCGGCCTTATAGCAAGCCTATCTAAACATAACAGTTTCTTTGAACCTTTTGGTTCAATAGGACTTGGAAAAAGTTGTTTGGTTTGTCTGCAGGCAGAGAGCTTTTCCATGAATCCACGGACAGTTTACACACCCAGTGTCTTACTTTTGCTCTGCAGCACCTATAGGCAACTGGTATGCAAGGTTTTGGTACAAAACAGGGGCGGATTCAGGATTTTGAGTTAGGGGGCCAGGGCAGACTTTAAGCCAGGATTTTGCCCATCAGACATTCGCATCCCCGAACTGCCAAATGGAACCTGGGAGAATTTTAGGGGGGGGCATGGCCTCCTTGGCCCCCTCTAAGTCCGCCACTGCAAAACAGGGTGCACTTGCTCCTTCTTTTGCAAGTTTGTCAGCAGCTTCGTAACCGTCAATGCCAACATGGGCTTTAACCCAGTTCACATGAACAGTTCTGCAAGCTGATAGGTGTTTAAGCTCGCTTACACAGGCCAGGACACAATGGGAGTTGGTCTTGGGCTTAGTTAGTGTTAGGTAGGCAGTAACCTAGTAAATTGGTATAACACGTATATTGCTTGTTGAAAAGATGGTAACTACATATAATACGGAAATACTAGTAAATAGGTCTATACACTACGGAGTCCTTTGCCACACAGATTGTAGAATCTAAGTGAGTCTTCTCTGAGACTGGTGGGTTCAATGTTCGTGGTTGGCACACCTTCTAATGGTGTGTGGTCGGCACACCAACCTCCCCCCGCTCATCTAGCGTTAGGGCGGAAATCGAGTTGGTGGCAGTCCTTTGTTGGAGTGGAACGATCGCCGAGGCACGTCAAAATGGTCATGGCAACATGCGAAGTTGTAGCAGGTATCGGGTGCCTCTTCGAAAACCTTTCGCATGCGGCGGGCATAACAGAGCCGACCGTCTGAAAGGCGATAAGTCCAGTTGCCAATGCAGTCGACAACTTTGAGAGGCGCTGACCATGGTGACGATCCCTTGGGAGTATGTGGTTTCTTCACACGTACGGAATCGCCAGTTTTGTAGGGTCCTCTGTGTGTCACTGGTGTAGGTTTTGGGCGAGCGGACTCACGCTTCTTCTCAGAGAAGACTGGAACGCGCTCCCCTCCACGAGGGGTCCGAACAACCTCGTAGGCAAGTCAAAATTTGCGGTGCAAGAAACGTTCGGCTGGGCTGTTGTCAGCAGATGTAGCCCGAAAATGAGCCAGTAAATTCTCTAGGTGTTGGTCCCACGGAACGTCGTCACTCTTGGTTTGTATGCCGTTCTTTAATAACGGTTGAAAACCTCGATTTTGCCATTTTGTCGTGGGTGATAGACTGCAATGTCTTCGTGGAAAATGTCTCTGTTGCGGAGGAACACCTCAAAATCGTAGCTCGTGAACTGTGGGCCGTGGTCAGATACAAGCAGGTCGGGGTTGCCAAAAGTTGAAAAAAGATTGCGCAGCCAGCGGATAACGGTAGCAGTGGTAATGTCGCCCGTGCTGAGAATGAAGGGGAATGACGAATGGTAGTCGATGGCAGCTAGTATGAAGCGTTTGTTCGGAGGTGCACTGAGTGGCAAAAGGTCCAGTGATGTCGATGCCGATCTTTTTCCAGGGCTGGGTTGGTGGTGGTATGGCATTCGAGGGTACGTGGTATGCTGGAGCAGATTTATTGGTATGCTGGAGCAGATTTATTGGAATCCTGGCACGCAGCACAATATCGTACTGAATGTTCCACTTCTTTATTCATACCAGGCCACCAGTAGGCTTCACGTAGTTTGTGTTTCATCCGGCGATGAATGCCGGAGTGGCGTAAATGGGCTATCTGTAGGATTTGCTGCCGGAGGCTCGTAGGTGCGACAATCCGTGTAATAACAGTGGTGTCAGAGCTGTCCTGTACCAATTTAAGTAACCATCTTCTAGAGACAGTCCGCTACGAACTTGGTAGAAACGTTGCAGAGCCGGAGACAGGTTTGTTCTGGAAGGCCATCCATTGCATACGCAACTGGTGAGCAGTTCATAAGTGGAGTCTTTGCTGCAGGCAGAGCGAATGGCGTCTAATGAAAAACCGTCATTACTCGCAGTAGCGATGATAG
This sequence comes from Phoronis australis, assembly GCA_002633005.1. Lineage (NCBI taxonomy): Eukaryota > Metazoa > Phoronida > Phoronidae > Phoronis > Phoronis australis. Next base: position 38,064 of record NMRA01000674.1, read on the forward strand.
CTTTGACGGAGGGGTCATTGACCCCAGCAACTGCGTCATTTTTCGTAGTTAAGCGACTTAAATAGTCAGCGGGAACATTGTCTTGTCCTTTTCTGTACTCTAGGGTATAATTGAAAATGGCAAGGCGGTCATTCCAACGGATGAATTTACCGCGTTTTCTGCCTGTGCCGGTTTGACTCAGCATTGACGTAAGTGCTGAGTGGTCTGTGCGAATTGTGAAATTTCGTCCTTAGCAAGAACTTCTCCCAGTACTCCGAGAATTGAACCGTTTTGACGGCAAGGGCTTCACGCTCATTTACTGCATAGGAGCGCTGGCGCTCATCGAGTGTTTTGCTGCCAAACAGAATGGGCACTTCCTTTCCGTTTTGGATTTGTGACAGCACAGCACCAAGGCCGACATCAGACGCGTCAATGGAGAGGATGATGTCACTTGTAGGGTCAAAAAGGTGTAGTTCCAAGTTCTGACACAGCATGGCTTTTATCGTGTCAAACGCCTGTTGGCACTGTGCAGACCACACAAACTTTACATTGTTTCGTGTGAGGGCACGGAATGGCTCAGACATCTCAGCAAAATGGTCCAAAAAATCTTTGTAGTAGTTGAGTGAACCTAGGAATCGTTGCACGTCTTTCAGAGCCGTCGGAACAGGTGCATTACGCACCGCGGCAAGGTTTGCGGGGTCGGGTTTCACTTTGTTGTGGGAGACAATGTAACCCAAGTATGGTAACTCTTCGACACCAATGACACATTTCTTGGGGTTGACACGTAGGTTGTTGTCACTCAACCGTTGCAATAGGTTGTCGAGATTGTGGTACAGTTCGTCCCACGTGCTACCCTTGACCGCAATGTCGTCCATGTAGGCCTTGCACCCAGGAAGGTCACTTACAATGTTAGAAATGAGGTACTGGAAAACTGCAGCACTGTCTGTAAGACCCATAGACAGGCGGTTGTAGGCATACAACCCCTTGGGTGCAATTGTAGGCCTGGTAGTAAGCAGACGACTCTCAACATCGAGCAACGTATTAAAGTAACCCCACCAAATATCAATTTTAGCATAATACTTGGCGCCTTGCAAATCCTGGATGACATCGCTGATGACGGGAAGCGGGGAAATCGAGATGGTATGACTTGACGATTCAAGCCTGTCAGGTCCGTAGTAATGCGCACGGAACCATCCGGTTTCCACACTTACCAGCGGGTGTTGCCACAAGGGTCGTTCGTGTGGCTGGAGTTTGGTCCGTATTCCTTGCGCTTCCATTTGGTCAATGGTTTTTGCAGCGTCTGCGCGGCGGTAATATGGTATTGGCCGCAGGCAGGCACGTGTAGGCAAAGCATTGGGTTGCAGTTGTATGGTTTGTGCAAAATCAGGAAACAAGCCAATGGTAGATTCTGTAAGTGTAGGGTATTTGCTTAGCAGACGAACGCAGTCGTCGCGGGTGCGGCAGCTTGTAGTAACGGCTTGAACTGATTGCATAGGGCCATCCAGTGTGACTAACTGTAAAGCAGTGATGGCATTTTTTCCAGCAATAGGCGCACACCGGTTGGGAGTAGAATTTAAGTGATTCATCTCTGAGACTCGTGACTTCAATGTTCGTGGTTGGCACACCTTCTAATGGTGTGTGGTCTGCACACCAGTTAGAGCTTTAATAGCTGCTTGGCGGTTGGAGAGTATGAAGAGTCCCCTGTTTCCAAGGACTGTTTCATGCTCCCTTGCCAGTTGGGCAGCCTGGTGAATGGCGACAATTTCAGCCTGAAAGACTGTAACGGTGTTACCCAGTGAGATCCAGCTTTCTTTGTCGCCACCTGCAAGGCCTGGAAAGTAAATTCCTGATCCTGACTATCCGTTCTCAAGTTTAAAGCCATCAGTGTAACAAACGGACTGATGGTCATTGTAATCAATGATTTCTCCAATTTCTGTATAGAAATTGTGTCAGGGAGCCAAGAGAATGACACTCAAAAATTGAGCTAGATAAACTTTTCTGGTAACCACTTCAAACTGCCTACAATACCTCCAACGTAATCCATTGTATCAAAATTGGTCACTGCCAGACAATTGAAGTGGTGGGACTGAAGTATCGGCCAGGTAAAAAATTGAGCTAGATCAATCCAAGAGGTAACCGCGTGAAACCAGTTGCAAAATATTCACCGTGAGCCCAGGTATCACAAATAAACATTGCTAGACAAATCTAGTGGTTTGTTAGCCCCGCCAAACACGCCCAAATACTCCAGAAGCTGGATAAACCCACCAGGTAACCGTTTAAAACCAAATTGACCAATGTTCACCATCTCTGCACATGACACAACAGTAAGGTGCCAGCGGTGGGGTGCCCCCCTCAGACAAATTATAAGGAGTCGAAGCAGAATTCATTAGAAGCCGATTCACGCTGAATAAGCACCACATTGAGGAGCCAGGCACTTCGATTTTCAATAAAGCCAGTGAGTCCGTGCGACATAGGTTGCTACACAAGGTGAAAAATTTTTGTCCGCAAGTTTACGTCGGGGCATGAAAACCAGTAACATTGTGCCTGAGGTTGGAGCGACCTCACAAGTTCATGCGACAACAGCGGAATACTCCACATGATTCACTATTAAAAACAAAACCTAAAAACCTGTGAGTGACGGATGGCACATTGTGTTTGCAGGAATCTATATTTTTCGTTATCCTATTTTGCCAGTTTAAACTAAGTCCCTCTGTTTTCGAATGAATTTACTCAAATCTACTAAGTTCTTTATTAGATGCAACTGCTAAAACGAGGAATCATATCAAAATGGCGACTTTTGCTGTCGTCTGCATTATGTATGCGCACCAGCTACCTTAATTTCACACAGTACGTGATTAATGTCAAATTTGGCAAAACTGCTCAGTTTTGGACAACCTACACTTTTCTCATAAACCGCGCCCACAGAGAACTCCAGAGATGCGTCAAGACCAATGGCGTCAGTGGCTATATCAACATTTGCCCTAAACCGCCCAAACTAAGCCAGCTGGGGAACATTGCCTTACCAAAAGTTGAAATTCGTGAAGTGCTGCAAAACAGCGCGTTCTTAGTGCGACCTACGAGGAAGAAATTAGTAGATCGGCTGTTGACCTCTCTTTGGAACACTAAGTCCGTTAACCCGCGGGATGCAGCATCGAGCATGAAAGGGATAGTGGCTTTCCGCAGCTCCGAGAATGCAATGCGTCGATGTTCCCTCTCTATGACACAAAGGGCAATGGCTGTAACTGAACTTAAAACATTTGCAAGACTTGAAATTGGGTAGAATGCAAAGAGTCAGTGCACGGTCCTTTAAGAATCAAAAAGAAAAAATCGACAATTTGTGCAATCCGTTTGCGGACGACGGCTCCACCTGGTCTGGTTAATATGCAACGGCCAAGCAGCAACCCAAGCAACGGGAGACTATCTGATCAATGCGCTGATCTGAGGCCATGATGCAAGAAAAACTCCAACACGAATGAGAAAACGACAGCACTAGGTTTCTGCGACCACTGAAACGTACAGCTGTCCAAATTTCGCTGCTGATAGCGTGAAGAAGAAAACCAAGTCATCAGCCTCACAGAGAAACAAGACAACCGCAAACAGCCTCAAAGATTTTTTCATACGCATAATCGTAGTTGTAGCAGAAAGGACAGACTTCGACCTCTGAAAATTTCTCTCACATCCAATCACACCTTACCCGTTATCACTTGCTCACTGCGTCAAATCCGAAACGTCTGTTTTGTTGAAAAAACATGAATTGTTCCAGACAGAACCTATAACAGATGGAAACTTTCTACAGTGCTACGTGACGGTTTCTGATGGCGGACTTCTTCTACATTCGGTCATCTCACAGACGAGGAACAACTTACGGATCAGTTGGGCGATCGATGTTATCAGAGGTCTGTTCGGGGACACTAAGTATGTTGAAAACTCAATCAAGGACAGTAAACAGAAACAACGCGGCGAACCTAATTCCATGTCCAAAAGATGCCATAACAGGGCCTAATCATATGCGACAGAGCTCACAAACACTTCTTAGCAACACCGCGTTCAAGAATGAACTGGTATATGTTTGGTGGGAAACCCTTGTTTGTTTAGCATGGTGCATGGTGACTGCTACAAGTTCTTTCCCGACGATAACCAGCAGATCATGGTGAAAAAACCTGATCATCTCCAAGGCAACCACGAGGAAGCGGACACGTTAAAGGAGAATGCCACCAAAAGCAGCCTATTTTGTATCAATTTAGAACGAGTAGTTCCACTCTATAACAGCAAGTACAGTTCTTTTACCTGACACCTGACGGCAGACGGTGGTGTTAAAATTAACCAATGACGTCAGAGGTTCGAACGCAGTCTGTTCAGCAGTGCACACCACGCTTACTGGTGTCAGCTTATCGCTTAAATTCATCGTTTTACATACGAATAAATCACCTAAAATCGATGTAAAACCATTACAAATACATCGAGTTCATGAACAAACGTGTTGTTTTATTTCGCTGTGACGGATTTCAAGTTCGGTAGGCCAATTAACTTAGTTCGGTCACGGGAGTTTGGGGTCTGTTCGGTGATAAATTCGAATTATTCTTCCGTGAAATACAGAGAGGAGAACATAGCAGAGTGTTATAATTTTAGACTTGCGATTTTCTTCAGTTGGAAACTCACGATCCCGGCAGTGGCTCGGAATACCACCAGGCCCATCGGGCTGCCAGATTGAAGACATCACGAACATAAACCAGCCAAAGTTGTAAACTAAGCTTCCAGTCGCGAAAAGACTATACTAATGAGCCAAATAAATAATATGCACGTGATCATTTTGCGAATTTACTTACTCGTCTGTGGCTGCGAAGTCAGCTAGGTTTCTCTTCCACAGAACGCAGGGCAAAAGTTGTAAAGTAACAATGATTCGAATATGTATATCTAAATACAGATTCCCCTAACACCCGACCATAGGAAATAAAATCGAGTTATTGTTTCACAACAGCTTTCTGTCAGCAAACACTGAATTAGCATGCACTGACACGGCTTCGGTGCCCGGTCAATTAGCTTTATAGCATCTCAAGACGGTTCGCAGTGATTTATTCATTGCTGGCTTCTCAGAACGTTTGCACTCACGAACACTCCAAATGCATTACAATTGTATCTAATAAGACAGTCTTTGATTCAGTTTTACATAAGCATTGGTTGGGGTGAGAATAATTCATATTGAAACCGAACGCACAATAAAACACCATCCGGGACATGGCAGCTCGCAATCCCGACTTAGACGAGTGCTCATCCGACGAAGACTTCACAAGTCGATCGTTAGGTTTCACAGGCGTATCAGTTCGAACAGGAATACACCGACCAAGAAATACTAGAGAGGTGCTCTGAACATGCACAGACAACGGAACACATGGATAGTTCCGAAACCCATTTGAATAACTTGTCATGGTGTCAGTGCACTAACTGCACGATAATAGAAACGCCTGACGTTTGCGTTTGTTGCTACCAAATTCCGCAAGTGAAACGCCTTCTTGGAGAAGCGCAGATGTGTGTCTCACGGACCATCCTGATTTTGCACCGCATCTAAACAGAGGTGTGCTTACGACGTTTTTTAGGGCTGCCTTGAATTATTTGTAATTGTTCATGTTTTCATGGCCAGCTGCAATTCTCCATAGTCAAAAACTGATCAACAACTGATCCACGTTTCTTTGCCTCTTGCCTGCCGAACGCAAATACACTAGGCACAGCATCTGAGTTCAGCCTCAGTCTCTTTTTCTGCCTTGGCATGAACTGTTTGTCCAGGCCGGCATTCGTTAGTGAAATAACTGTCGACAAAATCCCGGCCACGGACACGTTTCACCTCCTTATATACTTGGTATTTACATGGGCGGCGGAGCATTGAAAAAAGTGGGGGACTAAAGCCCCTCAGCCCCCCTGTAGTGCACCGCCTATAGAGCCATGTGCGGCGTAGCACTGAAAAAGTGGGGTACTATAGCCCCCCCCAGCCCCCTATGATGCGCCACCCATGGTTCTACATCTCATATGGGGCTCAGTCATCGTGGCGACAGCCCCAGGCATCCACACTGGGGAAGGGGGTATCCAACCACTTTGGAAATCGTGACTGGTATGCAGTTGAATTAAATAAAGATTCTAGGTTATGTTTCACCTTTTTACTTTTGATCATTACTAGGATGGACGCATTTTAGTTGAGAGAGAGAGCGTCCAATTAAAAGTCGTCCGTGCATCGGCCAAACATCTGCATGCTACTGTCCCACCGCTGAAATTGTCTGTAAGATACATTTTGTTGCATGCGGAGTGTTGCTGGACATTAAGCAAATGGTTTCAAACGGTTACCTGGCGGGTAAATCTAGCTCAACGCAGATATTTGGTCGTGTTTGGCGGGTCTAACCCACCACTGTTTCGGTCGCAGCGTTTATTTATGATACATGGACTTACGTAGAATATTTTGCGACTGGTTTTACGCAGTTACCTCTTGGGTTGATTTAGCTCAAACTGGAGCCCTTTTTATAATCGTCTGGCAGGGACACCCCACCGCTGAAATTGTCTAGCATCTTACTCGGTTGTGCCATGTGCAGCGATGTTGAACATCGTGCAATTGATTTCAAGCGGTTCCCTAGTGGGTTGATCTAGCTCAACACAGATATTTGGGCGTGTCTGGCGGGGCTAACCCACCACTAGATTTGTCTGGCATTGTTTATTGTGATACCTGGGCTTAAGATGATTTTTTGCAACTGGTTTTATGCTGTTACCTCTTGGGTTGATTTAGCCCAAATTTTAATACTTTTTGATATTCGTCTGGCAGGGGCACCCCACCACTGAATGTTGTGCCATGTGCAGTGATGTCGAACATCGTGCAATTGGTTTCAAACGGTGGGTTGATCTAGCTCAATTCGGGTATTTTGGCGTGTCTAACCCACCACTAGATTTGTCTAGCAGTGTTTATTTGTGATACCTGGGCTTACGGTGAATATTTTGCAACTGGTTTCAAGCGGTTACCTGTTGGATTGATCTAGCTCAGTTTTTTACCTTGTTTATAACCGTCTGGCCGATACTCCCCACCACTGAAATTGTCTGGCAGTGACCAATTTTGATACAGTGGATTACGTAGGAGGTATTGTAGGCAGTTTGAAGTGGTTACCAGAAAAGTTTATCTACAGTACCTCAATTTTTGAGTCATTCTCGTGGCTCTTGGCTCCCCTGACCACACCCACCAGAGCGAACCTGCGCCAGACGGCCATTTCCAAGCATGAGGATATCCACTGAGCACTGTAGCACCAAAGAAAATTAGTTACCTTTTCATGCCCCAAAAAGCTCTATGATCCCGGTCTATTATGTATCACAGTTGGGACTCTCAAGGACATCTTCTTTTTGCTTGCGCACACACCAACCTTCTCCTGCACACTATCCCCTGCTGGTTACTGGCTCACGCACTAACTCGCCGATCGAGCTCAGGCGGATGGAATGTCTTATGGAGACTTTAATTGCTCCAATAGATTATTTTAAATATCGTAAAATCAAATAGAAACGTTAACTGCTACGAATGTTATCCAGTTTATCAAATTTCCTTGAAAAAAATATCGATACTTTATCAATACTTGTATTCACGTAAGCGAATGCAACAGCATTCTCACTATCCATAGCAGATATTGTCACCATAACATGAATATTTAATTATTCCTTTTATGTATTAAATACATTGGCAGCTCCAGTTAAGGGATTTTGTTTAAAACGAAATGGGCTAGAAATTGTTTGCGAATAGATACTGTTAATCGTGTGTAGAAATTTCATTTCAGATTGTCCGCCAAGTGGTCCGAGAGAAGAGAGCAACGCGCGAAGGAATGGAAAAGCTTTCGCAAGCAAAGACCTCGTACAGGAGAGGTATGGTCACCATGTGTCGCAAAAATATGTTGAATCCATCCGTAAATGGAAAGGCGTTGTTGCCTGCTTAAAGCTTCACAGAAACGGATTTGCCTAATTTCACAAAAACCCATCAATGAACCCCAAATGCAAATGAAAAAAAAAAACAAAACTACCACAAGGGGCCCAGACGTTATCTGATTGGTCTGAAACTTGCCATTCGTTGCCATCACCATAGGAACACATCTGCCAAATTTCATCAAGATCCTTCAATGGGTTAAAGAGATAGTCATGGGAACACAAAATTGCCACTAAAAGGCCCCAGAGTAGTTATTCGAAATTCAATGTCGGACGTTATCTTCTCATCAGGAACACATCTAGAAATTTTTATTACGATCTTTTGAGTAATTAAGCAGATAGTGTGGAACACACCACAAAACGGACTAAAAAATGGCTACAAGGTGGCAAAATACGCCAGAACAGAATATCGTGGCCAACTTAATAAAAACTTCTCCCTCAAATTTCATGAAAGTCCATCAAGGAACTCTAGATACAGAAGTAAATGTCAAAAGGAAAATTGTCAGTAGAGGGCACAGCAGTCCGAAATCATCATCTGTCAACTTAACAGAAACCATCTGCCAAATTTCAGTAAGATCCTGAGGTTTAGGAGATACAATAGCGGATGTTGGACACAGATAACTACAATATGCATCCACATATAAGTAAGTGGGCCCATAAAAACCAGAGATGAAGGTCTCCCTGTGCATTTGGTATGAAGATAATAGCACTAACTCCAACACACTTGTTGTATGACAAATTTAATGGTAACAGCCAAATATATTACACTCAAGGATTGGAGTTGTGTAAATAAAGTCCAATTTCTGACGTTGGTCCAAAGTTTACTTCAGATCTTTCACCGCAAGACCTGAAACAAAACAAAACATCTAAGAAAATTTACAGAATATTACTACAAATGAAAGTGAAGTGGTGGATGGGAAACCAAATGCCAGAATCAGACTTCAAAATAAGCCTTTTTTATTCACTGTGCTCAATGCACTCCCATAAGGGGTGTCAAAAGCTTTAGTCATCATGTGCAGGCAGCTGGTCAGTAAAATCCATGTTAGTGAAACTCTGGTTATTCCAATAAAAAACATGTGCTTAACAGAAGGGGTATGGTGATAAATACAATAAAATCAAGATAATTTATGAATGATGTTAAAAAATCGCATAACAATCAATGATACAGGATGTTCAAAAACACTTACGAACAAACAGGCGTTGAACATCAAACATTTACATGGTAAATAACATGAAGAGTAACATTAATAATAACAATAACACATGAATGTAAAACATATTTTTACAATTCCTTTCTTTTTTTCTTTCAGAAAATACAGATTTTTGTTAATTGTCATAACCTGACATATGAGTAAGAATGAACATCACTAAATTAGATTTGAGATAACCTTAAGGAACAAATTTTTGTTTCATTTCTAAATCATTGGACGAGACAATAATGATCATGCTGATCACACGATAACAAACTATCCAAAACTCAGTAAGCATAGCGTAACCATTGGTGGCTGTTTCATTAAATGCCAAAACTCAGTAAGCATAGTGTAACCATTGCTGGCTGTTCCATTAAATGCCATTTTATACAAGATAAAATTTGGTATCGCACTAGCTTTTCAAGTGGTACCCAACCTATTACCTGGCGGTAATGACTGCTTCAGTTTCTCTGCCTTATCTTTGTCCTGAATTACCAATGTGTACAGAAACCGACTACAGCGCACCTTGAACTTAACATTGTCGCTATTTTTCTTGATTTTCACAGCTGCAACAACAGGGAAAGCACTTTATACAACAGATATAACAGATATCACTGTGATGAAACTGCGCTTATGCCAGTACTTTTAAGTAAGAGACTTGGGATACAGAGGATTGCACTGAACGGCAAGAGTAAAGTTACCACATTCAGCGCTGGACACTTAGCTAAACATCAAGATGCATCTGGCCACCTGGGAGTTTGGCCAACGAAATCTGAGGTCACCAAAACTGAAGACAATCGCCAGTAGCAAAAAGTTCTGAGTTACCCATTTGGTATAAACTTTCGTAGACGGAAAACAATGTCGGACGCCCCATTCTCCTTTCGAATTTTGCCAATGAATCTCAACTACATTAATTTTCTTAATCCACAAACTACTTTAGTCCTCCCGTCAACGACACATGAAACAGCATGGAATGCAGACGGCATGAATTTTGCCGATCTCGGCCAATTTTTGCCAGACAATTTTCATTTCTGTCCATTTCTTCCTGTTTCAATTTCAATGTGGTAGCAAATGCACTGACTTCGGAAAAAAATTAAAAAAGGAAAACTGTTGGTAACTTCAGGAAATCAACAGGAGCCTTGAAACAAATTTAGAGAGAATTATTGTCCGAGTTCTGATACTCGGAGTGGCGACCTCGTGGTACTTTTCCCAGGTCACCAAACACAATCTGAGGTTGCATTGGCCAAATCGAGCACTGACAGTGCATAGAAAGAATCTAGGGCAGGGCTTTTGGATTCCAACAACAAACTGCAGACTCTTAACATCTGACATAGTCATCCTAAGGCTACACCACTTACTCACACTTCCTACCCCACCAGGGGTTGACAAATAAGGTAATAATCAACAATAAACCTCCATTACACAGCATCACGGGAAACACATGGCTCAGTGTTGAGTACATAGAATGGGCTGTGGTCTCCCCAGTAGTTGGTAAGAGAGGGCAAGTCCAATCATCACAGCCAGTGTAGGTCCGTATTCATACACAAAGAGGCTTGGTAAGGAAACAAACTAGACACCAAGGGATGTTGGTCCACTGGCAAAGAATACCATTGCCACACCAATTACGATTACTTACACTTTGCATCCTTCCTGCGGGCAGTCAGGAGAAAATCCTTGATTTCCACAATATTCTTAGGCTGCAACACAGAAATAAAATGCTTCATGCACAGTGGATATGCATCATGGCACCTTTTACCGTTTGTGGATCAAACGGGAAATATAATAACTTTATAATGGAATCTGGAATTGTGCCCCCCTGAATACAGCCAGGTACCAGGCAAGTAATTTTCTAAAATGTCGAAGCGCTTATGAAGTGGATTGAGACATGGCAAACTTTCCACTTTATCCATTTTATCGTGTTAGAGTTTAGAACAGATATTGTACAGCAATGTGAATTATATTGCAAGGTGTGACACTCAACGGCTTTATCAACCATAGCCCTGCGCCAAAATGACGATATTGAATGGAAACCAGTCTCAGATTCGTCTGCATGGACTGGATTATAGTACAATCGCCTACTATGCTGGCCAATGCCGATCCACTGTAACTGATTTGTGTTGAGCAAGACGATATCAATGGAAGTTTCGTTATAGACAGACTGAATTACTTTATTACGTCTGAAAAGTTCAAATATTTTTTGTTCAGCGTTCATCAGGTCGTGAATAATTGAATTGTAACAATGTTTTTGAAGGAGATATTTTCTCTGTCAACCAATCAGATTGTTTGACAATGACTAGTAGCCATTCTCAAGGTCATGCTGCATCTATTTTGTAGCTTCATGGTCTGTAAAAATGCAGTTGGTTTGACATCCACCGAGTTGTAACACGCCTATGCCATGCTCTGCTTTAAGGTTGCTTATTATCACCTCAGTGATATTTACAAAGCTTTACTAGTTGAAATTAGGATTTGTTATTTTGTGAAGTTGCATGAAACCGGCAAAGAAATGTGACCCACCACGACAAAATGAGTCTTAAGTCAGAAACTCTATTTCCTGACCAGACTGCAAACAGTCGCTATCGGTTAAAATTAGGTCAATTTTTTTATTGCAGATTATGATTATTTATTCGTTCTACTTCACAAAACAATACTTTAAAACAAGCAAACTTCATTTTAAACCTTATTTACTTCATTTTGAAAAACATCACCTTCTCGACTGCATATCTCGTGAAATTTTCATCGAAATTTGCCGGTTTTCGTGTCCTCATTGCTCAGTCTTCCGATGACCTAATTCGCTCGTAAACACATCAACAGAAAGGTCAAACTCATTATGCATGTAGTAAGCTCTTTGAGTTTTTCGTCCAATCATCAGTCGTTATTTCACTTTTTGCATTTGGGGTATTTTCAACAGAAGTGTCACTCACCAGTCTTTTGGCTATCAACGCCCTTTTAACCCAATGCATCGCTGACCTCATTCACTAGAACTAATTAAGTGGGTGTGAAACTATGGGGTCGCGAGGTCACGGCATGTTTTCAAGACAGTAAGATGGCTGGTCGCCGTGTAGCTGATATCTCAGTGATTAACTCTTGCCTCTGACTGATGTATCAAGATCAGCGAGAATTAACTGAACTCATGAAAGAGCACATTTGTTGATGGAGACGAGGAATTATGTGACAGCGACAAGTCGTCCGACGACAGCAACTCGTCGCCAGATGAGTTTCATGATCGACCCATCGCGAATACGGTTACGTTGGATTCCAAGTCGTTGGATTGGAACAAACAGAACTTGAAGAAAACAGTCCGGATCAGCTTAATCGCACAACAATGTCATGTATCTGCAAAGCCAGTGGATCGGGGTGCAAGCAGCTGAATATTACTGCAAGAGAGAACAATCTTCAATAGGGCTGAATCACTCGGTGAGAAGTCGAGGAAATCGTTGCTCTTCAGTCAGTGTCAGTGGACTTGGATAGGGATGAGCGATTGTCATTTTTTTTCAAAATTATTCACACTAGCGCAAAATTTTGAATTATTTTGAACAAAAATCAGCCAGAAACTTGTATTTTGTAATCTACAGGACTTCATTTTATTAAACTTCTACAAAATACACTTTAACTACTTGTTTTACTTGCGGTAACCCCTCCTGCCACAAGTGGACTGACCCTATATACATTAGCTGGGAAATTTATTTACCCAGTTGCAGCAACCCAACATGAATATCACTCCTTTTTGGCTAAGATCACATAATAAGGTCTATATTCTTTCTAATTTTTGATTACTTTTATTTGTTTATGTTGTTGTGTATACTAATAAGTCTGAAATGTAGCATTCAACTGCAGGTTGCTATGGAAATTTTAAAGACACTATCAGCACTTTTTGTCGGCCATTTTCCTTGACTTTTGAAAGCTCTAAATTTTCGCTTTCCCCGAATAGAATTGGCAATAACTCGGTCATTTGTGAAAATAAGGACATGTTTCATACCTAAAAATGATCAGAAAACACTGTATTTTCAGAAAAAATAATTAAAGAAATGACAAATCCCAACTTAAGACTCATTTTGTGGTGGTGGGTCACAAATGTGTATTTAACATTGCAATCTGTTCTTTTTCATTACTACCAAAATATTCCTGAAGATGCGCCATAATTTCAATTGAGCACTGTGAACCCGTCCTGCCGCGTCCAGTTCCTATCACAAGTTTTTTTGAGATTAAAATATGTTAGAATGTTACAAAACTCTTCATACAGAGACCACGCCATGACAGTTCATTGCCTATTTGTCTTGCAAAGTATCCTTTACCCAAATACTTCCACTACATGATGCTCGGGTTGAATTCTAGTCTATAATGAGAAACTTGGAGAATGCACCTAACTGCACCCCAATACATCTAGCTTTTAAAATTTTGCCTGGGGAAGGTCCAGGGCTTGGAATGACCAATGACAAAAAAGCAGAAACTTTAACGGCCCAAAACATGCGCGCTTCACAGCCTTGGAATAGTCGATGCGGCCTTTTTGCCGACAAAAATCGGGAGGACTAAAAAAATACTAATAATAAAAAAAAAAACGGTACCACCTCCAGAGAAGCGTGCGTCTGCGTCTTTTTAGCTCGTCCACCCACTCCCACCTCCACACATTTTTGGCTGCAGAGCCGTAGTATTTGACACCGCGGTTTACAATCACATGAGACGCCATTGAAAAATCCACCACGCTATCCCAGATGCCCTGGCAATGTTGACAATTTACGTTCCTCGAAAACATAAAGAGCAACTTCCGCATTTCGAGGTGAAAGTCGTCAGCAACGCCGCAGTAAAAAATAAATTTGCCGCCAAAATTTTATATCAAATCAAATTTTTTTGCGGAAGTATAATAAAATACACGGACAGAACATCTGAAAACTGCGGAAATCTGTGTTTCCGTGGCAAATTCCAAGCCTTGAAGGTCTCCCACCCCCCTCATGGGAGGATCTCACTTCCCATGCTCACATGTGGTGCCAGGTTCCGCATCCGCTGCGACCATGACCATTCATCACCATGCTCCTTTTGAAAGTCAGACAATAGGGATTCCACTTCCCATATTTGCGTGCGGCAACAGGGTTTGCATCCCGTTTTGGCCATTCACCACGTTTCTTGCTAAACCCAGTCAACCTGTAACTTACCATTATTTTTGGTGCCTTGACTTGAAGCTACAACAAAGGAAAATAAGACTACAGTAAACAAAGGAACATACCACTTTCTCGTTAGCTGACGAAAATTTAATACCTCGAGAATCATTAACAGATTGCAAAACTTGAAAATGTAATGTAAATGTCAAGTCAAGTCGCATTTGTTTTTCTGAAGAAATCATTATTTTGCAGGAGTTCCCTGACCCCCATTTCTTTGCTTATATCATTTAATGAGCTCGATTCATATCACAACATTCAGCATTCCATGTGTGCCAGAATCAGAATACATAGTAAGCTTGGTTATATTCATAGTACCAACAGTACTCCCATAAGGGGTGTCAAAGCTTAGATCATCATTGCTGACACACACGAGCACTGGTAGGAGACAAACAAGCCAAAAGCATTGGATCATTAAACCTTTTTGGCAATGTTTAAAAAAAATGTCCTACATGCCTTAGGCTCAGAATACAGACAGTGGTCGTAACTGGTGGCCTGTTCTGTTTGCCTACTATAGACAAGAAACATCCAGATTGATTATCAAACAATAAGTTTTGCATATCGATATTGTTCACGGACATACCTATTTACAGGCATTTTTTGTCGAATGAGCCTGCGACGTCATCAGGAAAAACTTCATTCCACAGATGTAATCAGTGTTCTCCACAAAACTATATCCAAACTCGACGCAAATTTCTATATGTTCAATATTAGTAGTCAACATTGTCTTCACTGGCGGTTTTTATGTTTCAAAACTGCACACTGAACTTGTGTGACCTACTTTTTGACACTTTCAAGTATACCCTTCCTACCAGTGTGTCACATAAGTCCTCCAAAGCATTCATGACAGGCACAGAACAGCAAACGAAAGATTAAAAGTTCTTTTAATAATGTACCAATACCAATTCTTATATCAATTATACATATTAAATACTACTAACATGTGTTCTGGTGTGACCTAATTTTCAGTGACACCTGTTGTTCAGTTGACTAAGCTAATAAGTTCTAACTTGCCACCAAATGTCAGTCAAAATCAAAATTGTATTTATTAAGCATATCATATTGTTCCTTTACAGGTTTAAATGCAAAATTTTAAGGTTAGAATGACAAAGCAGATTAGTCATTCGTTTAAGCAAGATAGTTGACTCCACGCAGTTTTGTAATGTAAAGAATTCCATCAGATTTTCATACTTTTAGATTACTCTTGTAATGCCATGCGGTGTTAAATATATTGAAAACTGCCTCAGAGGAAGTGAATTGAGCTTGATGTTGGTAAAATCAGGCTACCGTATTCACCCTAATAAGCGTCCAGGGCGCTTAGAAAAATTCGCTTCAAGAAAGAGGCGCTTATTATAGCCCAAAAGTGGTTGAAACCCGGTCTTCGAAACAGGTGAAATCGTAAGCTAGAATTCATCAAACTTATGCTCTGTGACGCATCTGTAACCAATGACAGAGGTTCAACAAAATTGTGCATTGCTATCAAACATCGTTTTTAAGTTACGAGCATTTTCTAGAAAATCCCAGTGCGAATATTCCCCAACTGGAGCCTGCCTAGCTGCCACACGATTGCCAATAGGACAACTTAAATTCTTAAGTAAAAATACAGTTTCGACTCAAGAAATTACCTGAAATCCTCCTTAACTTTTCAAAATAGTGTCTAAGATTTTTAAGTTCCTGTGGAGTCAGGATTAACTGCATTTCAAATCCAAATCTGCGCTAGATTGTACTCCGCAGCACAAGAAAAATCTCTAAACGAACACACTTGTTGTCACGTGATGTTTGTTTTTAAGTTCGTCTGCGTATTGTGTGAGAGCGAGCGCGTGCGTGTCATCAGATTTCATTTGCCAGAGTAAACGCGATGTAACAATCTAGGTGAGCATTGTAACGAAAGCAGTAAAGCAGAACATGTTTTATTTAGCACACTGCTAAAAACGCACGAGAATTGTCTCAGCCTGTCCGATGGGGGTCATTTTGACTTTAAAAACACCAATTATGACTAATTTAATAATTCCCTCTTTCAAATAACGCTAACGTTTTTTAGGGTACAAGAAAATTTTGGAAATAAGTGCCAGTACATTTCTTGCCGATGCTATGCTACGCGTTTCATGAATAGATAGTTCCCGAAGACTAATCTTTGATAACAGATTCTTGAATGTAGCGCGCGCTTCCTAGCCACGTGCTTTTAACTGAAAGGTCAAGTTTTTATTATTCTTCGATTCGCAGTTTTCACGTGTACAAAGATTTAGATACCTGCTGAGGGAGAAGATCTGTACAGGAAAGATACAATACAATACAATACAATCCCTTTGACAAGTACGCTGCGTCTGTTCTGAAGCACGCCAGAAGTTTGAAGTGTATAGTTACGGCTAAAGACCGACATAGCGGAGCGGCTCGTGGTCAACAAATTCTGCGCACCATAATTTTTTCAGGACAGTCGGTCTTATTGATAAATTGAAGACATGACTGTAGAATTTTTGAACTATTGGTAAGTCATTTTTCGCACGTGCAATGTGTTCATGGACTGGGCGCTTATTTTAGCAACGTCTGAAAACGTGAGGGGGAGCTTATAGGGGCATGGGCACTTCTTAGGGCGAATACAGTATGCTTCGGTGCTGAGGGCTGAAGTGCCAAGCCAGCAGTTTTTGCGTTTTGACGCACATTCCCCAAACTCGACGCAGCAAAATCCAAGCTTGTTACCGCGATGAGTCAAACCAGGTCACGGAGAATAATTACTAATTATTTTGATTGAAACGTGCAGAGAGCTCTTCATTAATCACAAATCATTTCAATCTCTCGTCAAATAACTTAGCAGGAAGATCAACCCATGATCCTCCGCAACNATTTTAGCAACGTCTGAAAACGTGAGGGGGAGCTTATAGGGGCATGGGCACTTCTTAGGGCGAATACAGTATGCTTCAGTGCTGAGGGCTGAAGTGCCAAGCCAGCAGTTTTTGCGTTTTGACGCACATTCCCCAAACTCGACGCAGCAAAATCCAAGCTTGTTACCGCGATGAGTCAAACCAGGTCACGGAGAATAATTACTAATTATTTTGATTGAAACGTGCAGAGAGCTCTTCATTAATCACAAATCATTTCAATCTCTCGTCAAATAACTTAGCAGGAAGATCAACCCATGATCCTCCGCAACACGATTGCTTGCCTCTAGGCGCTGTGAAAGCATACTCGTCTGTGCTACCATATCTCAGCCTGACTGGCAGGCAGGTAACTTTGCCTCAACTCTCTGTACATTTTAGTTACCAGTACAAAGACTACAAAGGATATTAAATAAAAAGTTGATTGCAGGAGTATTTGTTAAAGATGGAACGGTTTAAGGACTCTACTGCCGTCAAAGGTGTCCACCTACACTCAACAGGAACATACAGAACTTTGACAGTTTAACAAGGGTTAAGCGCATTTTGCAGAATGTCTTCCTTTAAGAGTATAATAAAATGCCGTTAAGGGGCATTGTCCATAGTTTGGAATGCTCAGTTTCTTTGATGATTGAAAAAATAAAATACGCCAAAATAATGTTACAAGACAATTATGTCTTAATATCAAAGGCTGCCACGTTACCTAGGATTACCAAGTGATGATAAAGGCGATAAAACGAAACCTCGTCCTCAAATTCGAGCAAATCTGCCTTGCCCTAAAACCGTTATTAACTTTCTGTTAACATCCATATGCGCTCAGAGAGTGATTCCGAAATATAAAGTTTATTTTCAGGTCTCGCAGCCATAACACACGACGAAATGATTCCATAACAACAAGATGAAGACCGATTTTTTCAGCAGTCTAACTACACCCCTTACCAGCTCAGAGACTCCAAAATGAAAAAGGCCGGAAATCAGTTGAACGATGGGAAATCTGCATGACAGTGCCATCTTTCGGCCAAAAGCAGAATTTGAAAAAAGTCTGCCCTCAGACTAGGCTAAATATATCTGAGGTCTGCCAAATTCAAATCAAGATACACCTGTGTCACTTAACGCATATTTCTGATGTGATTATTTGGATTACCACCATATTTTAGAAATAACGTTGAATCCCTGGGTTTTGAGAATAAGTCGTTAAACAATGGTCGTTCATCCCTCAGGATAACTCAACATCCTCGCTGGTTCCCCTAGCCAGCATGCTGGCTACCACCAAGCGGCACGCAGGGAACCAGAGAGCTCAACATCACGCTCCACGAGTCCACGTGAACATCGAGAATTCACCTATCGCAAGCTCCGCCTCCTCGCGAAAAGTCACGTGATACCCGACAGATGTCAGAGGCAGACACGGTCGCTAAACGACGTGGATGTACTGAAAGCTGCGACGATCGGAAAAAATACGAAGTGCCAACGGCGGGTTCGAGGAAAAGTGTTTCGGAGCCAGCGAAAATCCGAAGAACCCCGGCGCAGGCCGTTCACCTCAGTTCACTTGAAAACTGACCAAGGCCACTGATCCCGGCGATATGTTTATGTAAAGCTGGATATTTACCTTAAAGTCGAATTATCTGTACGATGCCATAGATTTCAGGATATTTCGAACAAAAGAAGTGAAGATTCGCCGATATTTTTATTCTGCCATCTGCTAAATTCCGCCAAATGAAAAGTAGGTCACAACTGCTTGTATTCTTAAGCAAAGTAGGTCTAGTCTATAGCATTGTTTATACTTTTTAATTAAAAAAATCAGGTCGGTAGCTCAGGCACATACTCGTCTTATCCTACGCAAGCAGTTAGCTCCGGTAGGTCTAGGGCTGTGTCTAAAAGTCAAATTAACGCATGGAATTGGCAATAATTCAGTGCACAATAAAGACAAATCTTCTGATGAACTTCATATTTTTTGTAGTTTCATCAGTTGCATAGAGGTAGTTTGCATTTAATTTTAAAAGTAACATGACCACTAAGCTGTGGCATGGTAACAAAAAATGACAAGTCTGGTGTAATGGCAAAAAGTGGCCATTTACAAAAATACTAAATCTTCATAAATCCAAGTATCGTGTTTGAACAACTACAACATGAGCTCGACTCCTTTACTCTGCAAGCGTAGTGTATACTAGAGGTTTTGAACAAGAAGTAATTCAATAGTTTGTTTTTTCGTGGCAACAGCTCGCACGAGGCTTTGAGTTCAGTAATCTGGTGCCCTCCCAGCATGTGCCGATCGAATCTAGCAATTTTGGTGAGAAGTTCAGTTGAACGCCCGCCAGCCTACGGGTATATGAACAGCAAAAAATGTACCTGTGCTACGAAACAGAACGATGTTCATTATAGGTCGAAAAAAAAAGAAAAATAATAAAAAAATGTCCTTAAAAACAACTTCCCGGGGACTATAGTACCGCTAGACTAGTACTGGGACCCAGCAGATGCTGAGACAAAGGCCCCCATACAAGTGAAACTCCGGAGTCAAAGTCCGGCCGATAGCCCTACAGCATAGCCACCAAACTGAAAAGTACGTATCTTGGAACAAATATATGAATTTTGTGTTTAACCTTCGAGTAATCCAGCAACATTGTTAAGTTCAGCTGCTCTTGGCCATCCACGCACACTTTGATCCATCGTTTACACAACTGGCAACACTTTTCGGCTTAGGAAATGCTAAAAAAATTACGGGATATTTTTCTCGAGATGTATAACGGCTTTCAGAACTACACACGCCGTATCAGAGTAGACACCGTTGAACATCATTGTTATCGCACATTTTTTAGCTATAGACTAAAATAAGCTTTACTGACAACGACATTATTTGTCGGGTAAAATGGTGACTTGGAAATGCAAACGAAAAATGCTGTTAGTTAAGACGTCAGTCATAATCCTGGCCGTAGGTCAATCATCAGTGGGCAAAGTCTCCTAACTGTCTAAAATTCGTTATAAAGGTATTGTAGCATTCAAATATATTCGAAAATGCTCTTGGAGTTCTTTTTTGGGAATCGCTTACTTCACTGACTTGCATCATGCTGTGCTGTCGACGTTAGATTCGGGGCGAGATCAGACATGCTATTTGCCGTTAACAATTAAAACATCCATTTTGTCAGCCAGCTGTTTGTCGAATGACTTAGCTCATCACTAGTGAGAGGGAGATTAGAAATTGTGCGGTGTCAACCGAGTTTTTCCTTTGCACGCATTTCAAAATAGTGAATTTTTTGATTTTTTCTCGAAATTCCCTCACAGGGGAAAGTGTAGTAGACGTTGTCAGACGGTACTTTCGTCAGGAATTGTTTAAAGATGTTTGACGAACATACACGTTCCATGCCTCGTTAAACCTTATAACTGAACCGTTTTTTTATTACATTAAAGGAGAATGCCACCCGATTTAATTAGTCTTTTTTAACGTCTTAATCGGTCTATATCCACATCGCCTCTTATACGGTCGACCTCACCTTGCCGAGAGGTGTCGCGTTAACCTATGAGGAAGGTGAGAAGCGACGCAGCGACGTCAGGGGTACGTCTCCAGAGTGAATGCAGCTATATATATTGCGGTGCATCGGTTACAGCTTGTCCGAACTATGAAGCTGCGAGGAAAGCGAGTATATCGTTTTTTCGACTTCCTCAAGAGTCCGAAATGCTTAGGAAGTGACTCACGGTAGTGAAGAATGAAACGTATACTGTTTATAGCAAGTATGGGGACGTGAAACATCTCCGTGTATGTGGCCGGCATTTCGTCGACAGTGATTTCTCTGAAGAATTCCGGCTTACAAAAGAACTAACCATACGGTCCGTTGCCTGTGCATGTTCACGACGCCGCTCTAGTATTGCTTGATCAGTATCAGTATATTCGGGTTCGAACTGATAGCGTGTGATACCTAACGATCCGTCTGTGAAGTCCGTCGGATGAGCTTTTGGCTAAGTCGGGATTGCCCCGGCGAGTTGCAACGTAGACGTTTATTATTCAGCGTTCTGTTTCAAAATGAGTTATTCTCAGCCTGAAATGATCCTAACCAATGCAGCTTATATGAAACTGATACAAAGTCTGTCTCATTAGATACAATTTGTGATGCCTTGGAGTGCCCATGAGCGCAAATGTTTTGAGAAGCCAGCAAACAATAAACCACTGCGTTACCGGCTTTTGATGCCGGCAACAAAGAGTAGGCCTAATTGACCGGGCACCGAGGCCGTGTGAGTGCATGCTACTAGTCAATTTGCTGACGGAAAGCTGTTGTGAAACAGTTACTCGATTTTACATGCTATTGTCACATGTTAGGAGAATCTTTGTTTGAAATACAAATACATTATTCAAATCATTGTTACTGGACAACCTTTGTCCTGACGGTCTGTGGCCAAGGGGAACCCAACTTCGCGGCCCCCGACAAGTAAGTAGATTTTCAGTTCCGTCACGGGCTAATTCTCATAAATAATTACGTGCGCGTTATTTCTTTGGCTCACTATTGTAGTCTTTTCGTGACCGGAGGTTTAGTTTCCAACTCAAGCTGGTTTTGGTGCCAGTCCCGGCGGCACCGGCCGACGGGCCTGATCGGGTTCCGAGCCACTGGCCAATAACAAGCGTTTTTGTTGTGAGTTTAGAACTCAAAAAAACACAAGTATAAACAACACAGATCTAGGTTCTCCTGTCTGTATTTAACGGAAGAATACTTCGAATTTATCTTCGAACAGACTCCAAACTCCAGCCACGGACCTTGGTAAATTGGCCAGCCGAACTTCGTAGACTACGTTGTGTCCAAATATCAGTAAATCCGTAACAGCGAAATAAAACAACACGTTTTTATAAAAACTCGGTTTATTTTTAAGGTTTTACATCGAAGTTTGATGATTTATTGGTGTTAAACGATGACTTCAAGCGATAAGCTAACACCACTAACCCGTGTTGTGAACTGCTGAACAGACTGCGTGTGAAACCAATTACGTCATTGGATAATTTGAACACCTCCGTGTGCGTCAGGTGTCAGGTAACGCAACCGAACCTGCCGTTATGGAGTAGAACTACTCGATCTAAATTGATACAAAATAGGTTGTTTTTTGGGTGGCATTCTCGTTTAAAATGTAACAGCATCACTTCTTTCCAATGTTCCAACTTCTTAATAGTAAACCTATAAAATTATATTGATTCAAAATCCTTGATGATAACAGAATCTTTTAATGTGCACAAAGTAATACTCAGATGTTCGTGATAACGTGACTGCATTTTTTTCTAAAAAAATCTTGATTTTTCACTGAGATCGCCATAATTTCCACAAACACATTTTTTCAATTTCTTTAATCCATTAGCTACAAACGTGAGTCTGAGATTTTCTTTAAAGGTCATTTAGCCGGAGACCTCTATTGTCAAAAATGAAGACGTCGCTTTTCCTGACTTGATTTATCAGCTTACTTGCCCTCCTAACGAATGTATTCGTTCTAATACTGATAGTTCAAGATATGTTGGCTAGACAACTTGTACTTTATCTCGCCGGTTATCTATGCATCTACAAAATGGTTCCATTAAAGATCACTTTCGAACACTAGACGAAAACAAAATGTCCCGTTCTGACATTGTTGACAATACCATCGTTAGGTATTTCGAACTGGATATCTTTCGTCTGAAAATTCTCGAAGCTTTAATAATAAAAACCGAAACTCCTGGCATAAATTCCCAAGATACTGGGTTCCATCGTATCTTGTTGTTATATAAATTATGTCCATATTTTGTGATACCTATGCATTTCATTTATTTTTACAACATTTTATAGTAGCTTAGTTCCCATGACAGTTTCTTCTGAAATTGCGCTACCTTATATTCGTGTTTAAAGTCATTGTTCTTGTTTCATGTATCATACACGATAGCGTTTATAATTTTATACGTTACGTTGTGTAAAACGCACGTTGTAAGTCACACAATCTAACTGAAGATGGGTGCTGCAACTTCTATTTCAATACATTTTGTTTTATGCGCAGTTTTTAGCATTGTACTTTCGAGAGCTACGATCGATATAAATTTTCATGAGTTCCAAATGGTAGCTGATCACCTCAGTAGAAGTGAATGTCGAAAGCTTTCTGAAGCTCTCCATATGACTCATTTTCAGTTAGACCACAAGCTTACAGGCGACAAGGAACCTAAGAAACCATGTATAAAGCTTTTGCTTCACTGGAACTCTCATGAAGGAATAGGGAAGACATTCCTGGATCTAGCACTGAGACTGAGAGAAATTGGGCGTGGTGATATTGCTGATAAGCTGTCCAAAACCATCTACCACGAGGAAACCGAAGCCTTGAATAGGGATTTTTTGAGCGACCCTTTTAAGGATGCAATCGACACTGATTCTCCAATACTGATAGAAGCTCCGACTTCATTTGTCGCTCATATTCCATCAAATGAGTTTGGAGATAGGATTGATGAAAAAGACGGCAGATGGACAAATGCGGAAATATGGGCTCTTGCGATGGGCGCTTTGTGTTTGTTACAGATAGCCGCGTTCGTCTTTGTGATAAGTTATCCCAAATACTTATGCAAAAAAATCCATTGCTGTAAAGAAATGCAGACGTATTTCAAGGTTCATTTGCAGGGCAAGCCAAAAAGACGAGTTGGAGAAGAGAACTTACAGCTTGTCTAAAAATTGGCAACCTCAGTGAAATAAAGAAAACAACATGGGCACAAAATGAAACATCTCGATTTTTATTTGTAAATTGATCAAAATAAGAAATTGTTAAGAAACGACATCTGTCGGCATGAAAAGAAAGCAGACTAGTGCTATGAAATCATTTCTTATCAAGGAGACTGAGCATGCAAGAAGTTTTCAAAATGAACATTCAACGACCTAGTGCCTAAAAGAACAACCCCACTTCAGAATGGAAA
This sequence comes from Phoronis australis, assembly GCA_002633005.1. NCBI lineage: Eukaryota > Metazoa > Phoronida > Phoronidae > Phoronis > Phoronis australis. The sequence goes on from NMRA01000674.1 coordinate 62,080, forward strand.
GATGGCGCCTTGTAAACAAGAAACCGCTCATGTATCGTGAAATCTCGAATTTCCCAATGACTCATAACCATATAATATAAGCATTGTGTGACGTCATTTGCGATCGAGGAACAGATAAACTCAAGCGCCTGTGATCTGGACCCCGAATCTCCGAACTCGAGCTCTAAAGTACAAAATGACACTAAGTGTCTTCGATTTTGTGCCCAAGTACATTGTGATTTACGTATTGTCTAATCCAAGTTCGCAATTGATGACTCCAAAATTATAACTACACGTTTGTGAGTTGAACTTGCACTCCAAAAGCACAGACATCTTTGTTCACGATTGCCAGTACATGCTTTTTGAGGACCTTAATCCGTTCGACAAACAGTGTGCACAAACGGTTATCAACATCATAGGCTACTTCTGACAATTACTCTGACAGACACAGCGAACGTCGTTTCATCAACTTCTACTTCATCAATAAAGTATAACAATCTTCAAAAGAACTACTATTCTTAGAATTATTTGGGACAACTAACGTGTTTTTTTACAGCTAGAAACAATTGGCGATATTGCTTTTGTGTAAGTTAGCCCTCAAGTTCTTCTTTCCTTCGATTCCAGTACAAGCCCGTAGAAGGCAAAAATTATTGGGGGACACAAACCAATTCGACTTCGCCAACCTACCTCCTTCCTATCACCCCCCCTCCCCCTTCTCTGGATGTCATCATATTTGTACCGACCCCTTGCGTCCGCCATAGGTGGGTTGAGCGGTAATATCTGAGGTGCAGCCATCAGTATTTGAGTAACCGTGAACCAACAAAGTTTCACGGAGAGTATAAGAATGGGCTTACGGCCAGCATACTGACGGGTAGCTGGAATCCAACAGTGGATTCGATCAACCAGAGCTAGTCGCTGGTCAGCTCAGCTATGATTCACTTAAGGCAGTTTAGCTCGTACCCATTCCTCTGAGCTGGCTCTAAGGCCAAGATTCGTTTTATTATGATCAAGTTTCAGGAAAACTTCATTTTATCATGGCCATTCTTTGAAGGAATTTTTTGGAAAGGTGAAGTCCCGAGGTCCCTGGTATTTTGCCTTTGTGGCCGTTTCAAAATCCCTTGATAAAACACAGCCGGTAGTCCAGTTTCTTGTGACTGGGGGAAATGATACAGAGTGTGTCCCAAAAATGTTTCCATTTCAACGCCTGGAGTTCAAATTCAGCTCCCGTGGATAACTGAGATTCTGCGCAGGCCCACTGCATGCACGGTTACACCTTATTTTTATCGTGGGTGCGTCAGTCATGACGTGCTCCGTGTGTAGTATGCACAGGAATGGAAAGCAAATGATTCAGTTATGAAGAAAATTCATTGCGCAATACTATTGGAAACTAACAACATTAAGGAAGTGCAAAGAGAACATTTCCAAGTTGATGAGCGATGAGTTTAACTTCATCTATTTAAATACTTAAACTTCTTTTTCGATCTACAGTTTGTGAAATTAAACCGACTAATCTATTTCCTAAGTCAATAAACAATTTATTGTAATTTGAATTGTGAAATAATTTTAGGACACTTTGTAGAGCTGTCCGACATTCATTAATATCTTTGATATTTATTTCAGATAGAAAAATCAAATCGTTTAGTGTACTTTTATATTTGGAGATCTGACGATAGATCGAATTTTCCCAATATTGGCCTGCAACTAAGTTCGTTGAAGCATTGTCATTTTTTACAAGATTAGCTTCTAATTGTAAAAAAATCCTCTGTCAATCACCCCATTTTCGTAGATACATAAACATGTAATTCAGAGACTAACAATCGATAAATCCATGAGCAATGCGTTTACCTTGATTTAATGACTTAGTTAATTCCTTTTTGATCGCCTGTTAGTGCATTTAAACGACAAATCTTGTACAGAAGTCAAAAAGCAATGAATTTATTGTCATTTGAATTTCGAGTAAATTTTTGGGAATTGTCCAAATTCCATCAATGTCTTTGAGAGTTATTTTAGATAGTCAAGAAGCGTCTGGTGCACTTTACTATCTGGGGATCTCATTATAGAGTTTTTTCCATATTTAGGCTTCAACTAAATTCATTGAAACATCATCATTTCTTAAAATATAAGCTTCTAATTGCCAAAAATCATCTATTAACCTGTCGGTTTTCGTACATGCACAAACACGTAAATCAGAAACCAACGAATTTGTTTATCAAAACGGAATGTTCCAAGCAATTTCCGCACACGTGATCGCAGATTTTTGACAGGTAACCCGAGGAACATGGGAGATGGGGCATTCATAGGTTAATTTTTGCTCATTTCCGAGGTACCTATAACGGTTCACGAGTTTAACTTGAACTCCAAAAAAAAAAAACGCTGACATATTTGTTTATTATTGCGAGTATTTTGAGTACCCCCGTTCGGTCATCACAAATCGTAGCCCACAGTCTTTTCGAAATTTGTGAATTCATTACAAACAGTTCCTAGTAACGACTTTCAAAAGAAATACTATTCTTGGGATACTATTATAACTAACCATCGGAAGTAGCCTTTTTGTGTAATTCACAAATAGTGATCGTCACGTTCTTCAAAATTCCAACTTTTTAATATTGGTCAATCTTATTGTATTTTTCACATTTTTGGTTGTCTGGGTCGAATGTTATGGTATTGCTGTGTTGTGTACGGTTGATTTGTGTTTTTGATGAATTTGGAATCTCAACTTTCCCTCGTGTATACTTGGCAGTGTCGGATTTACTTGTATAGAGTAACACCCGAACTGCGAAGGGCTACACATCAAAAAGCTTGGGAAAGAGTCATTCCATAGTCGGGTGACTTTGCAAGAACTGACTTTCCTCACCATGAACGCCGGTTGTACGATTTCATAAAAAGCAGGAAAATAGAGATAATTGATTCCAACATTGGGCCCTCTCTTAGTGAGAGGCCCCTTAAGAATTTGCCAATCAAAACACGAAAAGAGTGGCCACTTGAATGTCATCAATGGTCCTCTTCAAGAGTTGGGCCTTTAAATATGAAAAGATCTATATTTTCAAAAGTCAGGAAATGCGCAGCAATTGATGTTATTTGCCAGGCCATCAATTTTCTCAAGTGACACACAATTTAGAGAAAGAAAAATAGAGCGACAGTTGTCTTTGTTATCCTTTGTTAGAGAAGGGTCTTTGGAAAATATAATTTCGCATTTCTGCATTTGCAAAGCTGTCTCATTGAATTTAAAAATCCAATGAATTAATATGCTCCGCAAAAGCTTCGATTTATGAATTTTCTCGATTTTTCGAAATACGTGTATGAATGATAAAGTGCCCGTTTTCAAGTGCGTTTAGACGACCTACACGTATGCAGCAAAACGGAGACCCTAACAACAATGTCCTGACCAGCACCCTCGAAGGGTAAACCATGCATTGATACTGAGTTGTCAAATGTTCTCTTGAATTTTCTCTCTTATTCGTACTCGAAGTCTTTCTTTTCTCGACTGTCACCAGCCCTAAGCCTATGTCGGTTGCTATTATTCAACCCTGACGCCTGCAATTTTTTGTTAGGGTACTGGCCCGACACGCCCCCCCACTTCGTACGGCCCTGCAGTATATTTCACTATATTTATTCCTCACATTTTTGGCAGCTTGGTCCACATGCCATGGTGCACATGCCATGGTCCACACGCTATGGTCTACGCGCTATGGTCCACATGCCATGGTGCACATGCCATGGTGCACATATCATGGTGCACATGTCATGGTCTACATGCCATGGTGCACATGCCATGGTGCACATGCCATGGTGCACATGCTATGGTGCACATGCCATGGTCCAAATGCCATGGTCCACATGCCATGGTCCACATGCCATGGTGCACATCATGNGGGTGACTTTGCAAGAACTGACTTTCCTCACCATGAACGCCGGTTGTACGATTTCATAAAAAAGCTATGGTCTACGCGCTATGGTCCACATGCCATGGTGCACATGCCATGGTGCACATATCATGGTGCACATGTCATGGTCTACATGCCATGGTTCAAATGCCATGGTCCACATGCCATGGTCCACATGCCATGGTGCACATCATGCCATGGTCCACACGATATGGTCCACATCCCATGGTGCACATGCCATGGTGCACATGCCATGATCCACATGCCATGGTCCAAATGCCATGGTCCACATGCCATGGTCCACATGTCATGGTCCACATGCCATGGTCCACATGCCATGGTGTTGTTGGGATTCACATGGGGTTTTCATGAATTTGATGCTTTTTACTTCCCTTCGTGAATAGTTGAGTTATTGAACAGTGCCTGATTTATGGGGGGGGGGGGG
>NMRA01000674.1:66401-173573 GCA_002633005.1 Phoronis australis
TGAAAAATATGAAAGGGCATACTGCCCGAATACTCTAATATGAAAGACAATGTCATCTAAAAAGATGGAAAAAGTGACAATTGATTCCATCAGCACCCAGGTCACCCTTCTCTCTCCATCGCAGCATCTTCCTCGTCGTGAATGGTCTACGAAACAAATAGAAAAGGTAGGCAATTTATTCCATCATCGAATCATCGGGACCTTTCCTTAAATAGAGAAAAAGTTAGAAGTTAGACAAACAGGAAAATGGCTGCTATGGATGCTATCAGCATCCCTTCCACGAGCAGGGGTTTATATCAATTGATTTACAATCTGAAAAAAACGAAAGAAAAGGCACACACACACGAGCAGACAGGCACGCACGCACAAACACATGCACACAGACTATTATGATGTTACAGCGAAGGGTGTCTCAAGAAGCAGTAACAGTTTTGCATTCACTAACAACTGTCTTCTGAATCAGTTAGCTCTGCAGAATCTGTGCACAAATTTCCTTGAATTTGTTTCGGAGTATGAGTCAATAAGAGCACGTGTTCAAGTGAGTGCCAGAACTAATTAATTTACAAGAGTTACTCATATAAGCTTTTAGAGCAGGCTTGACAATTTCATGGCTTTGTCGCGACGGGTCATTTTATGCGCTGAGTATGGTTTCGAGAACCGTAAAACCTCAATGATATATAATAAGCATATTTCTAGGAATATCTGAAAATTCAATGATTCCCTATATAAGACCAGTCGTTATGTTTCTGATGTTTTCTACCCGGTCAGCTCTGACCGCAAAGTTAATTACTGTCAAAGACAGTTGAACATTGGTTGGCCGCAATCATTACATGGAAACATACAATACATAATAAAATAAACGAAAACAACTTTACAGCACGTGTTTCAAAGTTAAACCAAGGCCTTGCACGCAAAATAAGTCATTTCCTGTTCAAATAAAAGGCCATGTATAGGAGAAGTTACGGTAATAACGAACCGCTAGTTTCTTCCAAGCTAAGAAAGATCTTTTCCACTGACTAACAAACACACCAAAATAAGTCATATAGCGTTAAGGGATCTGAGTCAAATTTAGTTTCTTTGGCGCCCATCACGAGGATATAGCAACTTTACAATTTGCTCTGCTAACTATACTCCATATTCAACCTCACATTTTGCTTATAAACTCATTAGGCAAGTTTCTCGACAAAAGTCAACAATCTAAAACAAACCAGAACCTTTAAAACTTTTTCTCAAAGCATGTCGGTAACAAGAGCTCAAAACATGCACAGAGTTTAAAAATTCGTGTACCGTTGAGAGTGAGTAGGGAAAAATCGCCATAACTTTGCTGGTTCAGGTTAGTTGCCTAGCAACGAAACCGCAGTCGGTTTTTCTCGCACAGACACATAACGAAACGAAAACGGACTCGGACTACCTGAACGCTTCGCCACTTGAGACAATTTATGATTTGGACTAAAATCATGGTAGGTAGAATATTTGTTAATTTCCAAATAGAACGCCATACATAAGGTAACACTTTTGCAGTGCTCATATTAATTCACTGACGTAGTCAGTGATCCACCTAGCGAACCACACGGTCATTCTAACTAAAAAACCCTCATTTGTCAATAATGCTTCTATCACGAGCTGTACTTTCCCCTACCTACACTCGTCATTTTACTTTTACTATTTTATCCTTTTGTCCGTCCGCAACTGCACGGCATTCCAGCATCTATTTTATTTATTTATGAATATGGCATTGTGTAAATACATTTCTTTTCGCAGGAACCACAGTATCGTTTAGATACAACTACGACTCACGAAAAACAATAAATGCAGTACACGAAAATACACAGGTCGTAAAAGAATAATTGGCTTCATGACAAAAGAACGTTGCTAGCTTGAGCCCTCTTCCAGTTCGTGAGGAAAGAATACCGGCTACTCAGAATACTATATAACATTTGGACAACATATCATTTTTGACATGGCAGACAGTTACTGCATTTCTTGAATGTCGATTTGCTAATTGTAACATGTGATTACGCACCTCCATGGGAGGCTGGGGGGGGGGAGCATAGCTCCCCACTTTTTTGGTGGTACGCCGCACATGGTCTATAGGCGTGTGCTACGGGGGGGCTGAAGGGGCTTTAGCCCCCACTTTTTTCAGTGCTGCGCCGCCCATGGCTTCACATGATTAACATGCGTTGAAAGAAAATCTGCTGATTTTTAAAGGGGCAATAAACCCGCGCCCTCCGTCAGAACCAAAGTTTGGTTTAGGTATAAAACTGGTCTCGTGTTGTTTCTGACTCAAGTTAGAAATGATTACTGAGCTTGAAAAGACTTTACATGAAACTTGCTTGTCACCATGGGTCAGTTTCAGCTGCAGAAGCGCTATAGGCGTCAAGTGATAATCCAAGGTTTTTATTGGGACCAATCACAATTCCACCAAAATATAAGAATTCGATGGCTTTATCTACATTTAAATAGCTGGAACCATAATGACGTCGATTTATTGCTAAGCCGAACTAGGTGAAGGTCGTTCAGCATCAAAATACGACATGACTATCCAAGGTAGACAGTGTTAGAATTTCTGTTTCAACCCTCCCTTGCAAAACGTTTAAAATTATTTCTTGTTAGGACATTTAGCAATTCCTTCCAATTTACGACACGCAAATCATAAAAGAAACTACTTAAACAAACTGTCCTGAAAATTTCACTGTTGTGAGAGAAATTCATTTTTTACAAAAGGAATTAAAAATGTCTCGTCTGCAATCGATAAGAAAAATTCCAGTTCGGATGAGTCGGCTATTTACGCTGTCAAAGCTGATGACTCACTGGCATTTCTCTTAACGATGTCCTGAATTACCTGAAAAATCAGAAATGCTATGGAAAAGTTTGATGTACAATTGTGGCTGAATGATCTTAATTCACATTCGGCATTTTAGTAGTAAGACAGAAACTTAACTTTATTTTTTGACACATATTTTTTTACAATTGCACAAGCCCAATTTTCCTCAGTAATAAAAAGAGAGAAAGGTAATGCGTGAACTGCTTCACGATTGCAAAACAGAAACGAAATGTATCGTTGTTCAAGGGGCAAAATTCATTGGTGAAAAATGCTGACATTGTCGAACGGGGATAAATAAGGGTTCGATTTAAGTAGTCGCGGCAGTTGGTTTATCATTTGCGTTTCAGGAGTTGTACTGATTCGTATACTAAGAACGCAGCTCGTGCAGTACGTGATGGTGACAAAAATATAATTTCCATCAAACTCCCGACGAGATACTTAAGCTTGGCTGTGGTTTTCCACCACGTAAGAAATATCGGCACACTACTTTCATTGGGTTTAATCTTAGAAGTGGATTTAGGTGGTAAATCAATTAAACTGCAGATTTCCGTCATGTTCAGCGCTTAATTGATACTGCAGTAAAACAAACATTTGCAAGACAGGATGATTCGTTTTACCTCGTGAAAGGTTTACCCATTGGGACTCCGTCAATAGTTTGCGTTCCATATTAATTCAATGAACAAAGCACTGTGCCGTGTTCTCAAAATCTCCAACAGAAATGAAGTTATATGATAACTTGCTATGGCAACTTTCGCACTTATAACACATCACACGAGAATGCAGGCACTGAGGGGTTAAACAAGTACGCCAAAACAGCTGAGAAACATAACAGTTGTCAAACTCATTAATGCTTTGGCTAGTCATGCCGTCACAATGAGTGCAAGCTGTAGTGCTTAAAATATGTAGGACCCTAGATAAATGTCCAATTTTGACCAAATTCGTATTTCAAAAATTGCTTATCGGATTCACACGAACCTTTCAGATATTATACTTACTACACCTCTCTCCAGAACTTTGTTGGGAATTGTTTTGTTAAAAGTTCCGCTTTTGCATGAAGGACTGTCAAAACTTAAAACTTGTAAGACTTTTATGAAAACAAATAATTGCATAAAACGAAAACGAAACAATAATTTATGAAGTTGTAACAAAGTTTTGAGACTTTATCTGGAACATGTACATCATACAAACACTTATTTTTACTGATCGTATAGTTTGCAAGAATGTGGATTTCTTTTTTCCTAAAATTTACTGCAAAACAAGGTCATTTGACCTAATTAAAGTCAGATTGGTGTAACGTCAACAATTCATAAGGTCCTGTCGTTCATATTTGGGTTCCGGGCTTCACCGTGCAGGACTGAACCATTTCGAGACCTGACGAGACCAATGTCCGATAGGAGAAATGTAGACTGTACGTAAAATTCGGGAATTTTGAACAGTTCTTGGCCATGCAGATTCTGCTAAAATAGTACAAAGCAGTAGGCCTAACCATATCTTTCCTCGATAGTCAAACCCTATCAGGCTAGTACGAAGATAAACATTTTTGGGGGAGCCTAACAAAACTTGGTCCGTCGTCGTGGTCCCCCACTTGCTTACGCCTCTCCTAGTTACCAATTTCGCACACCCTGCCGTAGGCGTGTTTACTATGCTGTATGAGGACATCTATGATTTCACTTGGCCTAGGGTCTGATCGTTCTGGTCGAAGTTGAACTCGAAATTAATTTTTGTCATTTTCTGTTCTGTTTGTCTACGAATTCAAGATAAGTGTCTATATTCTATGTTCGAGTACATAGTAGCCTACATGTTTAAATCTAGTTTGCACTTGATGATGGAAGCGTTAAGGCTAAAAGTTCGAGTCTGAATTCGAAATTTCTAGTTTTTACTCAAAACTTCGTGTTTTTACTCAAGTATGATGCTAAAATCTAGGGATGATGAAATGCGAATTTGGACTAGAAGCTCATACGCATTAACCATAATATGAGCAGAGAATAACAGACCCTTAACTTGAATTGACAGAACAGTAGAGCGGAAATAGTCAAAAACAATTTCGAGTTCGATTGGGAGTACAAAAATTAGCCAGCAGGGCCTAAAAATTTTAACACGCGTTCAAGTCTTGCAGTGACCATTAGGGTGCTAAAAGATGTTAGCATCAAAAGCATTCTTTAGGTCGGTTTAGCAGTAACGTAAGGAACTCTCACCAGAGAAACTCCTCCGTTTAGAAATTGCACGAACTCAAATTTGAAGGCGGGGCATTGTCTGGGAGACTTCGGTTATAGTTTCATTTATTTCGGAGAGTGAAAATGAGGCCAAAGGTCTAAATTTATTTTATAAAAAGCCAGTTTAGGGAAAGCTCATTTTCTTAGAAGGCTGCAGTTCCGGGTGGCCCGGGTACACTGCTTTAGGGGTGTCACTGATAAAATCCCTTGTTAAAACAATTGGTGCCAAGTTTCTAGTGGCTGCCTCTCGCGTGGGAGGGAATTGAACAAAACACCAATTTCTTAGATGTTTTTCAGATCAGCAAAAACATGTAGTGCATTTTGCTGCTTGGAATTGAGTTGATAGAGTTTTCAGTTCACAGAATCATCGTCAATTTCTGTTTGTCAAAAGTATTAACTAGAAGTTGTGAAATTGCAAGACTAACAGACAGACAGAGCATTTTAACCATATTTGGCTGGTAAAATCATCGCCTTGAATTCAACGAATGTCTGGCAGACACCGGCGAGAGTTGGTGGTTTGTAATAAAATCACAGAAACAACGGATTTTGTTATTTTATAGCTTCTAGTGGTCAAAGCTAATAACGTCAAGAAGCGTATCTCATCCAACAACAATAACAAAATGGCGTTTTTCAGCCGTAACCGATAGCATCCCTTTAAATAAATGTTATAATTCTTTGGGAAAATATCAACATTTTATCACTATAAAAACATAGCGAATATTGTTTTTGTATATTTCAGAACTATTAAGTTTTGGTTGTTTGGGCTGTATGCCTTGGTGTTGCTGTGCTTCACACGAACATGTATTTTTCCGACCAATTTAAAGTTTTATCCACTTTCCTTGGAGAATAGTTGGGGGGCGGGGTTGGGCATAGAGGCAATCGTCCCCGGCCGAGCCTGAAAGAGAGGACCCCGTCTGAGAGAGGTCCCTTATTATGAAAGGGTATAGTATTGGAAAATTGGAATAGTGTGACATTTAAATGCGTCATCAGCGACCTTACTTAACATGAAAGCTTGAGCGAATTCACAAAAAAGGAAAAGAGAAGCAATTAATTTCATCTCTGAATATCTATGTTTAAAACTTGTACTTAAACGTTTTGTACTGCAGGAACGAAAACCCTAACCAACATGTCCTGACCACGGCTAAACAGTGAGTCCAGCACTGATAGTTGACACATGTTCTCTCAAAAATTCTTTCTTCTACATCCCCTGCTCTTCTCCCTGGGGCTTGCAAATCGGGAACAAATGCCCCACCCCCGACTCCGGCTGCTTGTTACGCTGGGCCCTGATCGCTACAGGTGCACAAACTTTACAGCTTCGATGAAATATGAACCATGTGAGTTTGAACATAATTTGATCAGATATTTTAAATCATCATTTCACTTAATGAGGTCAGTGTCTACCCCGCCATTTCAGATGTTAATTAGTCAAATTGGCCACTGTGCTCAGATAGAGAGAAACCCCGGAAATCTTTGCGGCAGCTGTTGTGTAGGCACGAGCTCTGGCGTGAAAAAAATCATTTTTAACTGATGTGACCTTCTTGCTGAGTTAGTTCACGTAACTGAGCGAGTGTCGAGGATGCGGGATGCGGTGACATCCTACACGGGTTCTAACTCGTGCTCGAACTTGGAATAGTCCCATTGGTGTGACAAAAGATTTCTGGATATTTTTGTACCTGCTATAGCGAAAGAATTCACGTTTCCAATACACATAAAGAACCACAAACTTTGTTTTTGGTTTTGGGTGATTCGAATATGAACTTGTCGCGTAAATTTCCAGGGAGACAAAGAAAACCGTGCATATGAATTTTCTGGAAGAAATGTGTATGTTTACTTTAATAGTGACATTCGACATGAGCAGACTTTGTTGCGCCATCTTTCGACAGTTTGCAAACCAAATTTGTGATCAAGCATTCCATTCGATCAAACGACTGTGAAAAAACAAGATGAAACTGACCCTTGACATTTCTACCCGCGTTCCGCGTTAAATTAATCCTCAAGGAGAAGAAGCGTTGAAGTCATGTCTTTTCAAGTCAAAATCGCTTGGCCAGAATTACGACAAAATTCCGTAGAGAAAAAAATCGTCGTACCCGTCCGAAAGCCACGTGTAGGTATTTACTGTAATGGAGTACTGAAATGATTTTAGACATGTTCGAGTAAATTAAGGTCCTAATATCTGGTTTTATTTTCAGTCTGGTATAGACAATCCTGTTTTTCCGACAGAAGACGGAAACCACGTGCATTTGTTGAATGGAAACAATGTTCACAAAAGAAACGAAGAAACCGTCGATTTGGACAACGAGGTAGGTGAGACCTTTACAATTTTCTGTTTTATACTGTCACTACCTTTGCTCTCTACTCTGTAACCACAAGTTGACATCCTGTTTATGAGTACGCGTACTTTATTTCAGTAAGTATATTAAATCTCAAAGATTCTAACTGACTTCTAACAAACCCAGCTTGTTAATGAAGGTGCTATTGACTTAGTGAAGAACACGTAAGTTTCAAACTACAATAAGCATAAAATTCAGTTAATTTGGTTTTTGGCTCAGGGATGGTATTCATTTAACGACTTTGGAAATGGCACTGGTACTAACAAAATTCAGACCTGATCGCTTGTTGACGTGGCTACCTCAATACTAGACTCTTATCCTAACCCTTAGACTCTTGAGGAACCTAATAACCCCACCAGATCATTTTGAGCCACTTATTATTATTATGAATTTGTGGAGCTTTCCTGATCCGTATGTAGTGTTTGATTCAACAAAAATATGTACGCGCGCTAATTAAAGGTACACGTACCGTAGCATATAAGTGCATTGAATACCCTGTGGTACGCATTGAATAAGCACATTTTATTGCACGAGGTAACCCTTTGGCGCTTCATGTGAAATTTTCAGCACTAATAGAGGTCGAATCTAAATCGCTAAGTCAAACCCGAAAAATAAAGTTATCGATGGTAAATATTTTAGTTGAAACAATAAATCAGTTGCATTCAGTCCCGTTGTTTTGTCATGTGTAATAAAGAATGCTAACTGGTCTTATTCCTGTTGCTGAACTCAAATCATGGTCTTTGTTCTATGTAAATAGATGTCCAAAGCCGCAACTTTTAGCATTCTTCAACAGTAATCGCGTCTCTGATTTTTCCGGGCACTTCGGTTAAATTATTTCTATTTGCACCCGGATCGAAGATTATGATTAGTTTCGGTCTAAAAATACCAAAAATCGTTTCGATTTGAATCTTAACTGTATTATTTATCAATTTCGGATTCATCAATACAATAGTCAAATTATGAATCAAAATGATGATTTTCCTAAGGCTGCATGGTAAACGCTTGACAGAAAACGAACGACATTTTTAAAAACTTGGCAAATTTGGCCGACAAACGTTAGAGACCAGAGGTCACCACAGGCACAAGAGTGGAAAATGTGGGGCTAGCATGAATAAAAGTGACGCGCGTGTACTTTGAAATTTGGACTCATCATAAAAAGTTTCCCCACTGTCTCAAAACGCCAATCAATATCGAACACTATCTGTACGACGAAATTCAATGAACGGTTTTGGTTCCCGATAAAAGCATGAAAATTTTGAGAAAATAGATCAAGTTTGAATCTAAGACTGGAATAAAAATGCCACCAATTTGCCAGAATAATGATAACGTCACAAGCCAAGCTGAAGTCCGTGAGATGCGGACACAACGTCGCTAATTTTTGTAAGTTTTTATTCCAGTATTAGACTCAAACTTGATCTGTTTTGGTTCCTTTTTATGGAGTCACATTGGCATTGAAATAAATCAAACCAAAGCAAAAATATTCAAAGGAAGACTAACCAAATCATTGTTGGACTCACCTATGAGCGAAACAAAGTTTTGGAAGTTGTAGAATGGCAAAAAAGAAGAAAAGTTGTCAAATATTGCCCATACACAGTGGTAGGAAAGAAAAATGTCTATACGTCTCGGATTGGAAACTACGATGGTTTCTTCTCATAGTTCTATGCTTATGTTGAACTATTTAAGCAGTTTTATGAGTCGGATGAAACTCTACATTATACGAAGAACCAGTCAGTGTTTAATTGCATTATCGATGAAGTAGATAAATGTATAAATGATGTGAAAGTGGGTAAAGCTGCTGGAGATGATGATATTTCGATGGTGGTTTTTAAGGCTCAACACCCATATTTAAAGAATCACTCGCTTGTCTGTATAATAGTTTTTTGATACAGTCTCAATGAAATTCGAATATTATAGTCCTCGTGTTCAAATTTGGAAATAAGAATGAGCCAGATCACTACAGAGGGATAACGCTGTAACAGGTAGCAGGCAAGATTTCCTCCCGTCTGTTACGTAACTGACTCCATTTATGGGTAGAACAGAGCAATACTGTGTGAGGCTCATGTTGGCTTCAGGAAGGGGTACTCCACACTTGAGAACATGTTTATGAACAAATATTTATCGAAACGTAGAGGTCGATTATGTTTTGTCGTCTTTAAAAAAGCGTTCGACTGGGTCTGGCTCAAGGGTCTTGATTACAAAACGTCGAATTTTACAATATATGTTAAAATGTATTAAGGAGGCATGGAACGCGAAAGCTCGTTAAAAACATCTTTTGAACAATTCCTGACGAAATTCCCAACTCGCAACATCTAATACAGAGTAATTCAATTGCCCCTGTGAGGGAATTCCTGGAAAAAATAACAAAATGCACAATTTTGAATTACAATAATCTCTGTGCTTACCACATGGTTTCTAATCTCCTTCCCACCTATGATAAATGCGATCACGGTCAGTTGCATGGGGTTAAAGGTCACATTTTTCATATAAGGGAAATGTGCTATATCTTTGCCTTGACATACCGAATAAGGAGACGTGCTTAGCTTTGCGATAAAAATCGAGTGACGAACAGTTGACACATCGTTTTTTTGAAATTTGAAAGTAAGAGAAGATGCTCTGATATCAACAGAAATAAAAAATTTTTACGAAAAAACCCTTAAAATACCTGGAAAGCACTAGGTTGAATTCTGTTTCAGTGGCAGAGAACCATTTTTAATATTTCAATGTTTATCGTGTTCCAGGCTTCTTAAGTTCTTAATAGCATGTATAAAATGTGAAGTCGTGCGTCTTGCTGACTTGTGACAATTACGTAACCGATTTCGTCCAGTGTGCGATGGGTGTAAGACGAGGGTGTCAATTGTCTCCCTTTTTGCTCCCCTTGTTTTTAAATGATATGGAAAGAGATTTACAAAATGAACAAGGCTCGAGTGTAAATATTAGTCTAGTAAATTTATATTTACTGTTGTTTGCCCATGACTTGGTTCTCGTTGCAAAGCCGTGCTGTTGCCATGCAGAGATTAATTACCAAACTAGAAGAATATTGTTATAAATGTAAACTTCATGTGAACATGTCAAAACAATAAATGTTGTCTTTCGTAAATTGGGATATTAAAAAATATATAAAAGGTGGAAATTATTCGGGGAAACTGTATCAACTACTTCAGAGTATTACTATTTAGGAATCAAATTTACCCCTAAGAGTGTGTTCACAAAGGTTCAGAATACACACAGCACATGACTAAATACACTGCCGTTCCTGTGCAAACGTGGTTAAAGTTGTTTGATCAAAAGTAATACCGATTATGTTGCATGATTCTGGAATTTCATCCTACACAAGACAATGAAAAACTGCACAATAAATTTTGTAAGTTCTCATTGCGACTTGGACAGCATGTTTCAAAGGTTGCAGTGAGGGGAGAGCTTGGCAGAGTGACGATGAAGGTAAATTTACTATTGAAAATTGTTGAATACTCGTTAAAGATTTTCAAAATACAAAGCCATCGTTATGTTAGCGTATGTTATAATGTGCAATATGAAATGGTTGAACAAAATATGTGTTCATCAATGCCCGTCACCCCTACCAGTGTATAGGCCACGAATCAGAGATTTCCATTTTTTCTGTCCTGGGCGATTCCTTCTAGCTGTCTCCATGAGTATCCTAACCTCTCCATATCATCGGTGATGCATCTTCTCCAGGTCATTCGTGGTCTGCCTCTATTTCGTTTATCCTGTGGGTTCCACTTTAATGCGTGTCTGGAAGGGCTACTTGTTGGTCTTCTTAGTGTATGTCCAATCCAGCGCCATTTCCTTCGGCCGATCTCCTCTTCCACTGGTGTCTGTCCTGTTCTTTCCCACATTTCTCCATTTCTTATCCTTTCTGGCCACTGTATCCTCAAAATTTTCCTCAGGCATGAATTGACAAAAGTTTGCAGTCTCTTGAACTTTGTTTTTGTGTTTCTCCAGGTCTCTGATCCATATAACAGTACTGATTTAACGTTTGAGTTGAACAATCTCAATCTTGTTTTCAGCGAGAGTTTCCTAGCTTTCCATACTTTCATTAGTTGGTAAAATGCAGTTCTGGCCTTGGCAATTCTTGCTCGTATGCCAGTTTCGGTCCACCCTTTTTATCTGTCTTGCTGCCAAGGTATGTGAAATGTTCAACTTCCTCCAGGATTGATCCATTTATTTCAATTGGTGTTTCTGTCTCTGGGGTTAAGTTAAGAATTTTTGTTTTTCCACTGTTGATGACAAGGTCAATCTTCCTTGCTGTTTTGTCCACTTCATCTGTTTTCCTTCGCATTTGGCCTGCTGTGTGAGAAAGTAGTGCGATGTCATCTGCGTAGTCCAGGTCATACCGCTGTGTCCATAGGGTCCACTGTATTCCGTTTCTTCTGCCTGTTGTCACCAGTGTCATTGTACAGTCTACTACTAGGTTGAAAAGAAAAGGTGGCAAAAGACAGCCTTGCTTCACTCCTGTTCTAATTTCAAATGGGTCTGTCATTTCACCGTCATGAGGAACACGGCAGTTCCTTCCTTCGTACATGTTTTTGACCAGTGTCACTATCTTTTCTGGGATGCCATAATGGCGCATGAGCTTCCATAACGTGCTTCCGTCGATGCTGTCAAATGCCTTTTCAAAATCAACTTAATTGATCATTAGGGAAGAGTTCCCTTCCATGGATTGTTCAAGGATGATTCTTAACGTTGCTATCTGATCGGAGCAAGATATGCCTTTCTTGAAACCCGCTTGTTGGTTTTTCATCTACCTTGAACTTGATTCGTTGTAGGATTATGCTACTAAATACTTTCCCTGGTATTGATAGCAGCGTTATCCCTCGATTGTTGTTATAGTTTCCAAGGTCTCCTTTCTTTGGTGATTTTATTAGGTGTCCTTCTTTCCAATCGTCTGGAAAAATTTCACCTGTCCATACTTTGTGGAAGAGGTCGTTCAATAACTTCAGGTATCTCCAACAGACCAATGACTTACATGACTTGAGAAAAATTGTTAAATATTTAATCAATGCTAAGATAAGTCGAAATGAGTGTCTTGAGTTAAATTTGCTTTGGTTTGGATATCCTGTACTCTCTGTTTACTATTTATTTGTATTGGTTTGGATATCCTGTACTCTCTGTTTACTATATATTTGCAATGTGGAATGAAGGCCTATTTAAGTGAAATATATCAATTCAATTCAACGATTTCAGCATCAGATTGACGTGTTTAGTAAGTTTCTGTTCTGGTGAGATCCACTGAAAGTATTATAATCTTAAGTGTAGCAGTGTCCTCTTAAGGGTGTTTCGTATTTGTTCGTTATCTAAAATTTAAGTAATGAAACAGGATATTCAAAAATGCAAACCATATCTCAAATCTCTCATCATGATCAAACGATTTCCATTCCTAACCATATCACTCGGAGCATTAACATATAGAAACAGTGACTACAAACTATCACTTTTGAAAACTGTATCGTTTCAAGTCAACGTCTCGTGAGCCTTTTTATGGAGAAAACCAGTTGCAATCAGCAAGTTTGGGAGATTATTTTTTGCTATTTTAATAATACAACATACGTAAAAGGAAACGAAATGGACATATAACACTTCAAACTGGAGCCATCTCTTTGAAACAGTGAAGCATTGCATAAACTGTCTGGAGCCATCTCTTTGAAACAGTGAAGCATTGCATAAACTGTCAGCCATTATGTGACACTCGTTTTTGACTACCTATTTTCTTAAAACCATAATCTATAACCAAATTATCAAAAAAAACTTGCAAAAACATGTTCGTTTTTTTGGAAATTAGGGGTTGAAACAAAAGGTGCACTTACCATTGAGTACATAGGCTAGATTTTATACCTATTTTGTACAACGGGTTTGCATTTTAATTAATTCGATTATCTTTTTCGATATAAATTTGTCTGTAGACCACGAAAAATGACTGGCGAATTTGTTACACCCAGAGCATGACTGTGCAATTTTTTTGAAACACTTGAGTAAAAAGTAATTGCAGGCGGTCTGGTACACGTTGAACAAGACGTGAGCCCATTTCACTAATCACCTGGAACCATTTTTGTGCTTTATTAATATATACCGTAGTTAAAAACAAGCATTTATGTTTTTGTTTTCAAAAACTGGGTTATGTTATCATGTGCATATTATGTCTATAATCTGTTCTTTTTTCAATGATTTCAAATTCCAAAACCTCCCATTTGTCTTCAAAATTCTGATCTAATTTTTCCGTTTTTGAACAGCTCCACAACGACTTATTGTTAAAACATGCATGCAAGTTGCCTTGTTTATTAAACAATCTGTGACAGTCGTTGAAGAACCTGAGACGAGAAGGCGTGTCACCGACAAGTCATGTAAACATGCCAAATCACACGCCAATGAAAGCCTCGTTTTTTTCTTGGTTGACTTTTCCCCCTAAATTGAACATTGCTGAGGAGGCCGAAAAATATTTAGCATCGCAAATTGTACTTCTAAAAGCCTCGAGATGGCGATAACGTCAATGTAGGGCCTATTATCGGTTTCATGGCTGAAAAACACAGTTTTGGGATTGTTGTTGAATAGAATAGATTTCTTAATGTCGTAAAACAACGAAATCCGTTGTTTTCTGATTTTATCCCAAAACGCCAATTCTTGCTGTTGTCTGCCAGACATTTGCTGACATCAAAGTCGGTGCATTTTCTTGTTAAACATGCTTAAAATAGCCTGCCGCATATCGAGTGAGGTAGATCGTCTTGGAAAGAGGCCTTAAGTAACTTGTTAATAGGTTCGAAGTCTGGTCGCAGGGGCTAACGACCTGAGCATGAATTGAAAGATTTCGTGGCAAAACAAAACTGTAATATTTACGCATTGAAGACATAAGTTCATGACCATGTGACATTTTTGCCATTTACGGACTTTAGAAATTCTATCATCTATCATTCTTTACCAGAAAGCAGCATTTTATTGTCGAATTTTTATAAGGCACACTGCAAAACCGATGTATTCATTCTTCGCGGCCCTATTGAGCAGAGATCGCGGTCGAAAACGATGTTATGTCGATGAAGCCTCAACGATTTCAAGAAATAAATGTCTGTCGTCTGCTGAGTTCATCAGAAATCTATGGCGTGTTCACACCTTTATTTTGTGACAGTTTGATGGACATCTGCGGCTTAACAATGACATCAGATGGCAAAACATTCATCCCATCAGGCATCCATCCATCCATCGATCTCCTCAATGGACATCGTTTTCAATTTTGAATTATTTATTGAAATGTTAGCATTTAGACGTACTTCTATTAAGCTTTCCCATTTTTTCCAGTCATCGTTATTTATTTTATTTGACTTATATTATGTTGAAAAAAGAGATCAATTTTGTTTTTTCTACCCGTTGGATTCAGTTACAAATAGCGTTTAGGGGGTGCCGTCGATCATTAAAATCTATATTATGTCAATTTTTAATAATTAAATAGATCTTGGGCTACGTCCGCTTTTGTCCTACAACAAAACATAAGATGATTTATGTCAGTTTCACGGGTAAGCATTCCATTACTCACACAGCGGTCTTACGCTAAGATATCGAGTTACGACTGATGACTTATACAAGCCGCGAAACCATGACGTTGATGAGTATTCATCGTTAATAGCTTTGTCAGGTTTTGTGCATGTGCGTGACTGCTTATACCAGGGAGGCTGACGTTTTGTGTTTTAGTGAGATTATGTCCTGATTACACCGTCTCCTTCTTGCCTATTGAACTTTGGATAGACTTCATGTACGACAATTGGAGTATGTAGACACTAGTCCAAAAGTCGTAAAACGACTTCTCCTGAATCAATTAAAATCGTAGCAAAATAGGACATGGTCTATTTCAATCTTTTGGTCTCGGAAAGTCCAGTGGGAACAGCAGCAGCAGCAGCAGCAGCAGCAGCAGCAGCAGCAGCAGCAGCAGCAGCAGCAGCAGCAGCAGCAGCAGCAGCAGCAGCAGCAGCAGTACCGTAAACAAGCACACTTAAAACGCTTTGTTGCTGCTCTGTGTTAAGATGAATTTCGCGAATAAAGGCATTTCAAAATTTCACAATTCATAAAATGTTAAATAAATAAGTACACTCATATGTTAATTCCTAACATTTCGGAGGACGGACATTTGTCGATAGCCGCTCGTGTCGTGTCTCTATCGAAAGAACTTTATATTATTGTGTATATTAATTTTTGTCCTATTCAGGAGTAGAATTTCATAGGTTATTTTAAAAAGGAGTATATTAACATCAAGAACATCAACAAAAAGCAAATAATCCACAAAGTGCCTAGTAATTAACGGATCAGGCATAGAATAGATGTAGCGTTTTTTATTTTACGGCTCCTACAGAACGAAAAAAAGAAAAAATCGCCTCTACCAGTATCCGCACCTATGATCCAAGCTTAATAGTTATTTCGTGGATTTTTTTTAAAAAGTTCGTAAACATTAAACGAAACAATAAAAAAGATTTTCCGTCTGATGAAAAGTGAATTTTTCAGAGTTCCAAAATTTAGACCTTACTTAAATAGATTCTGGAAGTGTGGCATTAATATCACTTACAGAAAGTCATGGTAAGTATTTTACCGGTTATGAAGTAGAATGGACTACATGATTTGCTGTTATCTTCCCTTTTCAGAATCATGATTTTGACGAACACAGCGACAACACCAAGTACTGGACGAAGAGAAGGGTCGCCATCTTAGTTGTTCTGATTCTTCTGCTGATTGGAGTCACCGTCGCTTTCTGTTTTATCGGTAAGAAGTGAAATTTTAGTCGCTTGACTCTTGTTAGTACACCATACTCACAGGCAAGTAATCGGAGTCTATCATTTTTTGTATTGTGTATTGTCTATGCCGACCATGCTTGCTAACAAAAATGCAGTGTGAATATTGCACGTATTTCAGTGATGAGATTTGTTTTGAAGGGACTGTGCTTAGGAACGAAGAACTCATGTTTTTGGATTTGGGTAGGATACATTTCGTAAAGTAAAAAGCCTTGAACATAGCTATAAATCTGTAAAACCCATTAACGCTAGTGTCTCGTAAGATCTCGCGATATTCTTCGAGATATCGCCATGCATTTTCATTGAGAGTACATGATTTTAGCTAGATTTTATCGCCGTTAGACAATTATTGGACTCGACCAAGGCGTGCGTTCTGTAGACGCGAGAATTTCGTGAAAACGTAACATCACGCGAGACCTCTGGTGGTCTTCAAATCATATAATTAACAGGGATATGAGTTCGACATTCAGTTTTGTGAGAAGAAAAATTGCTATCCTTCGATTATGGAATAGATTCTTTGTCTTTTTATGATGAGATTGACGCCACAAATCTTTATTTGTAATAACCGGTGTTCACTGTTTGAGATATAACGTGTTTAATCAGATTACAGCTGTTGATACCATTGTTGACTTTTGAATTTGGTTACACCACGTTGCGGTATACTATATTGCGCCTTTGAACTCGTCATTCATAAGCAGTACATGTACGTATTCGTCATGAGTAAAAGCGACGAACATTTACCGACAAGGCGCATTTTATTGCGAATTTACTTCGTTACTCTTGATAATTTGCGATGACATTGTTGGCATGTGTTCAGTGGAAGAGCAGCCATTGAATTACCCCCCAAGCTACGCCATTGCGACCACCTGGGGTGTTTTGCTTCTAAATTTATGTTCAAAACGGCAAAGGCGGGTTTCAAACAAGCCTAGACTACAGCTGCATTTCACTCTGTTAGCTGGCTATAAACGAAATCGAATTAAACATTTTACTCTCACAATATCGGTCACAAAATTCCGTGATAAGATTTTATTTCCATCAAGATAATCGAAACCATCAGCGACTCAAAGAGTTGGCAATGCTGATAGCACATACGTGCACTGCCTGTGACTTGAGGTGCCGGCTCATTCGGCAACAATTCGGAATCGGGTGAAGGTGGAAAAGATTTTAAACCGCAAAGCGCTTCTGTTAAGAATTCAACATTAACAACTAAACAGCGGCGAAATGCAGCTTTAATTTTTTTGTCGCACCTGTCGTTGCGTCCGAATGGTGTAATACGTCCGGCTTGTGCAATCACGTTGTTGGAAACCGAGCATACCAAAACGTTGTTCTGTCACGGACTTTTAGTCTGCACCACAAGTTTATAAAAGGAATCCGTCTTTCGTTGCAGTTTTGAGAACCAAATCTCGACCTTGTTTACTTTGTTCAGTCCAGAGTTGCAGACAGACATGACGTTGTCTCCCGAAAATAAGCAATAGTTCTACTTCTTTCATACATGTATATGGCACTGTGTAGATTGATTCTCAAAGATATGATTGGGTAACAATGCTATAAACTAACAACTTAGTGACGTTGACTGGCGATCGTGCATCCTTCACGATGTCAAAGCTAAAAAACAATGCGAAAGCCAATTTTGTCGAATGAAAGCAAAGTTCAAGACTCAACCTGAATTGCGTACATTTTTCACACAAAATACAGAATATTCCGTGTGAAAATCTGTAACAAATACGGACTACTAATAGCAAGCATCTCTGACTCACAAACGCAACGCTGTCAATGCATAGAATGTAGCATTTAGGTATTCAGTGCAGTTGGGTATAGGGGTACCTTGACCGTAACTCTTGGCAGCTTGCACTAACACGCAGTTCCAAACTTACTTCGTGACAACTTAATAACTTAATAGTTGAACTGTCTCTCGAGCGAAGTGTTTCATGGTCGTTGATCGTCAACGTTGCTGCCAAACTGGCTTCGGTATCGCTTCGCGCAGTTAGCGCATATCAATTTAGTTGTTAAGCAAACAGCCACCCATGAAAATCACCTTAAAAACGAGTTCATCATAGAGAAACAACATACAGTAAACGGTGTGGGATTTAAAACAAATCATTCGATGACCGGCGTCACTACCAAGGCCACTTGTGAACATACATGATAATTTGAGGTCTGAGAAGAAATGAACAGTAACTTAAGACTTTCACCGAAAAGGCAAAAAGTTTCGTCTTTCAACACAAATATTTCCGGTCGATTTCGGGTGGATCTAACTATATTAATGTAGGCAACCAAATAACGGGTTTTTCTATATTATTTTCGATATTTATGTAGGTGACCTCATTTTGAATGTCTTGTCTATATGTCCTTTTAAAGTTATGTAGGTGACCTCATTTTGAATCTGGGAATTGAATGTCTTGTCTATATGTCCTTTTAAAGTTATGTAGGACCTTATCGACAAGTCTGTGTAATGAGTCAAATATCTACATAACTCTGTACAAGTATATACTTCACACTGTACAAGTATATACTTCACACTGTACAAGTATATACTTCACACTGTATAAGTATATACTTCACACTGTACAAGTATATACTTCACACTGTATAAGTATATACTTCACACTGTACAAGTATATACTTCACACTGTACAAGTATATACTTCACCCTGTACAAGTATATACTTCACACTGTACAAGTATATACTTCACACTGTACAAGTATATACTTCACACTGTACAAGTATGTACTTCACAAAAGGAGAAAGTCTGTAAACTGTTGATTTTTAACCTCAGAGCAATCTGTCATCAACTGGATCACGTGACTTTGTCTCTTCAGTAAATGACAAAGAGACACAATCACAACAAAACAAAAGTATGAATAACATCATCAAATTTCATTAGACATAAACATCCAAAATGAAATCTCAAAAATGTTGTAACAATTTTCTAAAATATAATTTCGTGTTCGTTTTATGCAACTTTTTTCGTAACAATCATAAAAGTTCTACTTTTTCATAGACTTTGGACAAAGGCGCAACTCTTTAAAAACAAAATCCTAACAACGTTTCTGAAGAACAAAGCATAAATCACGGTATATGAAAGTTTCCGCTGAATCCGATCAGCCATTCTTGAGATGCAATGTTCTGAAATTAGCCAAATTTGTACTTTCTAGGGTTCTGCATAACTTTAACAAGAATGGATCATTTATTTCAAATAATGAACAGTTATCAACTCACCTCAGCAAAAGTATAAGGCCTTTGAAAATATAACCCTAATTGCTGGTTATTTAGATAATTTCTAGAAATTATTTCTAAGATCGTGTATGCTTACAGATTTACTCATCAATCGTGAAGTGTGAACGTGAGTCGAATTTTCCGAGTTTTAAGTAACTATTTATTAAGCAGACTACTGGTTGTTTTACATGGATTTCACTTTAAATTATTGAAAATAGTCACATTTGTCTGTCTCTTTCAGTTGAAGTAACGCTAATGTACTATTTCTAAACACAGCAAATCGTTCTCAGGCACAACTATGTGGTTGTAAGCCTTGAAATCTAATCATAAATATGAAATTAAAATGTCAGTTTCAGTTGAAATTTGGTTTATTATTAACCAGTCATTGACGAGCATGGGCGACGCAGCCCTAAAAAAACTTGGGGGGGGGGCTACAGCCCCCAGCCCCCCAGCACCCCTAGTATGATTCACCGCCCATAGACCGTGGGCGGCGAAGCACTGGAAAAAGTGGTGGGGCTGTAACCCCCCAGCCCCTTATGGTGCGCCACCCATGACGAGTCCATGCAGTCATAAAAATCTACTCACGACGTATCCGTCGTTGGCTCATGCGAGATCGTACCAGCTCTTGTTCGATTTCTTAATTTAGTTATCATAGTTCGATAGCATTCCTTTGTAAGAATAAAACTTGATAAATAACACTATATTTTCTTCTGATCGAAAACTGTACAGAGAATACGCACGAGTATCTGAAGTATCCAACAGAAAATACAATAGTGTTTTAATCTAATTCAACACTTGCATGTCTTTGTTAACTATGCACAATTTCAAATGCAAATGTATATCATCCTAAACAATAACACCCATTGCGAAATGTATTGTAAGCGTTGTCCAACATCCATGACATTTTTACAACAGCAAACCTGCTGGGTCACAATGGTTCCGGGTCATTATTACTGGTCACAATATCTGATTTTAGAAATAGTTGCGCCATACTGAAATGCATTATCCCACCAGACGGCGACCACGTCTTTGATGGACAGGCATTCAGGGTCATACCTCAATGCCAGACGTTCACAACAAGGTGTGACTGTGAACCCAAGAATCCTGTTAATTTTTAATAGGCACGTGCGCCAAACGATTTCCTTCGAAAATGCATCATTTTATACGGACATACGGAGTTTTGTGAACGTACTGGTTATCGCAATGCATCACGCGTCGAGTGTTATGCGCACTTATGGAAACGAGGCTTAAAGATGTCCTTTCCTTTACATACACCAATTTAGATCACGTGATGAGTTTCGTCAGTCAAAAGATATCGCTAAGATATAAACTTTTCGTTAATTTCAGCCCTATTTGTGTTTGTCTTATTTTATTATTTGTTTTTTAAAGTTTTTAAAAATTGGTTGGAGTCTCCACGGAAACCTCGTTACCCATGGCGACAGCTGATTGAGTACCATACCTCGGCAGCCATTTTAGGGGTTGGTGCACAACCAAAAACATTAAAAAATCATATTAAGTTTTGTTAAGTATGAAATGTTTGAAGTTGTCTAGAATGAGCATTACTTAAGTGTACTTTCGACTGAAAGATATATATTGCATTAAAATCCATTTTACAAAATGTTTCACTAAAATGAAGCTGTTATTTCAGAAGATAGGAAAGCTAATTTTAGAAAAGAAGCAGTGTTTGGCTACACAAACATTCATTTCGTTTTTGTTGTAATATGTTGAGCATATCAAACATCTAAATCCTGATTTGATTTGAATAAACGCGTGTTCCTCTCTACGTAATCCTAAAAATCTAAATTCTGTCTTATCTCACTCACAAAAAGTTTCGCTGTGTTTAGCTAGTGCAAAATGCGTCCAGCAGTGTATACCTAGGAAGACACGCTGTATTATTATCAGCAGTGTATACCTAGGAAGACACACTGTGTTATTATCACGGGTTTCTCGTCATTGAGTATCGGTAGTTTTCTGCAGACAAGCCCAGGCCGCACATTCGGAAAATATTAGTTCAGGATCAAACGTCAAATCTAAATATTCGCCCGGGCGTCTATTTGAAGGTGACGAATAAGTGTTTGGGTATATCCTTACTGTAGCCGGCTTACAACCCAAAAGAGTAAAATACATACATCACTGATCAATGATTGTCCCAACTATTTTTTTTTTTTGAAGTTTTTGTTTAAATAATTACTTGAGTGAAGGTAAGCTTAAGGTTTCAACTATTCTTATTTCCCCGAAATCTACTGTGCGGAAAAAATCGGTATGAACGCCCACTAGGGTATCCAAAGATGGTCCTTGCGGAGTAAAGTCCTCAGTTGAAGTTCCTTATATTGAGTTGGTGATATGCTAAAGTTAGTGGACTGAGCAAAACGTCATGTTGCAGTTACTAATAAGATTTATATTTAGATACTAGAGAGGTTTTGCAAAGCGACTTGAACGTGAATTACCACGCATATATGATTCCGCGCCATAAATTTCATTGTTGGCTGTGACGTAATCCCTATAGTGTTTGCGTATTTTACGCGAATTCAAGGAGATTCGCGTCGCTTTAAACGCGAAACCTGTGGTCCTTTTTAATTCTTATTCGGCAAGACATGGAAACGACTTTTATTTTGATAGCGTTCTCAATCTTTCTTCTTTGCTTCCGTATCAAATGTACACGATTCTTTTGTCTATAAATGCTCTTTAAAGTCTACCTGAAGGAAGGCCCTTTTCCAAAATCCTTATTCTGCGGGGTTCGCAGGATATCATCGAACAAGAATGGATTTTTAACAGATATGATTTGGTGTTGTCAAACTTTTTACATGCTTAATTTACTTGCATCTATTTATTATAAACTACAGATAAATTTCGCATTCTAGGCGTTCGTAGAGACTACTTTGTTCACATTCAACCTATCGTGTATATCTGTAGTGGATAATATCAGAATGTTCAGTTACCGTAGTACATATTATGTACTAAGATAACTGGACATCCTGAGCTCACTTATTCAGTTTACGTTTACTTTCACGTTCACGTAAAAATTTAGCTGTTACGAAACCTATTTTTGTTACCGTAACGTGAATCGGCACGGAGAATTAAATATGGGTCATAATTCACGTTCAGGTCGCTTTGCAAAACCTCTCTATTGTCAGCTGAGAAACTCAATTGATTAAACAGATGAAGATGTGGTCTAGATCGCATTTAAACACGGCACTTTGGACAACGACAAACCACAGTGAAACGGACGGTTGTTGAGTCTCAGTCAAATAAATTTCGACTAAACAAACACTGTTTACTTAACATGGAATTAGGTAACAGATATTTCAATAAAAAATAATCGGTCATATACTGCTTCTCACCTTCTGTTGTAAGTTGTCTCGCGCGAAATGAGGTGCCGACTAGAGACTAGAGGCTTATTAGCTAATCTGATACCCCGACCTTCGTATTAACAATTCAACTTGATTACTGTGTGTGTGTGTGTGTGTGTGTGTGTGTGTGTGTGTGTGGGTGTGCGTGTGTGCGTGCGTGCGTGCGTGCGTGCGTGTGTGTGTGTGTGTGTGATGGTAAAAATTCAAACAAAAGTGGGACGGAATAGGTACTCAGAACGCAGGACTACAGGGCGAACTCAGGTGTTTGAATACTTGAATACCTTGTTGGCACGGGCACTCATTTGAGATTGTGGACGAGAGGGTGCTAAATTGATCGTGGTTCGTGGTTTAAGCGAGGTGTCAAAGAGTGTATATGGTTGAAAGTCTACCTGGAACCCTTCCCTAAATAGACACGACTGGTCCAGGGACATGGAGTTGTTGTCTAGGAACAGTGGGCGGGTGGGCCTGATGAACAATTTTCGCCGGAATCAGTCAGCAATTCTGTGGAAGTAGCCATGTAGTTCGACATCGACAGGAGAATATTAGTGCAGTGAATTTCCAGTCTTTCATATTTGCAATTGTGCATCACGTTCCGGAATAAAGTTGGGCCATGTTTTCTTAGGAAATTTTCAGCCTTTGTATTCGGTGATATGCTAACTATACTAACCCATCACAACCAAAGGACGACGTCTTCTGTTGACAGTTCATGATTACTTTTTTCTTCACCTCAACTCTCGGTACGGCTCATCTTCCGGTAACACGCGAACTAAAATGCCTTGCGTAACCCAGGAATTTGTTCAGATGGCGCCGAAGCAGTTTTTTATTAGATCATGTTGGTTTCCCAACCAGAACAACACTAGCAACATCCTATGAACCCAATAACACGTGTAGTGGTCAGATGAAATGCGGATCGCCATATAGCTCTGAAATTTAGATTATTAATGGATTCCTTTGACTTGTCAGTCTCCAGTGCCATTTTTGATACGACTTCGTGTACTACGTGTGATGGATCGCCTAATGTTCACGGATGCATGGAGCACTGACTTAACTCTGCGGTGATAGACGTCCAAACATACGTGTTGTATTGTGGTTAAATACGGTGGCGAAGAAAGGACACCGCGCAATTTCTACCTTCACTTAAGCAGGGGCAACTGGGTCAGGCCATCAAGTTGGGGCTTCAAGATTTAGTGATAATTAAATATGTATTGAGCGGTGTTTATGTAATGTAGCTGTGCATCCCGTTTCACACAATAGGTAATGTCGAATGTTTAGATTCAATTTTGCGATTTTAATAAATTCTAATCATAAAATAAGGCAGGGTTTAAACTCTTCTTAATTTCTATGATCATAATGGAGCTCATAGGTATTGCTTTTGAAGCAGTACTCGCTATAACTTAAAAGGAGTAACTACATACCCATTAATGTCATTTTAACGCAAAAAGTGATGAAGTTTAGTATTATAGAAATTTCGGACGTCACTACGATCTTTATTTATGTCCGATTAAAATACATTTATCACTAATTTACAAAACGTGAGGAAAATTTACCTCGTGATGCCCTACAACGTCACGAGAATCCAACAATGAGTCAACAGGTAGTGGTTGAATGTAACACTGCTTTCTTCGACAACGGATCTGTTGAAATACATTCTTCTGAATACTGTAGATCGGCCGTGTTCTTCATTTTTATCAGGCCATTGTTGGAAGATCCTGATAATAAGATTATTTTACCCACATAACGCCCATAGTGATCTAGACAGTTTTCAGTCACATTGTCTGAATTGTCCGGCATGTCTGTTTATGACGGGCAATCAGTTGTTCAGTCATGGGCAAGTGGGTCTAACTCTTATTTGTTTTCAACGGGTCCACCGCGTCACAACACGCATAAGTAAAATATTTTTTCAAAGTCTAAGCGATTACCCTTCCATTTATTTACAGTTTTGTTTAGCTTATCTCTGCCATCTTAGTTGTTTTAGTAAATAATATCTTACATGAGACAGACTCGCAAGTTGTGAATAGCTTGCGACTAGGATTAAAGCTGCTATTTACCAGCCTTAAGTGCCAAGCACATTGAGGTGGTGAGTCATCCGAAACCCCTCGGGAATTTTTGAAGTGCATCAAATCTGCCCCCAGGAGTGAAGGTTACCTGCGCATGTGTAAATTTCAGCCAAACGGCAAGTACCCTGACTTTCAAACTGGACAATGATTGGCCACATAATTGCAACTCGCACAATCATGTGCAGATAAACTACAATTCCGGGTTAAAATTCGAGGCTACGCAAATACTCGAGATGTACAGGATACTAAGGCTGTACCTGTAGATCACGTGGTTGAACATCCGGGGAAGTCAACGATAATTGGAAAGTACAAGTGAAAGAAAACACAACCGTTGAAGTGTCGTCTGAGATCAATTCGTGTAATTCTGTTTCACTTTGCGCATTTTAGTTATGCTTCGTCGTCGCTGATTATGTCTCTTTAAGTTATAAAGTTTAAAAAGTCCTTTTTCAGGAAACGGATCACTGATTTCAAAAGAATAACAAATATTAGTTTTTCCTAAACTTAAAACTTGCTTCTAATCTTATCAAGAAACAAATTGAGACCGGCTTCATAACGGTAAGTGATGAAAATCAAACGTTATCGTTTAACAAAAGACGGGTACACAACAGCTTTAACTATAACAATGTCTTTAGCCATCAGATTTCGGCCTCTAGAAAAACTTAAGCCCATATTATAATTGCAGGTGACGGTGAACCTTGTACATTTCAAACAAACAGGACTTTTATTGGCAAAACTAAACAAACACTCATGTGCCGATATGTGACTAGCTAATAACGATCAGTGTGTTGGTGGACCTGTAGCTGATCTCGCTAGTTTTATATGCATTTGGTTAACCTGAAATGAATTCAAATGATTTTTAACAAAAGTTTCATCAAAATAAAATCTAAGAATCCATTAAGTATGTCTGATGCAACATTTTGCTGTACTTTGAGAAGCAAGACAAAGTTAGGAAGCTCATCGTACAACAAAAGCTTTGTGATTAGATTATATGTTTTTGCATCACAGCCTGGTAAAAACAGGGGTCAAGAACTTTGAGGCACCTGTTACTAAGAACGAGTTGAGACACGTACCTGAAGCGCAAATGACTGCTTTTAAGCTCATGTAGGACCTTATTGACAAAACTATAATAGAATAACTACAGAAAAGAATATGTTTTCTGTAACCATAAAGTATTTTGATTTTATACCACTCTGGCGTTTATTGGACCAAGAGATCATGGTTTCAGTAACTACGTTTCGCGAAGAGAAATGTACAATCCTAGAAAAATAATGGCATTAAAAACACGACCAAATTTTATTTAATGTAAATGTTCAAGATGAAACCATGCAGTTAAGTAATTACCACTTAGTTTTCATTTTATGCAAGTTTTTCTAAAAATATTAAAAGCCCTATTTTTGATAGCCCTCATGTACAAGTCAGTCAGTTTAAAAACAACGAACTCCTTACAATGTTTGTTGTAAAACGTTGCATAATGTATTAGTATCTGAAAGTTTTGCGTGAATCCGATCACCCATTTCTGAGATATGAAGCTCCTAAGTAACCCAAAGTCGGACATTTTTCTAGGTCTTACATAATATAACCTTAAAATAAATTGACTCACAAAAACACGAACCACAGACAAAAACACGAATCGCAAAGAAAAACACGAATCATAGCCTGAACATAGTCAATATTTATTTATTTATTTATTTATTTATTTATTATTGTGATATTTAAAATGAGGGTGGCCTCTTCAGTGATAGCACTGCTTTCCAAGAGGGACAAATGACAGACAAAAATACGAATCACAAGTACAAAAAACGAACCACGGACAAAAACACGAACCACAAACAAAAACACGAATCACAATCAATTTACGAATGACAGAAAAAAGGAACCAAAAACAAAAAACAAATCACAGACAAATACATGAATCACGGACAGTAACACGAAACGCTCGTCACGGTGTTGCGGCAGAATTCCCGGGGCAGTGCAAGCAACGCTGATGTTAACGAGCTATATGCACGTACAAGAAAGTTTGCATTGAATATCAAAGTATTCAGTAAGGATTACGTGCAATGCTCATGAACAAAGCACACCCTATCGATGACGAATTTACAGCCTCAAACGTAAATAGAGACATTTTTTGAAATCTATACGGTTCTTAGATTTAAACCGACCTTCTCCGGTTTCATGAATTGAGGCCACCTTGTTGTCGTTCTTCTTTTCTGATATGTCTATTTAGAATATCGTCTTGAACCTCGACTTTGTTAGCATTTTTCTTTGTCTGCTTCTTGACTGATCAAATGATGAAGTCAACTGGTTTATTTAAATCAGTTGAACATAACATGGCTTTACAACGTTAGCTAACGTAACTTGATAGAGAAGTCAAGCATAGGGTGTAAAAGCTGCAAGCTGTGATCCCCACACGGCTCACATGTCAGTCGAGCTCCACACTTTTGTTATTTTGGTCACAGTAATACTCGGAACTCTATTTTACGCATGTCATGAAAGAAGGAACAGCTCGCAATTAAAATTATTGAGCAGCAATTTGACAAATAGTTGTCTCGGAAAAAATATTGAATGAAAATGAGATGAATAAGAGACAATTTATAGTAATGAAGTACGCAAACAAATCAGATCGCAGCTTATATAATGGAAAAGTGACCTTTTATCGTTTTCGAAATCTTCTCCAGACATAAAAGCTAATAGAGTATGCGAGACTATCCAGATTAAAATCTCACTCGGACTGCATTTGAGCGAAAGAGTTCACTGCAAGGGAAATCCCCTCACCGATCTCCTGAGCGATGGATGCTGTGAATCCTAGAAGGCTAACACAAATCAGTGGGCTATGAGTAGAAATGTTTGGGTAAAAGTAGATACGAATTTACGAGGGTCTTCCTATTCCAAAGTCGACCAAGTCGACATCGGCCAATTAACTTGTCGTAAGCGTACGAGTGACCAAGGACCTCGCTGTTCATAAAAAGTTTATTCGGGTTGGCCAATATTCGCATGCATAGACTGTCACCAGTGGCGGATTAAGGGCGGGCCAAGGGGGCCATGACCCCCACTAAAATTCTACTAGACACCATTTGGCAGTTCGGTGCGAATCGCCGACAAGCACATGCGCGCAACCAGGGGGGTGGAATAAACAATACATTGGCTCTGAACAACAAACCCCGTTTACCTTTTTTAGTCAAAAGGTCCGCAAAACCCAAAAATTCGAGACCCCTGCATCCCTACATTTTAGGCTGAGCGCGCGCATCTGCCGAAAGTCTGGTTATTCCTGTGCCCTGCCCCCCTAACTTGAAATCCTGGATCCGCCCCTGGTCACTTGAGTTGCCAGCTCATTCGGCGACAATTCAACATAAGATGTGAATTGTGGTGTGTTAAATTCCCAAATCGCTTTGGCTAAGAATTCAACATTCACTGTTGCACAACGGCGAATGCAACAGTAAAATATCCGAAAACTTAGTTTAGACCGACATTTCACGATAGAGCCGTCACGGTTGCACAGCTGTATTTATCCACAATGCCGTAAACATCCGCCAGGCACATTTGCTGCCTTCTTTTCGTGCCATTGGAGTTTATTTGTTGTTGTCTGAATCTTTACAAGTCTTTTTTTCTCGATTGCATTACTCGTGCTTCCAAAGCCAACGAAGTATTACTGCACGTGCTGTGATTACTACACGTGCTGTGGACTGCAACTCCAACGTGAGAAAGTTTAACCTGGACAAATACCCGTGAATTTGTGTTGTGAAACTCCTCGCCTTTAAAGGAGAATGCCACCCGATTTAATTAATCTTTTTTGCCGTCTTAATCGGTCTATATCCACATCGCCTCGCATACGGTCGACCTTACCTTGCCAAGAGGTGTCGCGTTAACCTGTGAGGAAGGTGAGAAACGACGCTAGCGACGTCAGTGGTTCATATGCAGAGTGAATGCCGCTATGCTGCGGTGCATCGTTCCCGCTTGTCCGAACTGAGCAGGTACGAGGAAAGCGGGCATATCGTTTTTTTTTCTTCCTCGAGAGTCCGAAATGCTTAGGAAGTGGCTCATGGTAGTGAAGAATGAAATGTACGCTGTGAATAGCAAGTATGAGGCCGTGAAACATCTCCGTGTCTGTGGCCTGTAGACGTAAACAGTGAGTGACGAATGCCGGCTTACCAAATAACTCCATACGTTCCGTTGTCTGAGCTTGTTCATGTCGCCTCTCTAGTATTTCTCCATCACTGTATTCCTGTTTGAATTGATAGCCTGTAAAACTTAACGATCCACCTGCGAAGTCGGGACTTATGAGCTGTAGCTCGTCCTAACTCGGGATTGCGAGTTGCCATGTTGGCGTTTATTACTGAGCGTTCTGTTTCAAAATGAATTATTCTCACCCTAACCAATACTTATATAAAACTGAAACAAAGTCTGTCTCATTAGATGCAATTTGTAATGCCTTTGGAGTGTTCGTGAGTGCAAATGATTTGAGAAGCCAGCAATGAATAAATCACCGGCTTTAGATGCAATAAAACTAATTGACGGGACACCTAGGCCGTGTGAGCTCATGCTAATTAGTGTTAGCTGCCAGAAACTGTTGTGAAACAACTCGATTTCCATCCCACCGCCAGATGTTAGGGGAATCTTTATTTACATTCACATTATTCAAATAATGATTGTCAATGTACAGCTTCTGCCCTGACGGTGCTGTGGCCAAAGCGGAACATGAATTCGCGGCCCCCGACGAGTAAGAAGATATGCAGTTTCGTGGCTAATTCACCAACATAATCAGGTGCACATTACTTTGGCTCACTAGTATAGTATTTCCTTGACTGGAAGTTTAGTTTTCACTGAACTTTGGCTGGTTTATGTTCGTGATGTCTGATCAGTTTCCGAGCCACTGGCGGGGGATAACGAGTCAATCCGGCCGGCCGCGACGGGCCTGATCGGGCTCCGAGCCACTGGCCAGGCTAACAAGCGTTTTGTGATCAGAACTCAAAAAGTCACAAGTCTAAACAACACAGATCTAGATTCTCCTGTCTGTATCTCACGAAAAATACTTCGAAATTATCTCCGAAAAGACCCCAAACTCATGCTACGGACCTTATTGGCCTGCCTACGGTGTGTCCAATTACCAATAAATCCGTAAGAGCGAAATAAAACAAAACGTTTTTATAAAATTTCGGTGTATTTGTAAGGGTTTTACATCGAAGTTTGTTGATTTGTTGGTGTTAAACGATGACCTCAAGCGATAAGCTGACACCAGTAACCCGTGTTGTGAACTGCTGAACAGACTTTGTGTGAAACCGATGACGTCATTGGATAATTTCAACACCTCCGTCTGCCGTCAGGTGTCAGGTAACGCAACCGTACGTGTCGTTATGGAGTAGAACTACTCGATCTAAATTGATACAAATTAGGTTGTTTTTTTGGGTGGCATGCTCCTTTAAGACATCAATAATCGAGACACGAAAATGTGCCTGATTTCCAAAACGAGGCCACGCGCCTTCTTATCTCCGGGACAAAACGGAGAGTTCTATCGCCGTGTAATGCGGACGGCCCTATTAAAACACGGTACTCACTGAAGTAACTTGTGTAGTGTTAAATTGGGTGCTTTTTATCGTGCTTTTAAATATGTTTCTCAAAGCAATCTGATAACAGTCTTTCCTACAAACATGTAATATTGCTATTTTGAGAAGATGCATTGCGTACGATCTCGAATTTGTGGCGTTGAAGTAAGCTAAATACAACCTTGTGGTCGAAGTTTAACTGTCCTATCATACGTAAACAACAATAAAACGCATTAATTCAACATCGATGTATTCATTCCGAACATCCGAATGTACGGTTTGTACGGATAAAACTGAAATGATACCGGGGTTTTCCGGGCGTTTATTCGGAAAAAGGGACTGTGAAATGAGTGAAAAGTCATAACTGTGGTTGCGTAACTACCAGCATGAAGCGCCATATGTATTTTTATAAGTGAAACAGCCCTTCTGGGTGGATTGGTAGTCCTTAAAAGGAATGTTGTGAATATGTTGATACCTGTTAACAACGTCAATTGTTGCAATATCTGCGCTGCGGGACAAGAAAATTAATATGCATGACACTTCTAGACCTCCTTGAGGCAAAGATGATCGCATCCAAGGTCGCTTGAATACTGAGTATTGTGAAAAATTAACAAGTTTTAGCCAGCTCTCTTGGTATGTGCCCAACCGTAAGTCTGTCTTTGACTACTTTCATACTTCACCGATCAAGCGTGTACCCATTAACAACACTGAAGTCCAGGTGGGGAATCCATGAACGAGTCTCTGTTATGATGCAGTACTTACCATAGGCGCGGGATTTGGGGGGGGGGCAGGGGGCTCAGATGACGGCAGAATCAGTGTTCCCGTTTTTTTAGTCCACTGCCAAATGTTCCGAACAGCTTCGACCCTCACTTTCTGGCTCCTGTGCTTTGTCCAGTAGTGATGAGGCGAGGACCTTATTTCAACACTGACAAATCCGTTTTGCTTATGAACGCACACCGGAGCCCACTGGACAGAAACTGTATACGCAGAGTTTCAAAAATTGAATATTGGCGTGAAGATAATTCCAGCCAGAATGACCGGTTTCCTTCAGAGCCACTTGATGTTTCTGTTAACGCTCCGTTCAAAGCTAGAGGTTGCGAGATCAGTATCAGTATAGTCTTGAAACGGCGAGAAAGAACATATCTCAACAATTAAAGGTATCGCCGCCGCCCATCCAATGAGAATTTGTATGTTCAGCCATGCGGCAAATCCCCGTAAGACATCATTATCTGAGCGTTTGAATGTTGCAGCATAGCTGCTGATGGGCAATTGATCTCTACCTTATTCATCAACGCCTGGATTCGCGAACACATGGGGTAAAACGCGGATATCCAAGAGATGGGCGCAAGTCACTGAATCTCTTCATCGACTCGGGGGTGGAATGAGTCACTATGAGGACGAGCTGGGTGAAAATATTGACAAGGACTGAATACAAGTAGATTTAGACGTTTCCTGACTGGTTTTGTCCTTAAAAGTGTTTTTTTAAAAATTTTATGTTAATAAACATATAGTTCGGCAACACTTTGTTCGATTTTATAAATGATATATGCTTCAAAAACGAATTTGTGGCTAAAAGTTGACGCTAAGTAAGCTTTTATGAGAAAATTTTCCGAATAAACGCTCCACTATCTGGACACTTGACAAAAAAGTTGCAATACCAAATAAACGCCCATGGGCGTTTATTCGGCATAATTTTCCGAATAAAGGCACATGGGCTATTCATCGGGTGGGCTTATCTACGGAAAACCCCGGTAAAAGCGCTGATAAATCAATGCGCTAGGATCGAATAACCACATGCGCAGAGATACAGGGTATAGTAACATCTGGCGGCAGTCACAGAAACTAAGGGTATCGAAATAGAGTGGATTAAGAGTAAGACATGGCACTATTTTTCAACTTAAGAATGCGACTGATAGCCATGTCTTGCATTTTTTATGGTAGCCTTTCAAACTTTATCACTAGGGCTTCTAAACGTGCACGAATCGTGTGTCAAAGGACGTTATTTTACTATTGAAAATACGTTTGGATCAATACTTCATACAAATGAGCAGCATGTGTCGTTGAGTGTCAAAACTGTAGAGTATATTCTTACTGGTATATGAGCTACTTCTCGGCTGACCAGTATATTCTGACCAGTGGACCTATATGAGCTGCTCCCCCGCTAAAGTACAAATGTGGAATACTAGAACTGTCGAGTTGTTTTACGTCAAACGCCCATGCACTCCTGTCTTAATTAACTTAATTGTGGGTCTCCAGTTGCGCGCGTCCGTTTTACCTTTAATTTGTGTGCTGATATGTGCGGGGCTTAGGGTGGGCGTATATTTAGCTCTAAATTTTCCAGCACAGCAATGACGAAAACCAACTATTACGCGTAGCCTTGCATACTCCACGAAGAAAACCCTCACCACGAACTCACCGTACTCAGGCACTCCTACCTCAGACAACGTTTTAGGGCAGAAAATACAACACACAGAAAATGAGTTGTGCACTTCAGTCACAAGAACAAATAAAATGATTTTTGGTGAGTGTCTTAGTGGGGTTAGAATTCGTTTCCACCTCCTGTCATGTGCTTCCCTAGCATATACATTCCATGAACTAATTTCTTTGTTAACCGTCTAGTTATAGGCTATATCAACACGTCAAGAGAACTTGAAAAGAAGAAGACCTCAAACGAAGTCGCGTCACCGACAGGAAGCTTTGTCAAACCAGTTCATACTTTGTCCAACGCCAAATCCACCTCCCTGGCAAAGCTTTCTCACACAACGGGACAGTCTATTCTTTCCACACAACTTTGGCGACACGGCGCAACCTCGTTTCCAGTTACTGTTCAAAACGAACAGGACAAGGGACGGACAGGTCTCGTGCAATCTTTTCTGACAACTACTTTCATAATTTTATTTTACTGATGTGAAACCGATCAATTAATACTCAAAGAAAAAGAAGGTAGGAGCAAAATTTGCACTGTAAATGTGTTCGTCTTTTTTATTTAAATGACTGAATCCTTGCTTTTTGCCATTTTTGATTTGAGTCGAATTGTTTGGAAATAAATGAGACAAGATTTTACGAGTTTTCACGAAGTGTTGAAAATTTTCAACGAGTTCGTCTATGTTTGATAGACAAAATTAACTTTGACAAAAATAGGTGATCTTACGACCGCAACTAATAAATGTTATAAATAGGACCACGTGACCTATATTGTCCACGATGCAAAGAAGATAAACAAAAGTTTTAAGTCGATTTCTGCAGCTAACATGTATACTCAGGTAAAGATCCTATATTTCTCATGAATTTATTATTCTATACTCCACTGATTATCGTATGCTGTACATGCATACAGCGATCTTGATGCACAAGTCATGGTCGAGCAACAAACAATGGGATGGCAATGAATGAGGTTGAAGGTTTCAAAAACGAGAGTGTAGGGCCAAAGGGAACCGGAAACTGAAATTATGCTAACCTCGACGATCGATCGGATTCCTTGTATCACTAACTCATTTTTAATTGGTGAACTTACCGAAACAATAAAACCTTAGCAACTTCGCTGTTTGTTTTGATGAATAAGTTGTCAAGCAGGATATTTCACCTTTCAATCTACGATCCAGTCATAATCCTGGTTCTGCATGTTCTCATAGTTTTTTCATCTTTTATTGCCAAAGAATGTTAGGCCTCACTGCTTTGAGTGCTCTGGAGATATATTGTATCCGGATCAAAGCTTTTGGTTCGTGTTGATGTGTCATGTACAAAATACCGTGTTATTCATCTAATTCGGGTCCAGCGACTTTCAATGCAAACACTTTATTTTTAGTTCAGTGCAAACAATATTGTTTTAAATGGTATCTAGGCCTTCCAGGTTACTTATTTTATGCTTTAAATCTCATTATGCAAGTCACAGAACATAACTCCACAAGTACAAATATCACTAACTGGAAAAATTCGAGTAATTAGTGAATTTACGAAACATAAACAACTGTATTACTGTGTCTATGGTTTACTGAATGAAAATTTATCATCGGTTTTCCCCTCTGTTGTAGTTACTTATGGGCTACCAAAAGTGTCGAGTGCACCACCATCTCTTGTAAAAGCAACAGCGACGGTGTTGATGGTGAGTAACACCACTTCCGGTTCTCCTTCTTTGGGTGGTTTGCCAACAACTGTTAATCACCCACTAAGGATCGCTTCTACAACGAACAAGTTTTTAATCACATCGGAAGCAAGTTCAGTGAAGAAAGCAGATAGTGTCGTTATACCTACAAGGTTTTCACCGAACTCATTAACGTCAAACACAGCAGGTTCAGTAGTGACAACAAAAACGACAGAAATGGAACACGTAGAAACGTCAGTAAGAGCCGTAAAAGAGAAAATGACGCCATCATTATTAGGATCTCTAAGCACAGCCCAGATGCCAAAAGAATCAAACCGCTCGGCTGACTTATTTGGGAACATATTGCAAGAAATCGTTACGGAAACGCTAGTGCTGAGCACTGCAGGTTTGGTGAATACGGGTACATTTACGACACAAGTGAATCCATCAGCAAAACAGTCAACATCCTCATCGGAAACAGAAACAGCATTTAGACAAACAACAAGAACGAAAAGACCAGTTACTACGCTTGCGGAGTCTGCCTCAGAGGCAGCAGCAACAACAGCAGCATCAACAACAGCATCAACAACAACGACAACTGTACCTGTAACAAGGACAACGGCACCAGCAGCAACAACAACAGCAACAGCAGCAACAACAACAGCGGCAACAACAAAATCAGCAACAACAACAGAATCAAAAACAACTGAACCCACAACAACGACACTAACTACAGCAAGAGCAACAACAACAACAGCAGCAATAACAACAGCAGCAGCAACAGTAGTATCTACATTAACAGCAGGTTCAACAACAACATCAACAGCATCAGCAGCAATAACAACAACATCAGCAGCAGGAACAACATCAATGGCAGCAGCGACAACTGCAGCAGCAACCTCATCAGCAGCAACAGTAGCAGCAGCAGCAAAAACAACGACAACAACCACAATATCAGGAGCAGTACCAACTTCCACAGAAGGTGCAACTATAGAAGCATCGTCAGCAACAACAACAACAACAACAGCAGCAACAACAACAGCAACAACAACTGCAGCAAAACCGAAACTGTCTTGTCATGGAAATGATGTCCTGTGTTCTGATTATACGTGCATCAAATCACACGAGCTTTGTGATGGAGTCAAAAATTGTCCACGTGGAGAAGATGAATTCAATTGCCAAAACGTAACGCGTGGCAAATAAATGAACCACATTCGCTTCATGTTCATCATGACCAATTAAGAACGCCACATTAAAAAACAGCAATCGGTTGCGCTCTAAAACATGAGTGTTAAAGATGACGCTGTCTTAAGGCCTCGCCGAAGAGCTAAAACGTGTTGGGTCGATTTTCCATGGCAGCTTGTTTAAAACTGTCATTTTTGCATACACATATGCCCTGTACACACATTTGAATATTATCTGGGAAATNAGTAGTATCTACAACAACAGCAGGTTCAACAACAACATCAACAGCATCAGCAGCAATAACAACAACATCAGCAGCAGGAACAACATCAATGGCAGCAGCGACAACTGCAGCAGCAACCTCATCAGCAGCAACAGTAGCAGCAGCAGCAAAAACAACGACAACAACCACAATATCAGGAGCAGTACCAACTTCCACAGAAGGTGCAACTATAGAAGCATCGTCAGCAACAACAACAACAACAACAGCAGCAACAACAACAGCAACAACAACTGCAGCAAAACCGAAACTGTCTTGTCATGGAAATGATGTCCTGTGTTCTGATTATACGTGCATCAAATCACACGAGCTTTGTGATGGAGTCAAAAATTGTCCACGTGGAGAAGATGAATTCAATTGCCAAAACGTAACGCGTGGCAAATAAATGAACCACATTCGCTTCATGTTCATCATGACCAATTAAGAACGCCACATTAAAAAACAGCAATCGGTTGCGCTCTAAAACATGAGTGTTAAAGATGACGCTGTCTTAAGGCCTCGCCGAAGAGCTAAAACGTGTTGGGTCGATTTTCCATGGCAGCTTGTTTAAAACTGTCATTTTTGCATACACATATGCCCTGTACACACATTTGAATATTATCTGGGAAATTTTTGCTTAATCAATGGCATTTAGCAGAAACAAGTGTAAAAATGCTTTACATAAATTTCAATTACGCACTTGTGATTATGGTATCTCAGTAACTGTGTCGCAAGAAAACCCAGAGCAGCAGGGGAGATTACTCTGACAGGAAATTTGACTGCCTGTCATTGAGCTGCACCTTTGCTTCTTGGTGTATATTTTCATGTGTTATCCATTCTTGTGGCCGGAAGCTACTTTTGCTGTCGTTCAACTGTTATAATGAATAAAACGAAATTCAAAATATGCCATACTCTAACAATAACAATAATGTTAAAAGATATCAGGCATTTGCTCAATAAAGCTAGAGAGTTTCCAAGCCATTGGCAATCCGGGGTGAAATTCAATAATAGTACCCCGAAATTTTCGACGACCGATCTATGCTTGTATCTTTATCAGTGTGCACTGTGTGTCGTCGTAGTCAGGTTGTTGAACAAAAGGTT
Organism: Phoronis australis; assembly: GCA_002633005.1. NCBI lineage: Eukaryota > Metazoa > Phoronida > Phoronidae > Phoronis > Phoronis australis. Next base: position 103,337 of record NMRA01000674.1, read on the forward strand.
GATCTTGCAACTGGCTGACTACAGAGACACACATCGCACACTGATGAAAAGGAGGTAACTATAATTGAATTTTGGAAGTGAAGATGAAACTAGTTATCAGTCAGCAACTTCCTGATGAATCTATTTACTCTAGAGATTGGCTTCAAGTATCGTGTGTGAAAGTACCGACAAGTTCAATAGCCCAAAAACATAATTTAATGAATAGGCTTAGAAAATGCACGACGCTTTGCTGCAAAAACCTACAAATAATGCTTTTGACAGCAAATGTTTTAACGTAGTTTAAGAAACACTTTCATGTGCTCGCGCTGCAAATGGTAGGACGATTCCCTTCTCTCTATATTGCATAAAAACTCATCATTTTAATTGAATTTACTTTTCACAAATTAATGAATAAAGATATGAATTACAAAACCCACGATTTGTGCTACATCGATTCTCGCGCATTTAAAATGTCTCTCACCCCAAATTTATTATACATCAGATTTACAAAAGCGTTATTTTATCATTAAATGGGAATTACACAGTTGAAATTAACAGTTAACAATATAGTCATTAGAAGCATTATATTGTTGTCCACAAAACATTTCAAGATCCACTCTCCGGGTTTAGAAAACAAAAGACAATACTTGAATAAATCTATTCAATGAAGGCACGCGCTGTATGTGAACTGGTCAATGAAGGCACGCGCTGTATGTGAACCGTTCAATGAAGGCACGCGCTGTATGTGAACTGGTCAATGAAGGCACGCGGTGTATGTGAACTGGTCAATTTCACATGGTTACACTTTAAATACATTAGTACCACAGTTCTACGGACATTCCTTCAACAAGCAATATGTCTGTGGAGTAAATGATGCATCCAAGCCAATGAAAGTTTCCATTTTCCGTCCCTTTATTCCGTAATTTCAGACGACAAAACTCTTACATGTATCTTAACGCCATTATTCTCCTAGCAACTGTCCCATGGACTTTCTTAATCACCAATTCGTTACATGGTCTGCATCCACTCTTGGTCAAACAAAATCGTCATTAGCTATTAACGAGAGACTGGTTGCGGAAAGGAGAGGAAATCAGTTTTTTAACCGTCATACCTGGAGAATTTTCTGAAAACAAAGAAAAAATGAGGTTAAATCAATAATATGGCATATTTTTGTGTTAGTATTATACAGCGTGTCCTAAAAGTGATGTCATTCTAATTTATTTGACTGTACATCAAAAAAGGTTCTTAGATTTTCATGAAAGTGAATGGTTTCGATAAGTATTTAATTATGAAAAGAAACATTTATAAACGTGCCATTCCTGTAGACTTTGGAAGGTGAATTTGCTTATTTTTCCAATCTGGATTGCGCGCTCAGTGATCAACTACTACTACAGTCTGTGGTCGATTTGGAGACTAGGACTAGCTAACATTCTAAGCGATGGCAAATGTTCCTGTTCGTTTATTCATGCAAAATTATAACCTTTAGTATTCAAAAGAGATAAACCATTGAAAAATATCCTTACACAAACCAAGTAAAAATTGACGTTGAGAAAATTATTGACAATTTACAAACGGGGGGGGGGGGTATTTATGATATTTTGATTCAAAATTGTGGAAGTCTTTCTTTGTTTCTGTCACGTCGTTATTGTTTTAGACCAGCTAGTTAGCTTTAGTAGCCATGAAATATGACCTTTAGAGGAATTACAGGCGATCAGTTTAACCAGTTTCAATTCAAACCATAGCACTCTTAGCCCTGAAATGCCAACTTCGATCTCGCGCTCGCTGTTTCCTTGCGTGTCGCTATGTGGTAGAACACACGCAGGTATCATTTAATTTTCCTCGGGATTTTTTTTACACCGGCGTTTGTAATTGGCTGGTCGAATTTTCAACAGGTAGCGCTTTACGCAAACAAACAGACATGACCATATACATCACACAGACCTGGCGTACGCGCTACTGCAGCTGACAACTTGACGCTATATTGCCATATTGGAGTGTTTCTAGTCACGTGACACGGTTAATCGCCCTTTTCAAAGCGCGATATCTAACACATACTATAAGAGGCAGAAGTGTGTGATTTTTCCAGAAACACAAAAACCTGTGATACAATACTTACATGCGTTTTTAAAAGTCAATCAGTCGATAGAGAAAATATCAAACTAATAGAAGATCGCAACCAGTGACTCGTTGGTACCTTGCATGCCGCTAGGTGGGGCGGTAGCCGCGCCAGCACGTGCTGGCTTGGCTAAGCACACAGGGAACCAGCGAGGGGGAAAGTTGAGGAAGTCATGCTAACCCTTGTTACCAAACATCCCTTTTTGCCGCGAAACTATTCTAAACAACGCTATGTTAAACAACCTTCCATGTGTATTAAGCTATTCCCTTCTATTTAACATCGAGTGGGTCAAGGAGAGCCACTGTGTAATTACACATGCTGAAGCAGACGAGCTGTCAGAGACTCCAATAACCCCTTTCTGAGTAGACACGGAGATGTTAAGTTGAACTTATGGCAGTCAGTGACTCGTGGTCCATTGCCTTGAAGCTGTTCTCTATGAACACCGACGAAGGGGAGGGGGGGGGGGGAGGTGACATTTTCTCGAGAACCAGTGAGTCATCAATCCCCAGTAGAAGACCCCAGGCGGCTCCCCAAAAGCGGGAAATTTACTTAATAGCAAGTTCCAAAAGTCATAGTTTATGAGTTTTCTTGTTGGAATAATAATAGCGCCCATAAATAGTCTACATATATGTAAGCTGCACGGATTACGCGTAATCTCCACACATACCGCGCCCTATTCACTATCAGGAGGCAGTGTGACCTAGTGTCCTTCCTCTATTCATGGTCGTGTTTTCGAGTGACACGGGGCACACTGCTGGTCGCTTGAGTCAAGTCCCTAGATCCTCAGCTCTGTTTCAACTAATGAAGCATACAGATGGTCCAAGGTGATCAGTGCGATGGGGCTTCCTGAGCGGCATGCGTATGTCTGGTACAGCAATATTTTAAACTAGTTATTGAGATGTTGGGAGGATATCTTATTCCAGTAGCTACCCCTTACTCTTGATATAATGGAATCACAGAAATGATAATTCCGCATTTCTCATAAATTTAACATTTCGTCTAGCAATGATGAATTTTCCTTGTTTCAGTTTAACGTGACCTTTGACCTCTCATTTGGCCTTGACTTTGACCTTGCATCCATAAAATAATATTGTGACCCAGCACGACAAAATGAGTCTAAGTCGGAAACTGTATTTCCTGTCCAGACTACAAACAGTAGCTTTCGGTGAAAATTAGGTCAAAATGTTTTATGGCAGATTATGATTATTCATTCATTTTTCTTCACAAAACATTGCTTTAAAACTAGAAAACTTCATTTTAAACCTTATTTATTTCATTTTGAAAAACATCAACTTCTCGACGACTGGATAGCTCGTGAAATTTTCATCAAAATTCGCCGCTTTTCGTTACCCCATTGCTCAAATCGCTCGTAAACACATCAACAGAAAGGTCAATCTCTGCTCATTATGCATGTAGTAAGCTCTTTCAGTGTTTCGTCCAATCATTAGTAGTAATTTCGCTTTTCGCATATATAATAAATTCAACAGAAGTGTCACTGACCAGTCTGGTTGCTAGCAACGACCTTTTAATCTAATACATCGCTGACTTCATTCGCTAGAACTAGTTAAGGGGGCGTGAAACTGTGGGGTCTCGAGGTCACGGCATATTAACAAGACAGTAAGATGGCTGATCGCCGTGTAGCTGATATCTCAGTGATTAACTCTTGCCGTATCAATATCAGCTAGAATTAACTGAAGTCATCGAAGAGCATACTTGTGGATGGGGACAAGGAGGAATTTCGCGACAGCGACGAGTCGTCTGGCGGCAGCAACTCGTCGCCAGATGAGTTTCATAATCGACCCATCGTGAATACGGTTACGTTGGATTGAAACAAGCAGAACTTGAAGAAAAACAGTATGGATTAGCTTAATCGCTGAACAATGTCTTGTACCTGCAAAACAAGTGGATCGGGGTGCAAGTAGCTGAGTATTACTGCAAGAGAGAACAACCTTCGATAGGACTCAGTCCTGACTGAATCACTCGGTGAGAAGTCGAGGAAATCGTTGCTCTGCAGTCAGTGTCAGTTGACTTGGATAGGGATGACTGTTTGTCATTTTTTCAAAATTATTTATACTAGCGTAAAATTTTGAATTATTGTGAACACAAGTCAGCCACTAATGTGTATTGTGTAATCTGCAGGACTTCGTTTTATTTAACTTCTCCAAAATACAAATTAAGTACCTGTTTGACTTGCGGTAACCCCTCCTGCCACAAGTGGTCTGATCCTGTATACATTAGCTGGGAAATTTATTGACCCAGTTGCAGCAACCCAACATGAATATCACTCGTTTTTGGCTGAAATTACGTAATAAGGTCTATATTTTTTCTAATTTTTGATTACTTATATTTGTTTATATTGTTTTGTATACTAAAAAGTCTAGAATGTAGCATTCAATTGCGGGTTGCTATGGAAATTTCAAAAACACTATCGGCACTTTTTCTCTTCCATTTTCCTTGACTTTTGTAAGCTCTAAATTTTCACTTTCCCCGACTGGAATTGGCAATAACTCGGTAATTTGTTAAGATAAGGACATGTTTCATACATCAAAATGATCATAAAATACTTTTTTTTAACAAAAAAATAACAATTACAAAAATGACAAATACCGACTTAAGACTCATTTTGGGTGCTGGGTCACTTTAATGGTCTCTCCGTCCCAAAAACATTGGAAAACATAAATTGCAGGATCCTACACGGCATCATGTTCAGAGTGTGGAAATTAGGCGAAATTCAAGATGGCGGAAGCCGCCATCCTGAATTATGAAAAATGCTCAAAGTTGCACTAAGTGCAACCAAGTTAATTTTATTCTCCTAACCACATATAATGAATTTCCAATAGAAATCTTTACAGTAAACAACATTTCAGGGTCAACTTTTTGGCAACTAGTTTCATTACCATAGAAACGAAATAGTTGCTGTTACGCCACTTGCATGACAAGGCTAAAAATCGTTGATCTAGTCCGCCATTTTCTTTCTTAGTGGTAAAACTTACCAATGATTGCCGAGGTTACATCAACCACTGATAAAACGCGTGCTACTTAATGATACCTGCGTGTTATCTATACGCAGGGAATCAGCGAGCGATCTCGTACTGCTGAGGTTGGGCATTTGATTACATTCGTTTGTTTCGGTGTTGGTTATTTCTATGGAAATTACTGTCGCTAAAACTTTTTGCAATGCCGCATTGTTCACCCGAATTGCATAAGAGTCATATCATTAGACAGCCCCTTATCATTCCCGATGGTGTATGACTATATCAGAAGCAAACGACAGATAATTTAATTCATAAATAATCACCATTTCGCATACCTGAAGATTTGATTATTCAATTCTCAAAAGTAAGAGAGTTACCAAAATGCGAAAAATAACAGGGTGTAATAATAACATATACAGGGAATGAACCAGAAAGGTTAATATGAATGACTAATTAAACCAGCAGGGAAATAATTCCATTGATTCAAATGATTTCTACACTATCAAGACAAAGATTTTAGAATATGAATAAATCACAGTTGCTGTGTAGAATTTACTCAGATATTCATCCAAAATTATAAATCTTGATTATACATCTTAATTCGACCTTTGGTGCCGTTTGATACAGTTCTTCTAAGAATGCTGTGACATTTAGAAAAATGTGAAAAACTAATTACGCCAATTGCATGTACGGTATTTGCAGACAAAGGCTTTCTGATAGTTACAAAAATGCGCAAACATGTGTTGTGAAGGTTTGAAATGTCTGGATAGACCATTGTATAGGTTGCAGTGTAAGACTTTCCATTTTGGTTTGTAAAGAACTCATTTCTTCTGAAAGTAAAAGTTAGTGATCCTGACACATGCAGTTTTTTATTACGGTAACCGTAAAGAAGAGACATTGTTATGTTACTAAAGAAATTGGACTCTGGAAAAAACAATATTCATGACAAAGAGATAAATGAACACCTGTTCCATAGTTTTTAACATTCGAGAATGAAATAACCTGACAATTAGTTTGAAAAACGGGATTTCCGGATAAAAAGCGGGGCATCTGAGTCTAAGACAAAATGCTAGGGTGAAATGTTCGCAGCAAAAGACAAAACCGGCTCTACAGCGTCTTTTGTTTTTTTGAGTGGAATGGGCAATTGCAAGTGGCTCAAAAACCCATGAAACGTCCCGTTTTTTTTCTTTTTAGTCGAACAACAAAATAGTGCTACGTCCTGTAGGAAATTGCACTAGTATATGCTAATATGTCAGTATCGCCGTGTGTCAAAAAGCGAGACATTTTGGTGGTGTGGCGTGATGGCGGGAAAATTTTCAAAAAGTGAGATAGTCCGCCAAGAGCAGGACAATTAGCAAGTACACGTACTGTAAGCAAGTACACGTAATGTAAGCAAGTACACGTAATGTAAGCAAGTACACGTACTGTGAGCAAGTACACGTACTGTAAGCAAGTACACGTACTGTAAGCAAGTACACGCACTGTAAGCAAGTACACGTACTGTAACCAAGTACACGCACTGTAAGCAAGTACAATGTACGCTGTCAGCAACAAAAAGTATTGGATTGGATTTTTTACAAAGTGAACTATTAATTTTTAAATTTATTTCACGGGTATAAGTAATGCTACATACTGCAACTGCTCAGAAATCGAATTAACAAAAAGCTTTCTCGGTAACAGGTTAACACTGCACAAATCAATTATTATAGAAAAAATGAAACCACTAATAACTGATGAACACCCAAACAATTAGCTACGCAAATATGAGTAGTTTTTCGAAAGTCACAAACACTCAGAAACCAAACGTCACTTCTTTCCGGAAAATGCAGTTACATGATCTCAACACCCAAAAATGTGTTGTTAAAAAATTTCTAGCATGTAGTTTGACAGGTTGCCAAAAGTGATTCTAAGACTGAGGATGAAAAGATGTCAGAGGCTAGACTATTCCCCATATCCGGCCAGGGCCACGGGCCGGTGCGTATATAGAATGACCAATGTAATTGTCGGATTTGTTGATTAATTTTGCTGGTTGTCTAGCATCGTTGTTTCAAGAGTCTCGCATACTGAATAAAAATGAAAATGAGTCATTGAAATGAGGCTTGATTTGACAACAACACTCAATCAAAACTCAGTCGAACAGACAGCCGGAAATTCACAGTAAACTCTCGCGGCCAGTCATTTAGTCGTAAGCTCTAATGATTAGAATACATTGATCACGTGAGGGGGTTGGCATTCCAAGGCGCGAGGTCTACATTCAAACGTGGTCCATCCGTTTTTATTTTTACTTTGACAGGATTTTGACGTGCTTCTCTAAAGTTAAATGATGCACACCTGCTCTTACCTGCAAGTATTATCACAATAACACAAAGGACGAGAATCGCCATGAAAAACGCAAGCCACATAAGAATTCGGCTATGGTCAATACCATTCCTCCGCCCTCGTCCTTCAACTTCTCCATAGAGGGCCTCTTTATATGGATTATGTACCCCAAAAGGATGTTCTGTTGGATGAGATACATTGAGGTAGTTAAAACAAAGTTGTGTCGGGGAGCTGTATGATAAAATCGATGGTATTTTATCCGGCATTGGGACATGAGACGAGGCCAATACGTGTATGCATCCTCAGTACTCGTGTGCAGTGTAGGTACTTGCGTTTGGGTACTGTAATTTGAATTTGGTAATTGTACAACTGAGCAAAAAACAAAACGACCAGTAAAAACTGAAAAACATCTGATGAGGCAATAATTAAACGAACGATAAACTAAATAATACATAAACAATAATGATTGCAAAGATCATATAATAATGATGATGATGATTATAATGATGATGATGATGATGATGATGATGATGATGATGATGATGATGATGATGATGATGATGATGATGATGGTGATGATGATGATGAACTTTATCACTGATGCATGCACAACGGCGCCAACAAAAATGTTTTCGCGGAACTCAAGGACAGGTTAAGTTTCTTCCCGCCTCATAAGAACTGGAACAAAAACTTGAACATCGGATAGTCAACGGAGTGGCAGAATGCCTGCCACGGCAGAATTGAAATTAAAGTAGCATGGGACGGCAGTCATTTCACATGTGTAGTCCGTTGGTTAAGTTGTACGGCCGTATGAAAGTAATGTTCAATAGCAGTCGAAAGCAAGTCTAATGTGAGAAGGCGCCACGTGACCCATATTACTTGCTTGGGCTATTTTTGTTACTGAGGCCATTATCCATTAAAATGTGCATGACGCAATTTCCAGATTTTAATTAGATTGCGCATGCTCGGTAGACGCACCTACTGAATTCCATTCAGAATTCCATTCAGTATCGCGATTAGTAGAATACTGACTGGCTATAAATAGACCGTGGTACTCTATAATGTGTTTCAAAAATCGCTAAACCCGTTCCAAGGTCAGTATAAACTAAATACCCCCGCCATAAGGTGGTCCCACCCAAAACTTATGAAGAAAACAGGACCGCTTAAATCCCAAAAACGCCTTGTCAACGGCACTTTCTTCTTCGTTTTTAGTCACGTCTTTTGGAGGGACCAGGATCTCTAGCCCTCCTCCCCTAATTCCGACAATCAGTTCACGAATGGTCTTCGTCAAATTAATAACTCTTGGGAAAATGTTAAAGTGATAACTCTCCAGGATTCGTCATGTCTTTGTAACGTTACGGTTTCTCTTGTGGCTGTTTTGGTTCAATTATAACTTTACTCAACTACTAGTTGCATGATATGAGATAACTATAGTAAAAAAATGCTATGTAAGACCAATATGTTCCTTCCCTATACAGGATTCGTGCAAGGTTCTGTACCGTGAGCGACAATTATAAAGTGGTTGGTTTCTTATCTTTATTTCTTTTCTTTGGTCCGTAACAAGGCTCCCCATCTCAATAGATCTATAATGAATACCTTTGCCACCACTTGAAACGTTTAGGCAAACCGAGAAAGAGAGGGAGGAGGAGAGCAGGGCATGGAACTTTTCAAACAACTCGGATATTTTCGTAGCCTCAAATTTTCTCCCGAAGGTGAACATTATCTGCGCATGTGCAGACTTCAGACACTTACGACACCCGTTGACACACTGCTTTAATGGGTATACACGCAAACAGAAGTGCGCCCTTACGACTTCCGGCCAGAAACGGCGGAAACAAATGACAGTGTATTTCATGACTCGTTAACACAATCAACTCCTTAAGGTCAAAGATAAAATCTTCAATGACTGGTCTCGCGGAATGAGGAACCATGAAATCGAGCTGCTTGAAAACAAAGGAAAAGTGCCTCCTACATGCGCGCTCCCAGCCTAAAAATGGCGGGCTCGAATTTTTGAGAATGTGGACCTTTTACTAAGTTTCACGGGGTACGTTCAGAGCTATGAATTGTGCATTCATCGAATTTTGGTAGTTCCTGCCTTTTTAGTGAAATTTTGTCTCGTTTTCTACTTTTTCGAAGTTTTTGTCTCTTTGAGGCGTACCTTTTTGCCCACTTCGCCAAATGACGAGACAAGTGTGTGCTGATTATTGCTAATGTTGTGGAGAGCTTTTACCAATTAGAGACGAGAAGCGGTGACCAAATTGCATCGAGTTAATCACCGCGGATGATACTTAGAAGAGAGTCACATGAAAAGCCACGTGACTTAGCAAACTGGAGAATGATTGGCCGCATGACTGAAGATTCCACATCCACAGATAACTTTCGCCACCGAATGGCGAAGAGAGAAACAGAGAGAAAGGGGATTAAAGGGAAAGGTAGGGAAGGATATTAATAGGGTTAGAGAGGGAGAGGGGGGATGGAGGGAGGGAGAGAGAGGGAGAAAAATGAAACAAGGCCTATAATTTTGAACGTACGTGATAGCGGCACTGGTCGGTTCACGAAGTTCTGCATAACACGCTCGGCTGTTTCCGGCGATACTTCTTCATCGTCACTAATAAACGATGGATTGTCATACACTTGCTGCTGAAAAATAATAAGACGGTGCTTACAACTTCATGACATGCTTATACAACTACAGCCTTTAATTTATGTTCAAGAATATTCGTTATGCTTATGCAAAAACATGGAAATACATCATGCAAGCGCGATTTAGTGGCGGACTTTCAAAAACAATTATGTTTCGATACTCACATTGTACTCAGGGTCACCTTTCATGAACGCCGGGTAAACCCGGCTTATGAGGCCACTTACTTGAGGCAATGGGTACAAAAACATGTGACCAGATGTTGATGTAACGTAAATCCATTTCAGGATAAGCAAGGAACCAACGAAATCGAAAGTAGTTAACGTGACATTTTTTAAAATGAAACATTTTTAAAAGCGGCTACAAACCCACTTTCTTCAAAAAATAAATTTGGGGCTCTATCCGTTTTAACATTTGCCTTACTCCTATGAGAGGTGATTCACTGGCTTGGTAGAAACTGGGATTTCGTTATTGCTTGAGGTCTCAGAAAGATGCTTGTCACAGTGAGTCTTTTTATGCGCTGAGGTCTCAGTAGATTGCTTGTCACAGAGAGTCATGGGCATTTTATGCGCTGAGGTCTCAGTAGATTGCTTGTCACAGAGAGTCATGGGCATTTTATGCGCTGAGGTCTCAGTAAATTGCTAGTCACAGTGAGTCATTTTAGGCGCTGAGGACTCAATAAGTTGCTTGTCTCAGTAAGTCATTTTATGTGCCGAACTATGACAAACTGCCAGTTCTTCCCTAGCGCGGAAGTCATTCCTCATCTGAGCAAAGAACAAGTTAATACCAGTTTTATGGCAATAAGCAGTCTAAATAAAATGGGTTGATAGCCTTGGCTTTTCAGTTTAGCTTAACTCAAATAATTTGGAAAGTTTTCCCATAGTCTTCCTTCAAAAGACAGTCATCAGTGAGCGTTTTGAATTTCAGTAAATGGTAAATGTAGCAATATGTCAGTTGCAGCATAACCTATCGGAATCACGATGTGTTATGTTGCAAAATGAAATGATTACGACATATCTCATAGGGCGCTCGTTGTATTATATCGTAATACAAATCGCCTGTCACATTTTGTGGTCTTTTTCATTCAGAAACATAGTTTGACTGCAAGAATACCTGTGTGATAGAAACCCATCCAACTTTTTGCTCATTTATGGCAACTAATTTGCAAATTGGTTTTTCTAATCTACGGGCTTTTTTATCTTAGGCAGCATTTCACAGTATATGGGTAATGACGCCAGATCAATAATTATATATTGAAAGTAAATCAATTCAAGTGTGTTGGTAGTTTCGACCACAGGTTGTGGTGCTTAGCGTCTAGTGTGGTAGTGTAGTTAGTTGTAGTATCTAGCTCTGCTTAGTGCTCTGCTTTCAGCTTCCGCCGCTGTTCAGTTCCGACTGTTAGTACATAGCTTCTCCCACAACAAGACTCGTGCAGTGCCTCCACGCGGCAACACATGGACTGGGTTTACTCAGACTAAACTGTGCGGGATCGGGTTGGGGAAGGGGTTTTTCTGTCTTTAGCAGCCGCTGTTGTTTCGAACGATATGAGATGCCGAAAACTTTGTTGGAAGCATTCTCTGTTCTCGGGTGATTGATCAGTGGCTCTAGAGTGGGAGGCCTCTCTAACCCAATCATCCCCCTTTGGGGCGCCTGGTCAGGAGTATCTTGACTTTGACCTCTTCGGGTCCGATTGATACCCCTTGTCTCCGGTCAGGTGACACGGGAACCCTTGAGAACTAATACCCTGGTTCTTGAGTCTTAAGCCAGTTGCGGCTGGTGGTAAACAACACAGAACTTTGCGTATCAAGTAATCTTGGGCAAACCGCGGTGCACGGAGTAGCGCCTGTTGCACTAGGGGACAAGCCTCTGCACGGTTAGCCCTGGGAGGTTGCGAGGTTCTGGCACTTGGAGGTAGACATACTGAACCTGGGTAGTCCATTTGCAGCAGAAGCCCTTTCGCTGGGGGTCATATGCTCGCTTGGAGGAACCAGGGGAGGGAGCTGTTGAAACCAGTGTCAGATCCTATAGGTTTGCGGATGCAGGAAAGCCTTTGGCTGGGCCTTGTTGCCACCCTATGGATAGGGTGAATGCGGATGCAGACCTGAATCATAACCTATACTTGCTATATGGATCCACAGCGAAAACCAATAACCCACCCTGGTCAGGGTTCAAGTGACCAGCGCACAGGGCAGTCGAATGTGGTCTTTGCGGCCACGGACGTCCGCCTCAAAGACTCCTCCCTAGGAGTTTCTATAAGGCAAGTGGAAGCACCCCCTACTGTGGACGCTTGCTCTGGGAAATCACTGGACTCTTCTATGAGAGTGGAAAGTGAGATTACCAAGCTTGTGAAAGCGGCTAGGGTGGCTGCTGACGCGAACCCCAAACCTGCCCCGGACACTCCTCACGGAGCGAATGGTGGCGGAAACACTTCAACTGGGCCTGATGGCAGCTCCCACCGTCTCTCTGCTGCTGCTAGGCGGAAGACAAAGCGGGCTCGCCAGGCGGCTCAGAAGAAGCTTGAAAACCTAGAAATCGATGTTCAGCAGGGTGTTAAGCGCCCTAAGTCTGACAGCTCGACTCCTGGGACATCCTCAAAACCACCCACCAAAGTGGCTAAAGTGGATAAACTACCTTACGCTAGTGTGGCTAAGAAGGATCTTAGCGTCTTTGTGGCTGCAAAAGCTGGTGAGCCACCACTAAATGAGGACGAGGCTAAGCGTCTGAAGCGCCGACTACAGATGGCATTTGTCAAACCTCAGAGACCCCGTGTCCCGCTTCATATTAAGTCAGTGAGACTTGAAAAGGGCAAACTGGCGATTGCCTGTGATAACTCAGCTACCCTTGACTGGGTCAAACTTGAGTGTAAGGAACTTACTCCTGATGGTCCTGACTCTCACAGGTCAGGGTACCACGTGATGGGTCCAGGCGATCTACCTCCTGTGTTCAAGGCCTTCTGTCATGTGTCAGAGGAAGTTGCCTCTAATAAGGATGAGTTCTTGTTGGTCCTTAAGGAGTGCAACGATGACCTGGATATGACAAAGGTTCATGTGGTGTCAATGACTGCCATCAAACCAACGTTAAAATATCCCTCTAAGGGATTTACCATTGTCCTAGCCTTTGAAGAGTCCGCTTGGCAGGTTCTCCGGGGGATGGATTTTCGTCCCTGGTGTGGCTTTGCTGGGCGTGTGCTTTTTAGAGCTAGGGGTAAAAGCAGTAAGGGGGCCAAAGCTTCTGTCCAGGCCTCAGAAGGGATGTCAACCTCGGACATGGAAGCTGACTGTGTGCCCACCACAAAGTCAGCAGAAATGGACGTGGGTGATGAAACGACTGAGGTAGGGAATGTTGCTGAGGCTTCTGAACCTGTACCATCCAATGACAGATCTTCTCTGGCTCCTTCCCCACTCACGAGTGATGTGGAGTCTGGATAGACAGTCACTGGTATATTCTTAACATGATGAAATGAATCATGAGGTTAAAATCTGGCAGATAAATCTGCACCGGGCCAACAACCCATCAGTGCTTCTGCAGCAGACGCTTGAGCGCAATACCCTATTCATGGCCTTCATACAAGAGCCGTGCTGTCGGGGAAGTGCAATGATGAACACTCCTAGGAATGCCAAATCTTATATTGCTTCACTGGGTAACAACATCAAGCCCAGGGCTGCGATTCTGGTATCCAAGGACATAACCTCAAGAATCCTTCCTGAGTTTTGTGACAGGGACACTGTGGCAGTGTCCTGTGATACACTAAGACCAAATGGTCTAATATGCACAGTATGGTGGGTCTCAGCCTATATGCCAGGGGACTCCGCCGAGAACCCACTCCCACCTAAACTGCAACAAATCACCAATCACTGCAGAGCCAAGAATATCCCTTTGGTTATCTGTTGTGATGCCAATTCACATCACGAGGTGTGGCACAGCACTGACACCAACCCAAGAGGTGAGGCACTTCTAGAGTTTATTGTCAGCTCACAACTTGTAATATGAAACAAGGGCCATGAGTCCACATTTGTTGTCAGAAACCGGCAGGAGGTTATAGACATTACTCTGGTTAATTTGCCTGCTGTTGATGTGGTAACTAATTGGAGAGTGGATTCTGCACCTTCTTTATCTGACCACAGATACATCAGGTTTGAAGTGGCGACTTTCGTTGTTCTACTATTTACTGAGTATAGGAACACCAATAAGGTGAACCAAAGAACTGGCAGCACTTCGGGGTAAGGCACGTAAAGCTCACAGAACGGCAATTCGGACTGACACTGACGAGTGCTGGGATTCATATCATCTTGCCTATCGTATGTTTAAGTCTGCCACACGCAAAGCAAAGCGCAATTCCTGGAGGAATTTCTGTCAGCAAACTAACAGCCTCTCTGCATCTGCAAGGCTGATGCAATTGCTTAAGAAGAATCGCTCCGCCGAGGAAACACTCGAAGTCATGATGGGTAAGCACTATCCTGATAGTGTAAACCTGTCGAACCAATATTCAAAAGTGACGGACTCAGAGGTGTGTGAACCATTAGTTTATGCTGATGTTGAAAACGTAGCCACACCACATCTCGTGGAGTTAGCTCTAAAGTCTTTTAAACCATGGAAGTCCCCAGGACTAGACATGATATATCCCATAATGTTGCAAGAAGCTGGGATACCACTATTCCATATACTCACAGCAACTTACAAAGCCAGTCTTAGACTAGGTTNATTGAACACTAGCCTCAACTGACTTTCGTATCTCTTAGTCGGGCACAAAATATAACAGTGAGTAGCTTCAACAATATTTCTTAAGATTGCCTGTCCAAATAACTTCATGCACACCAGCTTTCTGAAGAACAGCTTCAAAATCTTGCTTTAGTTTTGAAAGGCAACTGTCATATCCATGTGTTAGAAGCTTTGATTCAATGAACTCCAAACAAAACTGTAGACAAACGTCTCTGAAAACTGTGGATTCGTCACTCTTCACAATCGTCTTTCTATTTTTTTTACCATGAGGAGCTGGGGTTCTTGGCTTCTAAGACCCAAGGACTTTATCTTTGAATTCCATTTGCATATTCAGGGATCTGGACTGAGCTGTCGCTTGCGAAAAAAACCCGAACTGTTAACACTAATTTAACATTCAACTATGAGTGAGTTGGCATGCAGACGGGCTTATCAGGAACTGATCCACTACCAGTCTAACAAATTTACATGCCGTCTGATCTGTAGCCTAATAATGTTGATCGTCTAATAAATAGATTAGTTGATGCAACTGAAAATAAATCAGCTGAAATACCAGTGCAGTGATTGAAATTTAATTTTTTTAAAATCAGATGCTCAAAACATATCCAATCGATTTACACTTAAGGTAATCGTCATTTGACGAAATGGACAGTGGTTTCCATCATCTTCAAATTACGACGGCGACGACGGCCACTTTGGCACTCTAATTTAATTATCATTGCAGCTACCTAAGTAATTATTGTTTACAAAAAATAGAAATGAGGTTCCCCCTATCCCAGGACTACGACAGGGGATGACGGCCACTTGGCAATGTTGTTTGCAACCATCTACTCCATTTAACCTTCTCAAAAATTTTTGACTTAAAGCGCTTTAAAATCACACCCACAGTATAACGCCATATGATTATCCCTTAGCGCAAGCAGTGTCGATGTGGCAACTGAACAATGGAGTGTTCGAAAAACAGGATTGCAGGAGTATTTGTTTAAACTGGGAACAAATGAAAACATTAACGACCTCTTCACAGGCATCTCTCTGCGGTACTTCTAAACTTATAGGAACATAATTTGCATATTACAGAAAAAATCTCAAAAGCCAAATCTGCATTGGTGAGATGCAGTCGTGCGGTGGGTAAAACTTGGGGAATGTCTCCCAAGAATATGTTCTGGATTTATACTGCTGTTATCCGACCTATAATGTCCTATGCTTCGTTGATATGGGTAACGGCATTAAAACAGATTACAATTATCAACAAACTTAGGCAGCTGCAACGTCTAGCTTGTTTGTGCATAACCTCTGCTTTTCCAGGAACGCCTTCTGCAGCCCTAGAAATGCTAATCGGTCTACCACCACTGAACATATACCTTGAGGGTGAAGCTGCATCTGCTGCACTTCGTCTCAAATATAATGGTCAGTGGGTGAAAACTAACATCCCTGACTCCGTTGCACACAGAAGCCACAGGAATGTTTGCAATAAGCTAATGGCCAAGACTGGGCAACTATGGAACATGCCTAGTGATGTCCAGGTCACAACTTTAAATCATACAAACAATTTCTTCACGGAAATTGGCGATGGATGGCCTACCGCAGAACACAAGAATGAGGTGGTTTGTTATACGGACGGCTCTAAACTGGAAAATGGCCAGACAGGTGCTGGGGTCTACTTTCCAAGCCTTCCTGTTGCAGATGCAGAAAACTGGGTATCGTTGGGCAATCTTGCCACGGTGTTTCAGGCTGAGATCACTGCAATTAATAGAGCTGCTCAACTGGCACAACAATATAACACTGAACTTGGCAATCGGCCAATTATCATCTTTTCAGATAGCCAGGCAGCAATAAAAGCCCTAAAGAAACTAAGGGTCAACTCTCGTTGTGTTAATGCTTGTATTAATGAGCTTAACAAGCTTGCAATTGAAAGAACCGTCAATATACGCTGGGTCAGGGCCCATGTGGGAATTGATGGCAATGAGAATGCAGACAGACTCGCAAAGATAGGAGCAAGCGTTCTGCATTTTGTGCCTGAACCTGCTATCCCGGTATCTTACGGATGTTGCAGGATGAGTATACGCAACTGGGTACATACCCAGTCAGCAGCCCAGTGGGCATCACTTAACTCCTGCCGAGAAACCAAGGAGAATTTTCCCAACGTGATCGAACCAAAAGGTTCAAAAAGCCTTCTGAGTCTAGATAGATTGGGTATAAGACACGTCATTCAAATTTTGACGGGCCACTGCAACCTAGCCCGACACAGACACATTACTGGGCATATGAGGAGCCCTGTGTGTCCCGAGTGTGGTACTGACGTAGAATCTCCTAAACACCTGGTAGAGTCTTGCCCAGCTTTTTATAGGCTAAGGAGCAACCTACTGGATGGCATTGTTACATGCCTACAACATATAGTGCATGGCAACAAATGGAAACGTCTGTCCGTTTTCCTAAAGGAGACTGGCAGACTTGAAAACTTTCTTCACGAGGAGCCATAATTGGGGTCTCGTGCCTTTGCTCAGGTGTTTTGTGCAATGGGCCCAACCATGAGGCCTGCGCACGTCTGATGCACCGCAAATGACATCAGACCACCTGCACTGTTTTTCTTTTGTTTTTTTAATTTGCTGAAAAGCATCCTGAATATGGAGTACTTATGGTATGATCACCGTCTCTACTGGGTCAGCGGTATTGTTTATGGCCTAGGCAGCCAAGGAGCTGAACAAGTTAAAAAAACAACTGGTGATAATACTGAAACACACATGGAAAACACCAAGATATACGTTTCAAAAACACGTAACTATTTTACAAAGCTATACTTCTTTCTCTTTCTTGAAATATGGTCCATAATATACTTTTCCTGCAAACAAATGATGCACTCATGTTTCAGAATGTTCCTATCTTATTCAGGTTAATTGGGTGTTTCAGATTTTGGAAGCATAATTGATTTTCTTGGGAAATCTTGGATAACATCTGTATCACTTTCAGCAACTTCAGCTTTAGTACTACTGTTGGTGCCTTGAAAAGTTGATATGCCGTTCTATGTCCTTTCAATTTCTTGGTCTTCTAGTCTACAGCACTCAGCAGTATACTGTGTAGGCTATACCAGGACATGCAGCTGTTTTCTGCACAAACGTTTGTGACACCTCTTCTTCTTTTTTATCTACTGATCTAAAGAGTTCCACAGTCCATCAGAGTTCGTCAGGAAGCTTTCCTAATCTTCTTTAGGCTCTGGCATCACAATTTTGTGCTGTTTGATAAACCTTGAATTATACAAGCATCGCACTCTATGGGAGCAGCCATATTGAAGTAAGTAAGCACAACAATACAATCTGGCTCTCTGATTGGTCAATTCAATAGAAAAGCGCCACCAAGTGGCAGTAATGTGCATAATATTTTGTGCAACAAAAACGCCTTTTTTTAAAAATGTGCAAGTGTAGACGAGGGAACTTTTTGGAATTTGATTTATAGGTATATTATCTAGCCACATAGAAAAAACTAGGTTGCCCCCCAAAAGTACTCACAAGGATGAACGCTATGAGAACAGACCCCCTTACAAAAATGAACTTAAGTTTTTCGCCAAAAACTTTAGTTTTTCAGCACAATGTTAAGTTTTTCAGAAAACTTATTTTTTCAAGTGTACAACTTAAGTTTTCACAAATAAACTTAAGTTTCAAGTAACAACTTAAGTTTTCATGAAAACATAAGTTTTTTGTACTAACAAAACTTAAGTTTTTCTGATAACTTAAGTTTATCACAAAACTTAAGTTTTTGTAATTTTAAAAACTTAAGTTTTCCTGATTTCTTAAGTTTTTCAGAAAACTGGATTTTTTATTTGTTTCTATGTGATCAAAATTTACGTATTCAAGTTTTTAAAATTTGAATATTGTGAGATATTTAATTTTTGGTTCGAAATTTTTCCCATTATTTTCCAACAAAAAAAAAATTGTTTGCTCATGCAAAACCCATGATCTCAAAAAATGTTGCCCGAATGTTTCCTTAACATTTATATAGATACAAATACCATAAAACGACGAACGTTTAACCTGGTCAGTACAGAATTAGTGCAGTTATGTAATCATTACGGCACTGCGTATTTGTGAATTTAAATGTAGACGAACATCCGGTGACCAACAGCAGTAAGAATGCACCCAATGTTAATCTCCTGAGACACTGACCTGGTCAGTACAATGTAATCAATAGAACTCATGCAATTCTTAAAAAAAGTAGTTATTTTGCAAGTTTCCTTTGTGTTGAGTTGTATTCGTAAGGCAGTTTCCACCGGAATGCAACAGTTTGAATTTTATAACCGACAGTCAACTTCGAAGAAAGTCGTGTGTTGGCTAGCCCGCGACAATGAAGTTTATATTATTACGAGCAGAGCCAGGAAGAAGACATTTCAGAAGTTTTGGAAGTCAGGTTAGTGCCAGAGAGCGTTTTAAAATCGATTGGCCACAATCGGTGGTGTGATTTCCAACGAACGTGTTAAGTTCAGTTGTTATTGTCAGCCACTCACGAGTCACGCTGTCATATACCGACATGGACTCATTCTGTGTGTGAATTATCTAAACTTCTAACGCGTAATATACTTCTGGAGGTCAATCAGTGGAAGCCATAACGTTCACATGAGGCTATTACTATATTATATTTCTGTCTTCTGAGGTTGTGTCAGTGCTCAGGTCAGTGTGATCATTGCAAGGGGGGGGGGGAACTACCAAGGGAAAGTGTAATCATTTCCCAAGTTGGGTATATTGGCATTGGTTGTGTGTGCTCATGTCTATGTTCGTAGTAATTCTTGGAAGCTCCTGATTTTGAAATCTCATATCACTACAGGTCAATAATTTGCAAGGTTCACTTGCCTCATCAACGCACCAGTCCTAAAATATGGGGGGTGCTCAAATTTTTGGGCATGTTGACCTTTTACTAAAAAAACGTGGTATGTTCAGAGCTGTGCACAGTGCATTTCTGAATTACATCTTTTTAGTGGACTCGCATCTTGTTTTCTCAATTTGTTTTGTTTCTATGAGGCTGACCTTTTCATGCCCACTTCGGCAAGTGGGGGGGTGCTCGTTCGAGCCTCCCCTGGGTGCGCGCATGTGCCTGGTTCTCAAAATTAAGAATAACCAATGTAAATATTGTATTGCCTATTTTGACTGATTTGCTCAGGTTTGTCGGGAGGATCTAGGTTATTGAATGCAAAAGGACATCCCGATCCCACTACTAGTACCCTATCTGGAATACCGACCGGTATAGGTCACAATGTACCCAAGTGAACTCTCACCAGTGAACGTGTTAAGTTTTTTTGTAGTTCGTTTTTTTAAAAGATCGTATTTTTAAATATTCAAAAAATCCAATTTTACCTCGATTTTTTTTTCAAAATGCACAGGGATCATCATCAACTGTTTCCTTACGCAATATTCTACTTATCCATACCAAATATATGTACAAAATCATTATGATCTTGATTTTGTGGCATTTTTTGTGTGTGAGTTGGGGCAAGCACGCCACTTTTTGTCATTCGGTAACTTTCCGTCTAATAACTAAAAATCTGGTCCATTTATCAAAAAACCCTGGCAAATTTGCAACTTTCGTAAAAATTGATGCACGTGTTGTGGAAAAATAGGCCCGAGAATCTTGTCACTATCCTGAAATCAGGAGCCGAGAAAAACGGCTTTGAAGTTAAGCGGTCATCAATTGCCACTTGAGATCAAATTTCGTTCAGAATGCGTAGTCATTATGTTCCAATTTTTGTTGAAGTACTAGAAATAAAGCTGATACTTACTTCATATTTAGAAAATATGACACACCTGTTTGTTTACAGCGTAATTTTAATCATTTTTTCGAACCTGTGAAACACGACAGACGACCAAAACAAATATGGCTGTCACGTGGGCGGAGCTTAGCGTTGATCTATTGTCTGCTGTACTGGTGTGCCGATCACACATTAAAACCATGTGTTGATTGTTTATACGATTCATGTGAACTCTCCACTCAAGTTTGTAAAAGACTCTCTAACTAGATTACTCAGACCTATTTGTTAGTATTCCAATATTATCATCAACCAATATAATATATTGTGTGTTATATCAAATCGCCGCGTTACTGCCTACATATACATGTGTACACTGGCGACGAGGATAAAGAACTACTTTCATAGTAATGATTCAACATTTTTACGTGCCTGTACCGAATGGACTTTGGGATAAAAAAAATATCACTTTCTGCGCAAATAGCGCTGCTTGGGTGAGATTCTCAAGTTACTAAAGTTTCTTATATTGCTTTCCCCTAAAATCGTATAATATCATGAGTTTTAATTCAGGGTTACGTTTGAATCTATGCACTAGAAAATTTTTTGTTATGTTGAACACTGGGTCATTTCTCTAATTCTTTGGATTACGGCCAGTGGCAAGTTAAAAATCCTCTGGGTTTGACAGCCTAGATTCTCCACGGCGCGTTCCCAGCACAGAAGCACGGTTTATCTGCGAAGACTCTACTCTGACGGCATGTAGTTGTCCATGTGTCGCGCGCGCAGCTTGTCTTCACAGCGCGTGCATGCACTCTCACCGAATCGTGCAACACCACCCGCGTCGACACTCAGCGTCCTCTCCCAAGACACCTGACCTTATATTACCGACTTCTCTTATAGTCTTATATGCATGCACAATTTCTGCGCGGACTCCTCAAGCTGAGTGCAGTGATGGCTTCGGTAGGGCTTGGCGTACTCAACTTATTTTTTTTGCAGATAGACAAACAGGCTCAGGCTCGGAACAGGAGCTAGTTCACCATTTCACTACCAACTTTCACATGGTCAAAATTAGAATTGCTTTATTCTTGGTCTTGCTACAACACCAATATCAGCTGGTACATCACTCTCGATTGCCCCGTTACGCAATGCTTGTTGACAGGGTTAGATTAGAGCTAGTGTCCTTGTATATATGCTCCGCCCCAGTTGTCAATCACTGAGCTGGTGAGCACTCCAGCCATATGACTTACTGAGGTTTGGTCAAATATAGCTAAAAAAACAACTTTGGATTTTCAGAATGATTTTATTTTTCTTCAGTATACTGTGCATCAAGAATTAAAGATTAGGAAGACATAAAAATGTAAACAACAGTCAAAATTAAGTGTTTTTTTTGTGTATCCACCTACCTTAAGACAATAAGTTTTGTCATATGCACGGTTTGTTCTAGATTGTGATAGCATGATAGGTGACCATGTGCATGTTTTGTATTCAAGTTGTATAGAAAAAAATTGTTTTGAATGTCGCGAATCCAGGATTAAAACTTCATTCAAAACAGTATGTGGAAAACTGACCCACTGCAGTGAATACTTGAAGTAAACTTGCAGACTAGTCTTGCACTTGAATCCTGGAGAGTGATTGGTTAAATTTTGAGTTTGAAGACTATTTTCTAGGCTCTGTATATAAGTCAGGAAGTTTTACAAATCAGTGTTGTATAAACAGCACGATAAATATCCAGCAAGTTAAGTTGTCTTATACTGATAGCTTTTACCCGTCTGTTATTAAAATTTGTTGTCTTTATTGCAGAGTGTGCCTTTAACAATCGTTGGATAAGGAAGGCTACCCAGACAACGCAATGTACGCACTTACGAACTGCAGCTCATGAACCTATGAATTCAATTATCTGAGCTCAGAAATGCGCGTTTGTAGTCACAAAACATGGATTACTTGCCTGTGAAGCTAAGCGAGCAGATCCAGCTAAAGAAGATTAAGTGGCTTGTGGTCTACCATAGAGCTCTTTCACATTGACTTAACTTTTGTCTGAGCGGAGCATCGGCGTATACTGCGAAGTTAACTGGACCGTTCATTCTGGCTGCGGTAGTTAATAAGCTTCGAAGTAAACAGTAGGTGACGCTGTCGTGATCAAAGGTATCGCAAGGTAGCGTTGCACGCTAAGATGTGACAACTTGGGAACATTTACATGTGTTAACTGACTTAAAACTTATTTCTAAATTGATTGGTAACTATTAGCCATCACACTCCTATGCAATTGATAATGATAACAGTGGCCCCTGGCAATAACTTCGATAGGACTGAAGGTGATCGTTTATACTGCGTGGCAGCGTTGACGCTAAGCAATTAAATCCACTTGTTTAGTGCGAAGTTAACTGGCGCTCTTAAATTCCATCCAGGACCAAAGTTTGAGCGTTCATACTGACATTAACTCCCAAAAACTTCGACGCGTCAATGTTAGTATGAAAGGCTCTATATGTGTATAAAGTTCAGTAGCTTTAAATTAAAGGAACAAGAATATGTTTGTGGTCAAAGGTCTAACTTTTCTAATTTCCATCTCGTATAACCAGGTTGTACTTAGGGTTACTTTTAGTGAAACTTGTTCGCACCATGGAGTGTATTGGATTTACTGTTATTATCAGTGTTCTCCACATCTGAAAATCTAAACAGGTCGCACGCGTAAAAACTGCAACGTGCCGGAACCGCGCGGCTGTCAATGTTCTCCATAAGCTAGTGTGCAGTTTTTTGTGCACCTTATTTTTACTCACTCATTTTAATAGTAATGCACAGTAGTGCAAACAAATAACTGTGTGTATTCAACTTTTAATTTTTAAAAGTTGGACTTATTTACAAACATATCACATATGTCATTAGGCAATGACCATCGCCTCTGTTGGCCCGATTCAGAGGCGATGCAGAGGCTATAGGCGCTCTGTACGCCGGAAGCTTTTCGGCAAATAATGCCTCGCACGGACTAAACCATCAAAGTCACGTTGTTTTAAATACCTTTTGCGCATAGAGGAACACCTTAGGAGGTTGTCGATGTGTTTAATTCCTTCCAACTCGAACAAATACTCCCGTTATGAAACTTTTTATTCGAGCAGTCCCTATTTCAGTTTCCAAAATCGTGATATCAACTTTTTCATTTTTTTAACCAGGCCGAAGGTCAGAAGTTGCGGACCTACCGGCGAACTTTGAAAGCTGAACTTCCCGCCCTTCGCGGACGTGCTGCCGGGAACCAGCCGCACGGTGCATTTGCCGTGTTGTTAAACATTAAAATGTCAAATATGTGCACAAAGACTATTAAATGTCATATCAACAGCATTTATTTTTATCAAATACAAACAATAATGCATTGAAATACAAACAGTTTCAAGTAACGCCAATTAAAGACAAGTATAAGTGGTGGCATTTTGGAAACGAACATTTGACTGACGAGACCGCAATGGCTCACCTTTGGCCTATTTAAAGATTGAGGTCATGAATTCACATCACCTAGCGAGTGTGCGCAGTATAAAAATGGTGAGTTCACGATTTTGGGAACTGAAATAGGGACTGCTCGAAGAAAAAGTTTGATAATGGGAGTATTTGCTCGGGTTGGAAGGAATTAAACATCGACAACCTCCTAAGGTGTTCCTCTATGCGCAAAAGGTATTTATAACAACGTGACTTTGATGGTTTAGTCGGTGCGAGGCATAAAAAGTCGCCGAAAAGCTTCTGGCGTACAGAGCGCCTGTAGCCTCTACATCGCCTCTGGTTCGGGCCAACAGAGGCGATGGTCATTGCCTAATATGTCATAACCCATTTGCTTAGTCAATGACTTTGAAATGGAAGTCTATAGAGTGTTTGATACAGTATGAGGAAATGTTTTAGGCTACTCAATAATGATGTCAATGTCAACTAAGTACAAAAAGTCTAACACAGAAGTAAACTTTCCCTATGACGTAGACAGTCCAAGTGAAGTGTCTTTATTAAGTCAGTCACATTTTTATGTCTTGATAGCAGAGTTTACGTTTTCTCTCAGTCTGTACGTGTAATATCTTGCATATTCTTACAGTCTGAATTCGATGTTTTGAAGCTGGTACAACATATTGCACTTCTGCACTACCAGAACTCTTGTAAAAACTGCACAATACGCGAGTCCCCCTTGAATGCAAACTAGGTAGGGTAAACAAAACAATTCACTTGCGTTTTCCATCTTGGCCTACTTGGACGGGAGTGTCAGGCCTGTTGATGACAACCAATATTTCTAAAAAGATATCAACTGAATTATCAAACGCTTGGAACTATAGAATTCCCATAATTTTCTGGATTGTCACAAACTCATTCTTCCAGATGAAAATCATCTATTCTCATGTTAGAGCGAATTGTGTTCATTTGTATTGCCGATGTCTGACGAATTGTCGTAAAAAATTCGGGTAATTGTTTACAATATGACGACAATGACTTAGAGATATGATTTTGGCATCGTTCGATTCCTCGCGCCGTCATCTTTCCGAAAATATATGAATTGATCTCCTACCGCGTTTCCTTCATATTTTATCGTCGAAGTTCATTTGGCACTATTTCCCGGTAGACACCGCCATGTTAGCTCAACTCAAGATTACAGCGACACCTACTGTTAATAAATAAAACGTCATCATTGATTCTGAATGAATGGTGTTTGCCTGTGCGAGATTCCCTCTAAAGTTTTCCTGACATAATATTGATGAGCAAGTAGAAGCATTTTCCCTTTTCCATTTTTTAGAATTGTGACCATTTGGCCATTTTTCCACGGAATTGTCTGAAGTGATACTCTTTTCACAAATTCACCGGACCTCAAAAACAATCTCCGCTGTTTTGGCGGATTCCTGCTAGCAGATGCGTAAATCAGGGTCACCATAGGATCGAATTCGAATCCTTGGTTCCGTAACTCGTGCAGGGGATTGACGGGTCTCGGTCAATTTGAACTTATGAAAAGCGACGATCTGCAAGTCGGTAGATTAGTTCAGTTTTTGACCGCCAGGTAACTCCTTCCATTCAACATTGCGGTATTACTACCGCGTACCAGGAAATAGTGCTAGAAGTAATTTCACGATAAAATACTAAGGGAACGGGGTAGGAGAAATTTCTGTGAATATTTGGAAAGATAACGTTGCGAGGAATTGAACGATACCAAAATCATATGTCTAAGTCATTGTTGTCATTTCGTAAACAATTACCAAAATTCGGTTCATCGTTTGTGACACGGATATCTTCATGATTTATGATTGTCAACAAAACGAAACTTTGACTTTTAAATTGATATGTTTAAGGTTGCAAACAATTATAGGTGATTCTAGGCACTATTTCTAGCATAAGGATTGTACTTCCCAAAATCAGACCTGTGGCCATTGTCGATAAACTTTTAGTTACCTGTTACGTTTTATGTTATGCTTTTGTCTCTGCGGATATTCTTGGATTTTGCATATTAAGTGATTTGTTATTCTTGGTGTCATTGCTGTAATTTTAGTTGAAAAAGTCTGTTGAAACGTAGACTTTTGTTGTAGTCCTTCCTGGCTATGTAATCACATTTTCTTTGGTTGTGTTTCATGATTTGGTAGTGATTTCTCTGTTTGTACATTCCATTTTGCTCCCTCAGTTATCGCATAATTGTCATAGATTGAGAACGATGCAAATAATGAATATATATTAGGCTCATTTAGTTTTCACTGCATTGTATGCATGACACTTGATGAACTGATTTTTGAAATGTTTCTGGTTTTTAAAATTTTGATATTTCACTTATGTTCACTTATTTTAAGGAACTAGTGTATTTTAGGAAGTGCATTTTATTTTCTGCAATTAATCACTGTTAATGAAATGTTAATAGAACTCTAGTTTGTTAAATCTTGATGAGAATCATTAAATTTGTTACTGTACTCCACTCTTGTTTTAGTGAGTCGAAATTTTTGCATGTCTGTCCTATTGAAACTTATTGCTTTTAGAAAAGTTAGTTCCTTGAAAACTTATGTTTGGAAAACTTAGCTCTCAAAAACTTAAGTTTTGATGACTTATGTTTGTTACTAAAAACTTGTTCCAAAACTTAAGTTTTTCAAAAACTTAAGTTTTCTGAAAACTTAAGTTTTAAAAACTTAAGTTCGTTCCAAAAAACTTGTTCCAAAATACTTATTAAGTTTTTGGAAAACTTAAGTTTCAGAAACTTAAGTTTTTGAAAAACTTAAGTTCTGAAAACTTAAGTTTTTCAAAAACTTAAGTTTTCTGAAAACTTAAGTTTTAAAAACTTAAGTTCGTTCCAAAAATTTGTTCCAAAATACTTAAGTTTTTGGAAAACTTAAGTTTTCAGAAGTTAAGTTTTTGAAAACTTAAGTTATTAAAACTTAAGTTCGTTCAAAAAAACTTGTTCCAAAATACTTAAGTTTTCGACAAAAACTTAAGTTTTCGGGAATGAAAACTTAAGATTTTCAGACCAAAAACTTAAGTTCATTTTTGTAGGGGCCACCGACTAACAACCGAAATCAACTCATGTAACCGAGTCAGTAAAACTAGGTTAATATATTTGGCCCTGTGCTAAGACGAATATGCATCGACACACAAAGTTGTATGAGCCTGACAACCTGTTACGCAACTGCTAATCTAGCCTAAAAATAGCAGCCGACCAGCTGGTCGGCTGATGGCCGGTCGGCTGAAGGGTCGGCTGGGGAGTCGCCTTATGAGTCGGCACTGCGGGCGGCTGCCGGTCGGCTAATTTGCCGAACGGTCGACGTCCGGTCGTCGACCAATTTCCGACCGGTCGGACAAAAATTCGTGATGTGTGATGTACCAAAGAGCTGATGAACTGTCTGCCACAAGTGGGCTGAGGAGTAACTTCAGGGACTGAACAACTGAATGGAGCAGAAGTTACATGTAATTCATCAAATCGTTCTGATATTTCAAAACCTTAACTTGAGCTGCCAGCTCAACTATCACTTACAAAAAATAACTTACCATTAGAACAGTGCATGTATACATGTATGATGGTTAGCCTATTTTTCCTTCATGTTATAACAAAGTTGTGACCAACATATCGTCTTCACAGCTAACATATACAGTACCTGCTTCTCAGGTTATGCCAAAGTTTGTGACAACCGTGTCAGGTAGTTTTATTGTTGTTGCTGTTCTATGTTGTTCTATTTTGGTATAAGCTGAGCAATCTATCTGGGGGGCTATTTATGAGAGGGCTCTGTATTGCGTGTAGGCACAGAGTACAAGCAACCTTATTATTAATTTGTGTGATCTGTTTGCTCCGTGCTGGTCTCCCGACAATTCCCAGACGCATACTATTCACCTGTTTCACGAACGCGCGGCGTTGCTGTCGTGTTGATCGAAAACGCCGCGCCTTGACAAACATGGCATCGTCCTGCAAGGTGGTGTGGTGAAAAGACTTATCAACGTTAGCAAAAATCAAGTTGTCTGATGTTGAATCGATCTCCAAATACGCACGTCAACTAGACTTTTACCCTCCTCAGCCATTCCTCCGTAGTTTTCATTTTTTTGGAAAAGTGTGGAAGTCAGGGAGTTACCCAGGCTTTTAGTCTTGAAAAATCCTGCTCGCCAGCTGGGCGAGTGCCAGAGCCAGAAAATCTACTCGCCCGAAGTTCAATCACCAGGCCGTTGGCGCCAGTCACCACAACAAATTTGCTAATACTTTAAATAAAAATCACCGTCTCGTGCACTGATGTCACCATTAGGGCTACCGTATTTGCCCTAACAATTAGCGCCCGGGGTGACGCTTTTTGTAGCCTACGGCAGTTAAAATCCGGTCTCCGCTGTGACGTATGTGTAACCTATGACAGACTTTCTACAAAACTGTGGTGCGTTGCTATCAAACTCTGTTGTTAATCTTTAAAAAAATGTGCTGAAATCCCAGGGCGAAAACTTGCCGACTGATGCGTCGCTGCTTCGTCGATAGGACAACTTGAATTCTTGAGTAAAAATAGTTTCGACTCAAATTACCTCCTCCTTAAGTTTTCGAAATAGCCTTTCCTAAGATTCTTAAGTTTCTGTGGACTCGGAGTCGGGATTAACCGCAGATTAAGTCAAAATCTGCGCTAGATCGCACCCGGCAACGAGAAAAATCTGGACGAACACATACGTTGTTGTCACGGGACGTTTGTATTGAAGTGAGTCAACAGGTGTGCACCGAGTGAGCGAGCGCGTGCGTGTCATCAGAGTTCATTTGCCAGAGTAGCAGGCCCAATGAGCTTTATATGTAGTTATATTTATCTCATTGAGCAGGTAAACATGTACATGTATGCATCGACACGCAAAGTGGCATCAGCCTGACAACCTATTACGCAACTGCTACTCGAGCCTAAAAATAGCAGCCGACCAGCTGGTCGGCTGATGGCCGGTCGGCTGAAGGGTCGGCTGAAGGGTCGGCTGGGGAGTCGCCTTATGTGTCGGCACTGTGCGCGGCTGTCGGTCGGCTAATTTGCCGACCGGTCGACGGCTAGTCGTCGACCAATTTCCGACTGGGCGGACAAAAATTCGTGATGTGTGCTGCAAGCTGATACATCAGTCACATATCACGAATTTTCGTCCGAGAGGCTGGATTATAGTCGACGCCCGGTCGTCCACCGGTCAGCTATTTTGTTGACGGGTCAGCTAATTTTTAGTCGACCGTCAGCCGGCCCCAAAGCCGACGCACAAGACGTCTGCCCAGCCGACTCTACTGCCGACCTTCATTGTCGACCCGGCATTAGCCGACCCGGTGGTCGGGTGCAATTTTTGGGCTAGAGTAGCAGTTGCGTAATTGGGAGATTGGCGGATACCACGTAGCGTACCGATGCATAATCGTTTCGGCACAGGGTAAAACTAACGTATTTTTGAAGTGCCACCGTTGCATGAGTATAACATGTGTAACACCACTAATTCGAATATTGCAGAAGGCGAGTGGTGACATTGAGCACTGGATTATGGAATATTCTACAAGTTTTGAAGAACACGATCTGACAGTTTTCCTCACATTTCATATTTTGACTCTTGACGGTAAAGAGTTCGGTTCGATGTCGCAGTCATTTTGATAACGTAGCCATTTTTTACAAAGTTTTCGTCCAAACTTCGTTTTCTTTGAGTTACGCGTAACTGCTACTTGTTCTTCGCGTATTTTAAGTTCTCCTATTATGTGTCCATAATGATGGGATTTGGAAGAAGAAAATTCACACGTAGGCATATTTACTGTTGATGTTTAACAGCGCAGGAAATGGTCAATTTATACTATCAAGTGACGCTTAATCTGTTGATTGACACCATGCAAAGGACGGCAACAAATATGCATGTAAATCAGTCTGGTTTGATCTGTAACACCCAACCAGTTTTTGTGTTTTGCAGTCACCACGCAATAATTTACAGTTCCGTCGCGTTCCAAAAACGCGGAATACTTCTATTGTGACAAAATGAAAATGACCTTTCAGTTTCCGAAAATGCACCTGTTTCTAAAAAAAAAACAAACAGCATAAGAACGTTTTATCGAAAATGCATGGCGGCGCAGTGCACCCGTGATGTAAGCATTTTGGCATGTTCAGAAAAGTGCAGTAACTATGCATAGAAAAACAATATATTTGATTCGTCGGACACGAAGACAGTGAATACGGCGTTTTTAAAAATCCACTCAGGAGGACAATTCAAATTAACGATTTTCGCAATACGTTTAGTGCCTACGTTGTACAGGTGCCTGTGGTCAGAAAGCCTAACTGAGTAAAGAATTTAAAGTATGCGTTTTGAAAAATTTCTAGAGTTCTGTGGACATAGGTCTGTTATAAGTCAAAAGTGATGAGCTACAAAGAATGCCTTTTAATTTAGAGTAAGTAAACTTAAGCTTTGCCTCTTACAGCATACGCTCTCAAAACACACGCCTGTTGTAATATCGGCAGAATTAATGTAACAATCAGTGCAACGTACTACAGAGTGTTTGTGGATAGCAGAGTAATACACATGTATCTATACGATAAGAATTCTTCACCCTGCATTAAGAGCAACAATTTCGAGCCATACAACTGTAGTATTTCAAGCGGTCATTTTCATTAGGACTTTCGGAAAGAAATCAAACCAAAACGCTGCGGCACCCAATAACATTATCCTGTATTTTTTCCGTATTCTGCAGTCAGAAAGAATCACCGAAGACATGTGATTACAATTTTATGAACAATTATGAACTGCCCATGAGGCCGACGGTCCCCGGCCGTATTCCGGGCAATAGCTGAGCCCTACGCAATTTTCTTTTAGGTCAACATCATCGGCGTGTGACCGGCGTATCCCTTCGTAACGCGGGGACACGAAGAAAGTATTTGGCTAATACAGGCCCGTAGCCAGCATTGCGCAAGGGGTGGTTTGAGTCTCTGAAACGGTGGATCTTTGATATTTTGCAAAGATCGACCTAGTATAGTGTCAGTAAGGCCCCTGATGCATCTTAATTAGAGGGAAGGGAAAACTGTATATACATTGATGACTCTTAGTTCTATGTTCCTGAGATGAGATGGAAATGAGGATACCGCCACAGTTGCTCGTAAAGAATGGAAAGCAATTTCGGATGTGTAATATGTGGTCCAGAAGGAGAACGTTCTTGCGTTACCTTTCGCCAGACTTTCAAATCATACTCGGACTGAATTCTTTAGTCTGAGAATGAATTGAAATTTTTATCTTGGTGTATTTTTGCGTGTTACATCGCTGGAAAAGGGAACAGCCCACTATTCTGAAGGTTCACTAAAGCGAAAATGTCTAAAACTTCGAACACAGGTTTAATTATTATTCTTTTTCATGCAAAAGCAAACGACACTTCGGTTATCAGACGCGCTGAGTGGTGTACCTGTACCGAAAACAACCTAAGGGTACTATTGATTTCATGCGCATACGAAATCACCAACATGTTTTACGAATACGAAAAAACTAAGTAAATGTAGCTCTTGCATTATTAAAAGGATGCCAAACCCGGATTTGGCCTATTGACAGATTCTGAAAATGACTTTCCCATAAGTTATCTGAAACAAAATAACACTATGTAACCACTGACAACTCTCAAAAGTTTGCTGAAAATTTGAAAACTCCTTTCCAAGTTTGCTAATTAAACGGAAGAGCGAAGAAAGCCTTTTGCGACTTACACGACAACTGTGGGAAAAGTCCACCCACCAAGAACAAACAATCCTCGTTCTCTCACTTACGGATGCATCATTGGCGTCAGGTAAAGCAGGAATCAACTAAGAATTCCTACCCAGTACCTCACGAATTGGACATTATGGTCCTTGATGGGTGGTGTATTCCCACAGGTGCGGCGTAATTGGCTAAAAGCGTAGGTTACGCTTGCCTCTTTACCAGAACTTGCAAGCATTTTCTAATTTTCCTCGATTTTCAAAGGGTTGTCGAGGAGTTAAAGAGCATTATTTGTTTCAGAGAATTGGATGGGAAAGTCGTTTTTAGTATCGTTTAATAGGACAAAACCGGGTTTGGTAAACTTTCAACTTGAGCGATTGACGGAGGTGATACATTAGCAGGTGACTGAACGAGTAGTCACAGGATTATCCTTTTAAAAGATTATTTTACGCCTCTAAGAATAATTGACTCACGCCTGCAATTTAGGGTCGTAACGTTCACCCATCTGGCCAACTACATGTATAATATATTGGTGTACATGTAGCAACCACGCACGCTCAATGCCAATGTATGACGTAAAGCCTCCTTTAATCGTCTGCACGACCCTGCCATATGCGCAAACACCACTCGGCGAAGTTGGGCCCTGGGGCCGGGTAGGGCCCTATGATTATGCGAAGCGATTTGAATCAGAAGCAAATTCTTCTAACTTAGTTATAATTGTAGTTAACACCACCAGTAGCTGCAACTTTGTTGTTGTTGTTGTTGTTGTTGTTGTTGTTGTTGTTGTTGTTGTTGCTGTCCATCTATATCCTATCTCTAACGGATAGGCTGGCGCTGGACCTTTTCCCTTCGATCGAATCCCCCGACCCCTCCCCCTGGTTACAGGCTTGTAATATTTTTTTAGAATGGCTAAATGTTTCAAATGCTTCAGCCATTTTGGCTAATGCCTTTCAATCTTTAGCTCGAGCCTAGTGTTGTATATTATCTTCTTTGAAATTCGCTTAACCAAAACATAATGTATTGTAATAATGTTATAAAATGAAACAAATGCGTTCTTTTTGGAGGAGAGCGGTGTTTTCTGAGTTGTGTCTTTCCGGGATTGTTCTAAAACCCTTTCGGCCGGTACGGCCAGGATACCCCTAGATCCCCTCGACCCACGACCCCCTCAACCCATGACCTGTGGCAACAGACGTATTTTTGTGTTTTTAATTTTTCCTAATCTTATTACGTCGCTGAGTGACTTTCCCATGACACATGCCTACGCTCAAGTCTGGTGTTTAAAAAGAGAAAGTGGCCTGAGAACGTGATCTGAAATAGTTCATTGGTAGAGCTCTATCGTTGTCCCGGAATTATTTCCACAAGCGGCTACCGATGGCCCTGTTCTACTAAAATTAGGCAGAGAGTACGTGAACGTGAATGTGCATAATTTAAGATTTTTATTATTTACTTTCTATTGTATACTCGTTTACAATATACTCCATGAAACGTTGAAATACTTTTTAGTTAACAGTCGGCAAGTCTTCGAATCGATTCGGTCGCATTGCTTTTTCAGTTTTTGACTTTCTAAATTGCCGAATCGACTCTCTTAGTTGCAAGAAACAGGGAAAAGACAGCCGAGCTCAAGGCTCAACTCATTGGACGTGCATTCCAGTGTTTGTGCTATGCTCAGATCGAGTCGAGCTTGTGTAGACTGGGTGCAGGGAGCATTGGGTCGTGGGGTTGAGGTGCTGTGGGTCAAGGGTATCGTTGGTCGAGGGGTATCAAAGGGTGTGGGGTTGAGAGGGTCGAAGGTGTTTTATAACTGTCCCAATAAAACTGTGAAAGGGTTGACCCCTGTTCATTTTGCTGACTCAATGCATGGACCACGACTGGGGAATATTTTATGAACTCATTGGCCTCCTAAAGGACAGCGAGTACAGGTACTATTCAGTGGACTTAGGTGTCAAAATGCTTCATGAACAGTTGTCTGCATGTTAAGTATCAGATTACATAGTAATTTGATGATCTAGGAACAATTATAAGCAAACAATAGTCGCCTATTACTGCTTCAGAATAAAATTACACAAGATGTACCGAGAGTGGTGTACACAGGAAGTAATACTATTCAGCGTATCGACCGAGGCCGAAGGTTGAGGACAATACGCAGAATAATGTTGAGTGGGATATTACTTCATCTACGCCAATCGACGTTGGTTTTGTATTTACCCCTAACGCTCCGAATTAATAACATTTTTGTCATTTTCGGCGTTTTTTAAAATACTTCACACAGACTGTTTTATATGGCGGATCACATCCTATATGTATGTACTTGCCTGTTAGGTTACATAGTTTTGCTTGAAAAAGGAACGGTTTTAAGTACTAGTCCACGAGAGCACCAACCATGAGCGGCAAGGTGGGGGTCAGCCGATTTTCACCAAATTTGGCACATATGTAGTCCTATGGTATCTATAAACAGCGGTAAAATATTTCCTCAAAATATTGCGTTTTTCTAAAGTTATAGGTTCAAACACATTTTACGGTTTCGCAGCCATGTTTTCACGGTATTAAAACTGTCCAGATTTAACTGTTCATATTTTTCCTTGAATGAAAGCTATTGATTTATTATTCACTTGGCATTTTTTAATGGTGCCTATAAATTGTAACTCAGATGTCTTGAAACAGGATTCCGATTTACCACCCTCATTTAGTAGTTTTACTACACTGCCCCCCGTTATGCCATTTTGAGGTTGTGTTCAGTACACTGCTGTACTAAATCTGCCTTCTACATGTAGGTCTTTTCAACACTCTAATTGCTACGGGACAGAGGCAACCACACAGAGCCCATAAAGTCAGGGAATTACATTTAAGGTGATGTAATCTCACTGCGAAAAAGTGATTTCGCAATATCGCTGACAACACTGGAAATCTCTTCTTCACAAACTTGAGGTAGCTGAGGTACCACATCAATGTTCTTATCAAAACTAACCACCACAAAATGAAAAATTGGCTTCTCGGTTCCAATTAGGCAGCATTTTACAATGAAATGGTCATGAAAAAATACTTTTGCAACATGGTTTGCATTACAATTGCCCTACGATTACAGTTGTACATACATACTAGTCCAGTAACAAAATTACCCATCCATGGGAACCATAAAATGGTCAATTCGCCAAAAAAACAAGGAGCCACCAGAGCTAATGTGCCAATACTTTTCAGTACTGCAACAAAAAATCATTTGAAGTGGACATAAACTCGCCTAAAATCACATAAAACAACTTTTGATTTAGATATTTTACCATCACGAAATAGGTATTACTTCCAGGTCACTTTTGAGCAATTTCAGAACTTTGAAAGATCTGGCAATATGCAATTGCTAGAGACCAGACTAATAGTGTGCGATTTTATACACACAGCATGGTCTCAAGGAATAGCAAACTGTCAATTCGCTACAATTCCAGAAATCACTTCCCATCTGGATAAGGAACAAACTGAGCAAAGTTTATAGAGGTAAATGGTCTAAATCAAAACTTATTACCTCCTGGACAGAATATGGGTTTACAACCCAGGTAGAAAGATAAGTTAACAAAACCAGCCTAACTGCAACAGGGTCTCAAATTTCAGTAATATATACCCATTTACAAACAAAAATCTATAATGGTAAATAAAATGCGGAAACATAAATTCAGATCAATTATGCATCTTCAAGGAAAAGGAACAGTACAGTGGTCAGAAATCATCTAAATGTGATGGCGACACTGAGAAATCCTGTCAGACCAAAAAATCCAGTGGCTAAACAAAATGAACAATGTACCATTACCATGTGGCCCAGGATCATGATCCGTGCCCGAAGAAAAATTCAGTCTTAGACTAGGTAAATTTTAGATTTGTGCTGTTCACACAAGCAGTTCTGGTGCAAACAAAGCTTGCGACAACACACAAGCCTACTTCCCTACACAGCTGTGCTGATACAATAATGCCCCCACTGGATTTAGCAGATCAGCCAGAGTATTTACAGGTCCAGCCACTGTACTATTTCCTCCCTTTGAATTTTTACAATGCTACATGTACATCCTTGACAATCGCAGATTGCCTCTTTCAATGCATACTCCACTTCCTCTGTCCCAGTTTCCCCACATTTGCTGAGAGTGGCCTATCTCAAGAAATTATTTTGGACCTGTTGTGGTATAAGCCAATAATCTTTGGCAAATACTTTTTCCCCCGACTCGTTCCTCAAGCTACAAATTCTCTTTGACATATCTTCTGGGAGTACACTTTACGGCCTCTCTTTTAACCCCCTCACTTAGTTGTCCAGAAGGGTAACTTCTTGCTGGTTGTGAACTTTTCCATACCCAACCTTTACTAATAATCGGCAAGTCTCCAACTTCAGCAGAAGCCACTTCTTCAGCATAAGCCTTTCCTGATTCCTAAAATTGTATCAATGAAAAAATTAAACATATTAAATTTAATGAGGTCATTTCGGCTCAGAAAATATGAATACCAAGCTAAAGTGAAGGCACCAATATTTTTGACGGCTTTAGCATGTTAACTTCATAATCGCAGAAATTCATTGGCAGACATAACATACTCCCTAGTCTCTAAAAGTAGTTCATGGGCAGAAGTCATGTTACACATTTGGTGGTTGTTATGAAAAGTCATGATGACTACCTATTTTCTATGCCAATGTATACATGTAGTTGCATAAACATCAACACATTTGAATAAGCTACGATTAAGCAATAATGCCCAAGTTATAAGCAATCACGGTGTGACAATAAATGTATTTTTGCATGAATGACGTGCTTCTAAAAACATTCCTCAGGGTCAGACCCTGGAGTTTAGTGATTCCTACCTGAGCTCACACGAAGCAGGACGTTGAACCTTGACTTAACGTCTTTGGTCATTTTTCAGACCTCTATCAGATTTCTCCTCTAGTGTGCAGTGGATGTTCTAAGTGTCTTTGGCGACGCCAATATATCTCGAGTGTTGTATCGATGATTCGGTTAAGTGAATCTAATACGGTAGATTATGTAGCTCCTGCACACCTGCCTCCGAGGCCGACAATGAGAGAGACTACTTCTCAGGAGGACACGTTCCACCTCCATATCAGCTGCACGTACTCTTATAAGGTGCTCAAATGTCTCGCTCTATACCTTGTGCACTTCCCAAGAGTTTTCAAACTTGTTTCTCTCCGCAATTTGTAGAAATACCACATTCGATGCGAATGGCAGTGCCAGATAAATAGATAAATTCGCAAACCCGCACTTTAGGTCAGCCATCATTCAACTAACGCATTGTAAGCTTTAGTTTGGTATTCAGACGAGTTGGATGAACAAATTTAGTATAATTTCATATTTTAGTAGGAAATGCTAGTGTCCTTAAAATCAATTAAAAAACATATAAGCAAACCAATTCTTTTAATTGTTGTATTATACCACGGCACATTAATGCGTAGAAACGGCTCGCAAATAGTGACTGGTTTAACATGACAAATACACATACGCGGTCTGAAAATAGTGAAATTCAGAACCTATTACCAAGCCTGCCTGAAGAGCTGACAAAGTTTTTATTGTATTAATTTCAAGGGCATGGAGTCTTCTACATGTCCATGTTATTATTTTTAGTTTTCTCGTGGGGGCAGCTTCGCTAAGAGGGTACAACTTACTGCTGGGTTTTCACAAGAAGGAAATGTACCTCCACGGAAACAGTTCCAGTGTTACCATGGTAACCGATATTGCAGTGTCGGTGCCGTTTTTACTGACATTGGCCATGAACCTATCATGTGATATCAAAATTTTTCAGAAACGATTCTGTTTGAAGCAGAAACTGGAGTAGAAAATTTGGTCAAAAATGACTCATTCCACACCAAGAAATTGCCTCATTTTGCCCCCAAGAACACTTCCCTTGTATCTCCTTAACAACCAAACTTTGTGATGTCATACTTCACCCAATTTCTCTCATCCCTAATGTGATTTATCAGACTAAACATGGATCTGAATGTCTGACCCCCCACCTTGCCGCTTGTTGGCTGTACAGTGGTCGGTGGATCCGTGGACTGATACTTAAATGTAAAGAATTATTTCTTGAAAAGAGATGACAAAGAATATATAACGGCAATTGAGTATTGAAGTTTGAAATTTCCTGAAAACAGTTCAATAGAAACCATATTTGATATTTTATTTACCGACGAAGCAGCGCCCGAGTCGCAGACGATATAATATGTAGCAATTCAAAACCGAGACAGAATTGCCACATAATTTACAATTTTGTTACAGATGTTATGCTTGAGACCTGGCTGCATATTGAGTGTTATTCATAATGCTGCAATTGTACTGTAACTTCAAACTTTTTGGGGATAGTTTGATGAACGAGCTGGTGAACGACGTCGAGTTGACATTGATAAACCCTTGGAACTATCCATGTCAGAGGCAGTCTTGAAGTAGCGCGAGAGGGGGAATAGGAAAACAATATCACATAGCTGGATTGCACTTGACTGATTCAACTCGTATAGGATAAACTGCTTTCCATTATGGTCCTAGTATAATTTGATCCTTAATAAGCTTTTTGCACCTTGGTCATTTGACAATCAATTTCAATGGCGGAACACAGTAGATCCATATCAGATTCAGAAATGATTTTGAGAGAACATTATTGTGTAGACAGAGAGGTGAGAGGATACGGGCATCACACTAGAGTACTTGAAGAATCAGATAATGGATTCAATTTTTACCGGATGAACTTGACCCACTTGAACCAGAAATGTTGCAAACATACAACAGTATGTCAACCACAACACGCTGTACCAAGTGGTGCTAAATATGCACAATATACATGTAGACACTTAATAATCACTGAAAAGGCCACAGTAAAACAGTAATTCATGATGTCTAAGGTCAGTCTTATATTTTCACCCATACATCTTCCTTTTATAAATCCCGTCTGAAGCGGGGAAATTATAAATCCAAGTACCTTTTTCATTCCCCCTGCAATACATCCAGATGCCAACTTGTAAACACTGTTTAGCAATGCCATTGGTCTCCAGGTTTTTATGATTTTTTTAGCCTTATCTGGCTTTGTAATTAAAGTTACCACCCCGTTTTTGCGTATTTCTCAGTTTGATTTTTAATTTCTTACATTCACATGTTTTATTATAAACAGTCTAAACGTTTCCAGAAAAACTTGAAAATTTCGTTTGTGAAACTATCTTTTTCAAATTTTATGTTTGCAAATATTGACTGTCATTAGCATAAGTTTTTTTCGTCAAAATTTGCGGTCACATCTAATGTATTTTATTGATTTTGTAATTATTTTCCCACTTCCCACTTCTATAAAACTGTCTCGATTTTAAGCTACCAAAATATTTTGTTGGGCTTTCTCCCTCCTCTATCCATTTTGCCCTGAATCTGGCGTATTATCCATTTAATTTCTGTGACCTTATCTCTAGAAGAGCACGCACTCCTTTTCCTTTCTAGATCTTAAAATTTCTATCACCAACACATTGTTCTGAATTCTGTATTTATTTTTCTAATTTATTATTTTGCCTATCTAATTTTTCTTTCATCGAATTGTGAGAAAAATGACCTTTTGTATCCCCATTACTTGCACATCTAAAAATAATTCGTCTTTAAGATAAACTGAGTCTCATTGTTTTGTCTTGCTTTTTAACATTAGTTATCGTGTCTTGAACGGTGTCCTCTGTTTATTTTTACAAAAGGTGCGCAACTGAGAGTTATTAACTCATTGCTGTATGCAAAAAGTGTTTTTACTTAAAAGTCTATGCGTCAATAGACTTTAACACCACTTTGAATTCGTGTCAAACGTAAAGTCTTCAACCAAAAGTAAATTTCTCTCCACTATTGATGATATAATAACACATTTAACAGTACTCTATTTTGTTTCAAATTTTGGTTTTTAAATAACTGGTAAACTACAAAAGTCATAGATAAAGGTCTTTGGCATTTTTCAAAACACAAATGGCAGGAAATTTTAGTTGTGTAATATTAAGTAAAGTATCTTGAAAGGCATGATTATCTTTCAAATACATGTGTGCATTCGTAAAATCCTCCTTAGACCATGGAACCCCAGAAGGCCCAGATATTCAAAAATTTTCTTAAAAATTTTTTTGAGTTCAATAATACTTGAAGATAGATCACTAGATGATGAGAAAAGAATTTAAAAAAAACTTTGCACTCAATGACCTCGTTTTATACAATGTTGCAATTTTGCAACAGTGGGAGCTGATGGTAGAAAATGTCCTATATTTAGCCAGACATGTGTTTGTGAAAATCACTACAAAACAACATCAGATGGAACACTTTATTGATGACAATTACCCTAATTATCAGCAAAAGCTAAGTTTGGTGTATTTGTAAACATTTTGTTTGGTGCATATGAAATTTCACCCTTCTCTTATCCCTGTAATGCTGTCAACATGTGTTCCAAGACCTCAGTCCTCGGTTGCCCCTACGGGCCAGTAATTCACATTGCTGCATCTAAACATACAGTTTAGTTGTGGTAACTAAGTATGATAGAGACGGAAACAGTTTTTTGTGAAGTAAAGCACAGATGAAGTTCACATTTCTCGCATGCAATTCCAGTAAAACCGTCAGCACAGTACTTGCAACGACCTCTTTTCGCAACTTTTATGGGCCAGTGACCAACATCATCGCATCTAACCTCACGCGGAAGTGCTGCCTTTCTTGCCTTCTTTGGTAGTGCAGGTTTTGGCAATTTAACCTCATCCAACGATGGCCG
Organism: Phoronis australis; assembly: GCA_002633005.1. Classification (NCBI taxonomy): domain Eukaryota; kingdom Metazoa; phylum Phoronida; family Phoronidae; genus Phoronis; species Phoronis australis. Next base: position 143,650 of record NMRA01000674.1, read on the forward strand.
GCCTCGCTTGAGAGCTTTGCACATGATCAGTGAAGTTGCAACTTGGGCCTGGAACATTCTCAGCTTCATGAGGTCCCCTTCGGGCTTTTGAAGAGCACGAAATTCCTTTTGGTACAATAGTCAAGCATTTACCACAGCAACGGATATAGTGTGCCAAAACAGGTACAGGTACCACCTTTTGGACGTGATGCCGTACTAGTACTTTGCTGACAGAGCACCCAACAGGTCGACACCATACATAAATTTATTGTACTGACTGACACAAAATGGCCTTGGGATTTGGACATGTGACTTGGAGCTCTTGTCCCATCTTCTGACAATATCAGTAGGATTAGCACCAACAAAGGATGAAATGACAGTTACTGGCTTGTTGTCATTCCAGTGCACAACGCAGATGTTTTCGTTGACCTCGACTTTTTCTTCATAGGAACCTCTTCCTTGTTTTTTCATTTCCTTTTCACTTTTGAGGCTGCACCCTTGGATAAGATTGGTTCGTATAGTACCCAGGTACTGTATTCCACGTTCATGTAGCTTGTTAACCAGCTTGATACCAGAAAAGAAGTTGTCCGCAATTATTTTGTAGTTCTTGTGAGATGGCAAAGTTGCTGACAAATTCAAAACAACATTCGCACACAGGCCCAGCTCAGATTTAAACGTGCGCTGACTGCCTTGGTAAACGTCAAAATCATAAATAACGTAGAAAATATATCTGAAACTAAATAAGGCGATCCAGATCCTCCCAAGGATATTATTGTTTCATGAAATGAAGAATATAAATCGGTAAATAAAACAACAAGAATGGATCAACTGAAAATTAAAATTTTCGGATGTAATAACTTCCTTTATCAACAAAAACAGAAATAAAGTAAAATCAAACACAAAATGACAATTGACATATAAGATATGGTGAAAATGAAACATTTTTGCGTAAAAAATTCAATGACATATTTTAAGAAGTTACGCAAAAAATGTATCATTTCTAATTCAAATAGTTTGTTCATTTGTCAAGAGAGGTCCCTCATACTGTAGCATTACTGCAACAATGGGCCTTGGAGGTTACACGATCAATAATATAAGCACAGAATAATTGAGGGTTAACTATAGATTATCAAAAGTGGTGGTTTCAATATTACAACAAGGGGCATTCCAGGGTAAACTTCTTAAATTATATCATTGAATGTCAATTGTCATATACATGTAGAATGAGACGCCCGTTTAAACGTTGTAACCTTTTAAAAAGATACTGCGTGACGAACACGTGTCTTATCGTTTCGTTTTAAAGTTTAAACGTGATACAGCGAGTACAACGAGACGGATACTTTAGCGTTATTAACCTTTGGAACGATGCAGGATGACAAACACAATTCTTGTTGATTCTTTTTAAAGTCTAGAACGTTTCATGAAGTTAAACTAGAGCCACGCTTAAATTTCGTTACTCCCTTTGTACGATACAGAGTGAGGAAAGCGCGTCTCGTTGTATGGTTTTAAAACATGGAACCATACAGCGATTAGAATGAGATGCACGTACGCTTTACCGCTGACACCTCTTAGAACGATGTAGCGTAATAAACGCGTATCGTTTTTACATGTATGCCAAAAACGATACAGTGCTTTGGACGAGACAGACGTTAAAACCCTTAGAACGATGCAGGGTGAAAAATAGCCCGAGAGTCCAGAGATTTTGAGCATGAAAAGGTAACCAATTTTCTTTGATACCAGAGTGATCCATAGGTATCCCAATGCCAGGAAATGTCATCTGGCAGGTTCATTCTGGTGGGTATGGTCAGAGAGCAATGAAAATGACTTTCAACAATTGAGCCTGATCAACTTTTCTGGAAAAAAATTAAAAAAATAAATGTGACAACTATTACTCAAATCACTGTATCAAAATTATTCACTGCCAGACAACTTCTGAGGCGGTTTTGACCGTGCTAGGTAAAGAATAGCGGGGTCCCACAACTGAGCGAGATCAATCCACGAGGTAACTGCATGAAACTGGCTACAAATTAATAATCATGAACCAATATATCTTGAATGATTACTTCCAGACATATTCAGTGGTGCATTGCAATGTACCTTAGCCAGACACACATCTACACTTTCAGCTAGCCCAATACATTAGCTAACCGGTTGAAACCAACTGTTTAACACCCAGCATCACTCCAAGCGGTGCACCAGTTGTGCCACAAAATCTCAGTGGTGGGGTACCCTGTCAGATAAATATTTAATAAGGTCCGAAAATTGAGCTAGATCAAGCCAAGGAGTAATCGAATAAAATTGGTTGCAAAATATTCAACACAACATCACGTACCATGAATGAACACTGCCAAAAAAATCCAGAGGTGGGTAAATCCCGCCACTACGCCCAGACCTCAGAGCCGAGCTTGGCTAACCCACCAGGTAACCAGTTGAAACCAAGTGCAATGTGTTCCACATCACTCACCATGTGGCAACTATTAGATGCGAACAATCTCGGTGTGGCATTAGTTCTGCTGAACAAAAATTAAGGGTCAATCTTGAAACAACGTTAGCCATAAGGCGCGTGTACAATGAATGTACATGTACATGTATACAGCAAGAGTCACGCAATAATGGACCATTAAGTACTAGTCCACCAGAGCACCAACCATGAGCGGCAAGGTGGGGGTCAGCTGATTTTCACCAAATTTGGCACATATGTAGTCCTATGGGATCTATAAACAGCGGTAAAATATTTCTCCAAAATATTGCGTTTTTCTAAAGTTATAGGTTCAAACACATTTTACGGCTTCGCAGCCATGTTTTCACGGTATAAAAAGTGTCCAGTTTTAACTGTTCATATTTTTCCTTGAATGAAAGCTATTGATTTAGTATTCACTTGGCATTGTTTAGTGGAGCCTATAGATTGTTACGCAGATGTCTTTTGAAACACGATTCCGATTTACCACCCTCATTTATTAGTTTTACTACACTGCCCCCCGTTATGCCATTTTGAGGTTGTGTTCAGTACACTGCTGTACCAAATCTGCCCCCACTGTTATGAGAATGAAACTTAGCCAAAATGTTGACAAAACTTGTTACTTTCATTGCATAACATAAAAACTTTGTCAGCCAGTTTATTAGTTATACATTTTGGCACCTCAAATGTACTAAAATTAGAAATTTTCATATATCAGATCGATGCGTGAGCACCGTAAAATCCGATTGTCCTTCATGTTTTTCGATATTTTGCGACCAGTTAGTTCCTCCTGAATGTTTTGAACGTTTTACTACTGATCACTTAAGGCTATAGTACCCCTAAATACCATACATGGCTCCATTTTGTAAAAAGCCGATTATGTCCTCAACAGTGAACAGGGTTAGACATGAACTCGACAAATGTAGGTTATTTTGATTTACAGTTGTTTTACTTTGCAATTTCCTCATGGGTATTTCTTCACACATATTCAAGTCAGATTTTCTGTTGATCAAATTGATTGAGTGAAGATTTTCGCGATTGTACAGAAGGCGGCATAAGGAAAACAGGAGGGCACCACTGGCCAAGGTTCAAGTTTTCTAGATGACATAGTCCTGAATAATTGTAACAATGGGGGGTCATTGATTCAGGCGCAAGGTCTTCATTTGCAAGGGTTGCTTCTTTACGCAAAGTCTTTATTTTTTGCTTGACCTCATGCATTATGATTTGGAGCATTGTATCCCTGCCCCTCTTTGTTCGAGAAAGCGCCCTTACGGCAACTGGTACATGTACATTGCGATTTTCTAGATTTCTCCTTGCAACTTTTGAATGCCCTCGCTTTATCTCCATGTTGTTGGTATTTACAATTACAAGAAAGTATTGAGAATATTCAAGTGGCACTGCGCACAAGACACTGAAAGATAAGTTACGAATTTGCACAGGACAGTTAAATTTTGAGCTCAATGTTAATGTGCGCACCCAACGTTTAAAATTTGGGTCCTTTTTCACGATGTGGACCTTTTACTATCAAAAGACGGGAGGACTAAATAAACGGGGTACCACGTTCAGAGCTCTGAATTGTGCGTTTGCGCCTATTTAAAGGAATTTTGTTACGTTTTTCACGGACTTCTTGTTTCTCTGAGGCGGACTTATTAGCTCAATTCTCCAAATGGGGGGCCGGGGTTTCCTCCGAGCCCACCTGGGTGCGTGCATGATGTTTACCTTACGCATTGCTGTCGCAAACGCCATTCACAGACAGCGAAACAGCTTGGTTGTCATTTTGCCATTCACTGGCATTTGGGGCCCATTTCAATTAAAACATAGCGCACTACGTTTATTCACCTAAACACCGTCTCATTCTCATTTGAGGCAGTCCAAATACCACAACGGGAACTCATGCAGTGGCCTATAACTTAGCACAAAACTTGTAGTGAAGCTTGCAGAAATCAACAACTTTGCATAAAAGTATATTTCTTTTTTCTTGCCGGTGGATCATTAGAATTAATTGGATAAATCTAGAAACTTGTCCATTACCTGTTGCAAATGAATTTCTGAAGACGAACATCAGAGCCCTAACTTAAAACCTTTTAAACATTAAAATTTCAAATATGTGCACAAAGACTATTAAATGTCACATCAACAGCTTTTATTTTTATCAAATACATACAATAATTCATTAAATACAATCAGCTTCATGTAACGCCAATTAAAGACAAGTAGTGGTGGCATTTTGGAAACGCACACTTGACTGACAGGACCGCAATGGCTCATCTTTGGCCTATTTAAAGATTGAGGACACGAAGTCGCATCACCTAGTGAGCGCGGTAAAAACTGGAGCGTGCGCAGTGTAAAAATGGTGAGTTCACGATTTTGCGAACTGAACTAGTCACTGCTCGAAGAAAAACTTTGATAACGGGAGTACATGTATTTGTTCGAGTTGGAAGAAATTAAACACATCGACAACTTCCTAAGGTGTCCCTCTATGCGTATAAGGTATTTATAAAAACGTGACTTTCATGCTTTAGCCAGTGCAAGGCATAATTCGCCAAAAAGCTTCGGGCGTATGGAGCCCTTATAGGAGAGCCCGCAGAGGCGATGGTCATTGCCTATCACCAGGTTTGACCACCATAACGTTATCACTTACACTCGTCTTAAAGTCCTGGACTCACACGTTGTTAAACCTTATTAAATGGTTATATGATATTATAAGGATCCAAGAAGTACCTACCACATAACTATTACACAATCCGTAATCGAATAAAGCTTAAATAAACGCGCCAAAAACGATTCGCATCGGAAGAACACACGTCCATTTGGAACTTATCGCGAACCAGGAAGTACAATTCTTTCAGGAACCCATGCTAAGAAAACCCCGTCAGTGCGACTGGAGTTTTCCCGGTTACCAGCGCAGAATGGGGAATGTTGGACAAAACCCTTTTGTCCACTGACGTCACACGCATGCTGGCGCCCTCAGTGGAGGTTAGGAGACTTTGCACTGGTGGCCTGCCCTTGTAGAGTCTGCAGTTTGTTTACAAAACTGGTAACTTGACTCAGCGTGGTAACATCATTTGTATCAAACAAAGATACTCTATACCGAAATATTTGTTTGTATACCAGGCCACGGACAGTGCTGTTCTTGAATGGAATTATTTATGGATATTAAGGCAATCCTTTGGCAAATATGAGCAGACTTTGAACATACCATTTTGTAAGACATAACCTTCAAAATTTTAATAAAAAATTAACGAATGCTATCCTGCGTATGACCTTGCTTACCAGTACGACATTCTTTTGGGCACGTTGAGTTTGTTGTCACGAGAACCGACTCACCTGTTTTGTGGAAAGCTTCCCCACAGCTTTGAACACAGACTCGTTTTGGGGTTCTGGAATATAATGATTTATTCACTACACCAACTTGTCCACCTTTGCTACAATAAGGCTACCGATGTTCACGGAATTTGCTTGATGGAGCAATTATGTGCGAAGACTAAATCACGGGTAACGTGTGAACTTGACTAACACGGTGCGAGTTTGTTGATCAAGAGCTGTTGATGACATCAGATTTTATATCCTTTTCATTTCCTACATGTACGAATCGTTGAAAAGCGCCATCCAAGTCAAAACCAAGTATCTTGAAATATAACCCGTTTCAAATACCTGACCTTAGACATGACGCAGTAATCTAATACCTGACACGTTTTGATACCCATGTTGATACCAAAATCAATGAAAACCACACCCATTTCTCATAATCATGAGCTGCCAGCAAGAATTAATTCGATTGTGCGTATCCAAACACAATGCGTTTTTCCCATATTTCATTTGAAACCTGAAGTTGGTCTAGTGCGGCATCCCTATCAACCACGACAAGACAATTCAGCCGACCACCTCAATCACCATTTATGGCATCCACATTGACTCTGCCACCATGACTGCTTCTCTCCCACAGGACAAGGTGGACAGAGCTTCCAACATCCTGCTCGACTTCCAAAAACGTCGCAAGGTTACTCTTCGCGACCTCCAATCCCTCATTGGTCTACTAAACTTTGCCTGCTCCGTCATCGTGCCCGGCCGCGCCTTCCTGCGCCGACTCATCAACCTCACCATCGGCATTTCGAGACCAGACCACTTTGTCACTCTCAATAAAGAAGCTAGAGCGGACCTTCGGGCTTGGTCCATCTTTCTCCGAGGCTTCAATGAGAAAACACTGTTCCTATTCGACAAGTGGACATCTTCAGACACCATCAAACTGTACTATGATGCTGCGGGCTCCAACGGGGGTTTTGCTGCGACATTGGGAGCTTCCTGGTTTGCCTACCCGTCGCCCGAGCACCTCCAACGCCATCACATCACCTTCAAGGAACTCCTTCCGATTGCCATAGCGCTAGAGCTGTGGGGTTCAAAGCTTGTCAACCACAAGATCCTCTTGCTGTGCGACAACCGTGCTGTCGTTGACATTATCAACAAGACCTCCTCCCGCCACGCCCCCATTATGTCTCTTGTTCGTCGTCTGGTCATCTCCGCTCTTACCTTTAATGTTCATTTTCGGGCAAAACATATCCCCGGCTACACTAACATCATCGCTGATGCACTTTCTCGTTTCAACTTTCAGGTCGCCTTTTCCCAGGGTTATTGGCTCAGCCCTCATCCGACACCGATCCCGCCGCACCTCCTGACAGAGTGACCAGACTGCTCCGGGCTTCCCTGGCCCCCTCCACTCTTCAGTCCTACACCCGCATCCTGCATAACCTCGCACAGTTTCACCTCTCCTCTAACAACTCTCCGCTCACCTTGCCCATTAATACCTCTTTCCTGGCCCTCTACATCTCTCATCTCTTCGAATCTAGCCTTAGTAGCTCGTCTATCCAGTCCTATGTCTCTGCCATTAGTTTTGTCCACAAGCTTGACATCCTCCCAGTCCCCACTTCCTCCTTTTTCATCAAAAAAATCCTCAAAGGCACTTCCAATCTGCGCCCTTCTTCTGACGCACGCATGCCCATTACTTCCGCTTTGCTTCACTGCTTGTTTGGCGCCTGGCCTTCTGCACTTGGCTCTTTTGCCGACTCGGTTCTCGCACGTGCTATGTTCCTCTTAGCCTTCCATGCCTTCCTCAGGGTCGGTGAATTCACAGTCACCTCCTCGCTCTCCTCCCACGTCATACAGGTCAGTGACGTCGTCTTCCCCCCTCTGGCGATACTGTGGTCATCACTATGCGTACCTTCAAGCACAGCTCGCGACCAGTGTCACAATTCCGTCCAGCCAATCTCCCCATTGCCCAGTAGCTGCCCTAACCTTGTACTTGTCTACTTTTCAGCCCTCTCCTGGCCCCTTGTTCCGACACCTCAGTGGATCACCGGTTATTCGTTCCTGCTTCAACTCCATGTTAACTAAAGTGGTTTCCTTTGTAGGTCTCGACACCAAGTCTTATACGTCTCATAACTTTCGCATTGGCGCGGCCACCTCTGCGGCCAGCCGTGGCGACCCTGAACCGTTGATCCAGCGCATCTTGCAGAGTCTTAGTAAGTTTTATCTATTTATGTCATAATAAATGACAATATTCGCAATCCTCCTCTTGTTTTAGTCTGCAACATAGCTCGTGGCGTACCCCGGGCAAAATAGATTACGATAAACACACATGTGCCCGATTTAAGTGTTGTGTTATTCATACTGTATGGATACAGGATAGCAACGTAAAAAGAATTCAGCGACAGTACAAAGGTGCATTCCAAAAGGCGCAACCAAAAATTTCTGGGATTCATATTTCTTGAACATGAAATTTGAGCAGCTGGATTTACAACAAGCAACATTTACACCAGTCAAGCCAGTTTGTTTGCATAAAGCGCTAAATCTTGAGAATTCAACCAGTTAATCAGAAATGCAAGTGAAAAAAAATTCCCGAGAAAACTAAACGATACCTACCAGCTGGCTACCACCTATCGGCACGCAGAGAACGAGCGAGGGCCTAACTTGTTCGTTACATGCCTGTCTACTGTTTCATATAATCTGAAATAATGTTCACGATCTTGCATTCTACAGCGGCTATACTGAACGATCGCGTTTCGTGTTGGGCCTAGCAGTTATGTGAAATACAGCAGCTGACGGATTATACTAAAAAGTTTATTCCAAGTATGCTCGTCAAAAGAAAAAAACGAATGTTTTAGTCAGATGAGAAGCCTTGTCTTACTTCCCCTTGTTCGTTAGTTACTGATATTTTTGTGATGTAAATTACGAAAATTCCAAAGATATGGCGAAAAACATTATAACCGTGGATATCATAAATTGTTATAATTAGAGCGTAATTAGCATTGGTCAAATGAAATGCAGTTTGAGAGTGGCGTTCACCTGTGCGCGTCTGTGTAACATGTGAACAATAACTGTTTTGGGGTTATTGGTTACAATCATCTCCACAGAAAAAAGTTTCAGATTCATGTGAACGTTAAATGAGAACGAAATCTGACGGACAACCATTAGAATCGAGAATAAACGTTGTCATGCCAAACGAACTACCTGCATGTACGTCAAAAGTGGATAAGTTTATATCTCCTGAAATTATCCATGAACTTGTTTATATCGCTCCTAAAACCAGTGCGTGTCAGTTGAGCTTTGGCGGATAGTAGATAAATGTCGGGAAAACTAAAACTGGCCCGCAGCCAGCATTGCTCGGGGGGCTGGTTCGAATATCTAGCAAGCTGAACCTTTGTTATTTTGCAAATGTCGACACAAGAGTTTTCAAGGGGACCGAAAATTTGTATGCACGGCAAAGATGGTTTTCATTTTTATGTTCGTGAGATCATACATAATTCAGAAATGAGGATGCCGTGACGTTTGTTCGAAAAGAGCAGGACTCAAATTCTGGTGTATATATGGTACACACATAGATTGTTCTATCGTTACCTCCTACCAAACTTTCAAATCAAACGTTTTTAAAAGAGTGATTACTCATTTCATCCTCAGACATAAATAATTGGATAATGACTTGACGTAAATTCTCATTTGATTGCATTTTTACGTGTTACTTATTGCTTACAACGATGGAAATGGAATTAAGCCACTATTCCGAAGCAAATTTTATAGTTACCAAAGATGTCCGCTTGTGACCTAAATTCGTCACAGCTTTTCATTTAGCGCCGCCTTCTGAGAGGAGCTCATAAAACGAAACAACATAGATAACTGTTAAGTTAGTTTGTCCTTTGGTGTTGACAAAATTTTTTGTTTCACTTGCATAAAACTAAGGAGAGGTAAGTCTATATTCATTGTATATTCCACGCTAGGCCTACTGTTCTCAAGTATGTGCTGATCGGAGAACAGGAGTAAGTACTGGAGTAGAATAATAATAGTAGCAGGCCTACCTATTGGGAATAGTTACTAAGAGTTGACAATACTGAGGCCCGTAGCATGGTCGTATGAGTCTCAATCGGTAGTGGATGCACCATCTTCTGCCAGGAATGTAACAAAATCGATGTGGAGTTGTATCAGCTGTATTTGGTTAAATAAGACTAGTTTGTGTGTATTCTGCAGTTCAGGTTACAGTGTCAGACCCAGTGTCCTAGTCCACTGGCCTTGTTGACTGTGTGAAAACTGGGGTGAGATTGCACTTACACGGCCAGGTTTAGTGGAGAATGTTTGCATGCTTGCACAATGTAAAGATATTGTTTGTTTTCGTGTAGACTATGCTTAAAAAACCATGTGGAAAATGTCATTCTATTGAATTCAGGCAGTTGCTTTCATACCAGTCTTAGCCCTGAAAAAGTCTCAATTAATTACAGTTTAATATTATCATAATTAAATATTATCATAATTTCATAAACGTCCACGTAAATACAAATGATATTTCCTATAGATTGATATTGTATTGTATTGTATTGTTATGCTTACAAAGGGATCTAAGAATTTTGTTATTCACTTGAATGGTCTTTACATTCATTCTAGTCTTATTGCATCGCATTAGTTATCCCATGTGCAAAACATCATTATATTTTTGTTTTCCTCAAGTAAATTGTAGATAGTGATTCCTCAAAATTGGCTTGATGTCTAAAAATCTTGTTTTTATCCAAGGTAATTACAATCTTCACCACAGGCTCGGGCCTGGCTTGGGGGTCTCTGAATACAACTTGGTCCCCCGCCAATAGGTGGCGGTGCTCGAACTGTGTGACTAGGCAAATTACACTGGGACGACCATCTTGGGATACAGTATCTTTGTCCGAATGTTCTTTATTCCGAATGTTCACTACTTCACTTGTCATCTCTGAAAGTTCACTACACCGAAAGTATCTTAACTTTCTGACTCTGGTGCAATTGTTATAATTTTGCATGGAAAACGACAATTCGGTTATTACATGCAGCTATACCAAAAATAACCACGGCTAATAAATCACGTTGTTTGGATTTCATGTGCATGAAAAATTGCCCGCATATCTTTCGAATACGTAAAAGTGAGTACTGTACGTACTTGGATTTTTAAAGGAATGCAAAGTAGGTACATGTATATTTGATAAATTATCAACTACGATACATTGATCAAATCCTTGTCCAGATCGCATCATCTCACAGTTTGACTGAAATGTTTATGGCGACTTTACCTCATTCTTACCCACCGAAACTGCTCGCACGGCTGTGTAGCAACTAAATGTATTTAGTAGGCTACCTTGTCCCTGTCATTCTTCTCCAAAGTGTCGCCCAGTCTTCTTAAATTTAAAACCGCAGTTGGCGGCCACAGCAGGAACCAGTGTCCCTGGTTGTTCAGTTAGATCCTTACATCACGACTGGCAGTGATGATTGGAACTGAGTTCTATTGTTAACATTAATTTTGATGTTTTAGGAACAATCCAGCTCTTGGCCACCCTTTAATTGGTTACTAAATGGAAAAACAACTTAAAACCACGATATCAGCCTCGAAAGGCCAATACAACCGCTAAATAGCCCATTTAGTTATTCAACGGTGTTAAATAACAGTTTGGCGAGAAATCGAGGCCGGTTTCGAACCCGGTCCGTAAGAATTTTGGGTCGTCAACTTTACCAGTGCACCAGTCAGCAACTGACGTTATTGAGCATAAAAATAGAATACTTAAATGAGCACGCGCAATATTCACAGTTCAGCAGACGATGTATTCCCGGTAGAAGCTTAGCATGATAAAATGTGAATTATGCTAGACTGGTTGCTAAATCTTATTCCTGTTTGTTTGAATTTCCAATTGCTTTTGAGAAAAAAACATTATTTTAATAAAAATAACTCGACTTTTCTTAAATGGTCACAAACTCCGATCCTGGGCCTGACATACATGTACATGTAAAAAGTAGTTACAAAGCCGAGGCGAGTCCAGAAAGGTATATCTACATGTATTCATCCCTAATGTTTCGCGTTCAGTACATGTACAGGTATGTGGTATGAATAGATTATTGCATTTCTCAATCCTTAACCCACTTATCTACAGCCCTTTTGGATTATAGAGAATTATCGTCCTCGGGGCTAACGTCCCTCGGGCGATAATTCTCAAAAATCAACTCGGGCTCTAGATAACGGGGCATAACGACTTCGCCATGCAATAGTCTATATTTATTCATGTCAGTTCCGACAGATTAGTAGATGGTTAGAGAAATGAAATGTCGGAGTTGTTTCGAAATTGTGGACATTCAAAGTAGTGAATTGCCGTAGTAGTGAACACCCGATGGTGGCGAACCTTCGAAGTAGTGAAGCATCGGAGTAGTGAACCTTCCGGCATATCAGAAAACTCTGGGTTGTTTTGTAAACTAGTACTAGCGAGTAGATGAGGGCGAAGCCCTCGGACAATTTCACAAGATCGGTGGATCTCGCCGCCTGTACTTGCTGTGGTTGATGTGGACATGGATCGAACGGCAGGACCTGGAAGGCGGTTGATGAGGTTCTTCTTCTTACGGAAATGAGACGCTGGCAGGATGGCAACACCTTGGATGTCGGTGTTTTTTCACATTTTTGTCGTCAAATAACCACTCGAACACAACTTGACGTGATCAAGTGAAAGAAATTAGTCAAAGATTTATTAAATGCTGAGTTCCTAGATTTCCATGCACATTTTAGTAAAAAACATTGCGGAAACCGGTTTTTAATGTCCAACTTTCATTGTATGTTTTATCAGTAGCCTAGTTGGTGACGTCAGTGGTGATTGAATAACAGATGAAAGCGCTCCGAGGAGCGAACCTTGGCGAAATTAACCAAAAAGATGACGATAAAGATGATGACGAAGATGACGAATATGACGACGATGGTGAACAAAAGAATTATTAATAACATAGACATGACGAACGTAAAAGTCCGAAATCAGTAAGAAAAAGGCTACAGTCTTGTGCTACACTTGGCGAAATTAACGGAAAAGACAAGGACGGAGATGATGACGAAGATGATGACGATGATAACGAATATGATGATGATGGTGGCGATGATGAACAACATCACAACATTCATATGATGAACTTAGATGTCATAAATCAATAAGAAATAGGCTACAGTCTAGTTCAATAGAAGATATACCAACATCAATGCAGCAAGAGCGCTCAACAAAGGAACAGCGTTATCAGAAAATCTCAAATAACTCGAAAAGTAGACGTCCTAGCGAAAAATGGAAGACATCTTCTGAAAGCCCGTTCAAAATTCTATCTAAAGTGATGGTATCGCCTAATTCCGTAAATTTTTCGAAAAAAATGAAATTTTGCGTTTTTTTTAAAAATTCAAAGTCAAATAACTCGATAACGGTAAGTCTGAAAAAAAATTGTTAGAGGCCGTTTGAAAGATAATTCTTCAAAGAATCCACATGCAAAAAATCACGTCTTTTTGTCTTCCCGTTTTAAATCGCACTCCAGCACGACTGAAAATGGGCTAACATGCGCCAGATCCGCAATCTTGAATGCAACTTCCGGTTTTTTAGTTGATACAATAGCATGTCACAAAAAACTAATATCCGTAAAACTTCGAAGGAATTGGCCCCATAATGCGCCCTGTACAGGAGAAAACGTTATTAGGCCAAAATCGAGGTGCGCATGCGCGATCACTGATATATCCGCCATCTTTGACCGGAAGTAAACAATTTGCAGGAGACATGTAGTGCACATCCGGTCCACTTATTGTGCCGATTTTCAGCTCTGTACGTAAAAAATTGCACAATTGTAGCACATGCGTTCTAGTATATTCGTACCGATTTTCAATTATGTAGGTTGAAAAATGCGGCCTCTACAAGCATTTGACTGTGAAATCGGATACAAAATGTCCGCCACGTCCGCCATTTTGTATCCGATCATGACCAAAAACAATAGGCTTCCAGGACTTTCCGATCTACACGTTGTGTGCAAATTTCGTGAAAATCGGACGAAAACTGCGACCTGTAGAGTGATAACAAAAAATACTTGGCGAAAGAATCTCGCCAAGTAATAAACACAACTTTTCTTCGTCCGCCGCTTAGAATAGAACACAAAGAACTTCTACAAGAGAAGAATTACGAAAAGCCATGCGGTGGAGCATAGAAACATGCAGGGAAGTGTCTTTTCACAAATGAACTGGCTGTGTACTCCTCTTAGAAGCAGTCTCAAGCAGACCATGNTAATGCTGTCGGGGTAACAAACAACATGAAAGCGCTCTGAGGAGCGAAACTTGGCGAAATTAACTAAAAAAAAAACACGTTCGAGAGGACGAGAAAAGACGACGACAGAGATGATGACGAAGATGACAGCTATGACGACGATGGTGGCGTTAATGGACAACCCTAGTTATGATATCATTCATATAACGAACGTAGAGGTCAGAAATCACTAAGAAATAGGCTTCAGTCATGAGCGACCCTTGGCGAAATTAACTGAAGAAAAGACGACGTCGGAGATGATGACGAAGATGACGAATATGATGATGGTGGTGGCCATGATGAAAAACATCATAACATTCATATGACGAATTTAGATGTCATAAATCATTAAGTATTAGGCTGCAGTCTAGTTCAATAGAAGCTAAACCAACCTGAATGCAGCAAGAGCGCTCAACAAAGGAGCAGCGTTATCACAAAATCTCTAATAACTCGAAAAGTAGACGTCGTAGAGAAAAATGGAAAGCATCTTCTGAAAGCCCGTTCAAAGCTCTATCTAAACTGATGGTATCGCTTAATTCCGTAAATTTTTCGAAAAAAATGAAATTTTGCGTTTTTTTTAAGAATTTCAAAGTCAAATAACTCGAAAACGGTAAGTCTGAGAAAAAAATTGTTACAGGCCATTTGAAAGAATATACTTCAAAGAATCCACATGCAAAAAATCACGTCTTTTTCTCTTCTTGTTTAAAATCGCACTCCAGCATGACTGAAAATAGGTCAACATGCGCCAGATCCGCCATCTTGACAGCAACTTCCGGTTTTTGGTTTTGTATAATAACATGTCATAAGAAACTAATACCTGTAAAAATTCGAAGGAATTGGTCTGATAATGCGCCCTCTACAGGAGAAAACGTTTTTAGGCCAAAATCGAGGTGCGCATGCGCGATCGCCGATATTTCCGCCATCTTTAACCGGAAGTGAACAATTTCCGGCACATTTGTAGTAAGCTTCCGGTCCATTTACTGTGCCGATTCTTAGCCTTTTACGTAAAAAATTGTAGCCTCCAGAAGCATTTGAACTTTTAAATGGAAACAAAATGGCCGCCACAGCAGCCATCTTGGATCCGATTTTGACGAAAAACAATAGGCTTCTAGTACTTCCTGCAGTACATGTTATGTGTAAATTTCGTGATGATCGGACGAAAATTGCGACCTGTATCGTGCGAACAAACAAAAAAAAAAAAACTTAGTGGAAGAGCAACATACTTGGCGAAATTTATTTCGCCAAGTAACAAGTAAAAACTTGACGACAGAGCAACATACTTGTCGGAATTCGAAGAATTCCGCCAAGTAACAAACTTGGTGGAAGAGCAACATACTTGGCGAAATTTATTTCGCCAAGTAATAAACCCAAGTGCTTGTGGTACGTGCTTCAAGGATACATGTATCTCAAACCGAGTGGCCGATTAAGGGTTTGTGGAGCTCTAATCTGTCTTAATTCCGGAGGTTCCACTTATTAATCTGCAGCAGACCTACAATATACTTGTACACGTCTAAAGTATAGCTTTTCAAACTTAATCAACAAACAGAATAAAGTTATCAATTTGAAAGGAGTAATAATCGATGTTTTCCTACCGGTAAAGCTGTCCCTGTAACCTGGTGAGCATTTATACAATACAGCCACAGACTTAATAGTCTTCGTCCGGGCTACCTACGGTCTGGCTGAGCGTGGCGATAACCGTGACAGCTGGCGTGAGTCTACGCGTGACTGTCCGGAACTTACATGTACCACGAGTTAGACGTGAACGAAGCGCGAGATCCACCGTGAGTCAGGTGTAAGCCAAACGTGACCCAGGCAACAGTTTCCCTGCCTTCTCTACAATGGGGAAATCGTTTTTGCTATTCTCACATATTTAGTGTATCTAGAATAAAGAACTCTATCACATTTAAAGAAACATTTCTCAGTGCTGAAATAGTAAACAACTGTAAGAACTTTGACAACATCGGTAAGAAATTGCCTACTGCGTTGGCAATAGTTATACATGTAGTACTGGTCAGCTCTCTCAGGGCATCCATTCTATATAACCATTACGCAATCTAGTATACCAACGTTGTATATACATGTAAGTTCATTAAAAAATGTGGAACTCAAGGCATCAAGAAGCAGCAAGTGAGTAATACTATCTTTAATGCTATCAAATTTACATAATTAGCAGAATGTATCATGGATATGTAATGATATGCGTGGAACATTGTAGATTAGTGGATTTGGCATTTATTCTTGTTCTATTATATATCAACTGTAAACTGTGTATTATTTCTCATTTATTTTCATACTGGTAGATCAGAGGCACCAGTGCCGAAGATTGACTTTAGCGCAGGTTTCTGGCTGTATTTGAGAGCTCACTTTACTCTCTAGTAGTGCTATGAAGGTAACGTTTACATGTATATAACCTCAGCAGTGTATACATTGTATACTGACCTGGGTATTTGAGAGTGATTCGGCTTTTGAAGTCTTAATTCAAGTTTGCCGCTTTCACTGAAACGGTAACTATGTTTTTGACTTGGTATGACAACGATACCAAGAACAGTTTATGGAAATACACCAACTACCGTAAAAATACAGCTTCAGCAGTGCAGATAAAATCACGTCCTAACTTGTACACATTCTTCTTTCTTTGTGGACAATTATACATGTATCACACTGTAATGCTTCGCCAGGCATTGCCACTGAGCCGAGGGATCACGTATTGCCTACAACTTCTGTGTTCAAGTCTGTATGATTCGGCCACCCCGAACATACATGTACATGTATATGACGAGACTTCAGAGATAGTCATACGTTATTTGATTTCTTTTCATGTGGATTGACGTGAAAATTGATATTCAACTGTTTTAGGGACATTTGAACAATTAAGGTAGCAGATGACAAGACAAATTAATAGATTTTGATTTTTTTATAAATTGCACGTTCAGTTGTACTCATTATAATTTCAAATTAAACCTTTGTAAGCGAGTTCATCCAATGATTCAGACGAGTCAATCCTTTGATTACTCGGCGTTCTATCATCCACCTGCGCATCAACTTATTTTGTAATGCTATTATTGTAGTGGTTGTTGTTCACAATCTTAAACACTTATCATTTTTAGTTTTCAGTTTAATATAAGCTATGTTATACCACGCATACATCTACTTTCTATCCATGGATATGCTTAGACACTCGCCCAGTTGATTCCATATTTCACGGTCATGACTAAACTGTGAGAACTGCTAACCTTTCCCGTAATGTGCAGATATTTTAATTGAAATTACTTCTGCATTGTGCTTGATGTTTATCACATGCCTTACTTGTATTTTAATGGATAAACAAAGGGGTAAATTGTTTGCAAACTTTTCACTCGGTCATTTCAAACCTCAGTTGCAGCCAATACACTTTCAACCAATCGTATTAATCTTACCTTGAAAGCAAAATGTTTGAACATTTTCACGGATTCCTGCTTTCACTACACTAAAACTGAGAGTGTCAAGTTTGACCTCAGCTAGCCACCAAAAGGAAATGCTGCACATCATTATCCAACGCACGCACCAAGAAATTTGATTTGTAACCTCTTTCCAATGCAAATAGATCATGTGCGGCAAGACTGTCATTATTGATTGCTTGAAATGTCGCTCGTTTATTTATATTACACAAAGGCATAAAATTAAGATCTCGTTCAAGCCGTCTCAAGAACATGCAACCTGTTTTTTTGGGGGAATTATTGATACGGAAATTTGTTAGCTGTTGAAAAAACATATTTTATCTGATATACTTCACGTTTGAAAGCGTACACAACCTTTCGTCACTTACATGTACAATCAAGATGGACTGAGTAACCCCTGATGGGCCGAGATGACAAATGCCTAATGTTGAGACAATGTGCTATTTTAGTTCTAGCTTAACAAAGACATTTAGCCACTGAGCGAGTGAGCTTAGTGTTGGTATTCTTAGTTCGAGGTGTGCAAACTCGATATAAGATGCAATTTGAATATATTGAATGGCAGGAGCAATGGAGCAATTACCAAGACATAAGTGCATATCCACATAGCGTTGGAGTTTGACTCGATAACCTAAGTATTTTAATTTATTCGAAAATAAGGAAAACACCAAAAGCGGTTGAAAAGCTATGTACACTATACCTAGTAATATACAAAATACCTTCACACGGAAATAGATAGACTTCATATAGATTGAGGGTGGTCGACACAGTAAAAGGAGAAATACCTGTTGAAGCTTTGTGGAGACTAAGCCAAAATCGAAGTGGGTTATAATTGAAACAAATCGACATTTGGCCTAAGTTTAGTGCGTCGAAACTTCGTTGACTTTAGACATCGTGCATTTTTATTTCTCAGTGTTCGTGAATGTGCAGAGTACCTGCGGTAAGGAAGCAATATAAACCTAATAAAAATCCGCCTTCATCTTAAAATGTCTATAACTAGAAACTTACGAGCCGTAAAAAATATGTTTTTCTACATGAAGAAGTCGTGGTAAATCTAGTCATACCATGCAGAACACTCCGCCATTCCTGTGTTCACGAGACAATATTTTTTAGAAACAAAAACGTTGTTTATAAATGTTTATTGTCAGGGAAAGCTTCCCTTGACCACCATCAAACTTTTGTAATAAACATATTTGATAATAATGCTCAAGATAAGTTGATAATTTTAATCCTCTTAATAGGTGTCCTAACAATTATGGGACAATTGCCTTTTAACTTAACATGGAAAATAATGTAAGCTTCAATACAAAATCTAAGACATGTCACAGAGAGATTGTACTTTTCCGGCAATAACCAAATGGTGACATTATTACAAGTAGGGTACAGTTTTGTAAATAGATTGATTTGATTTCTAATTTCAAAAAAATGATGGGTTGACAGCATCATCTAAAATACTTTAACATCAAGAAGAAATTTAAGGAGGATTGCACGTAACTTCAGTGCATCCGAACGTGTCGGAAACAAGCCGGTTAATGTGCGAACACGTGTGTCTCTTACCACGGTGCAGTAGTAGGAAATGCGTTGGTGAAATGTGAGATCACGCGTGATCTGGTCTAAAGGTTGTGAGTTCGAATACTTGCAATTTTCTATTTTTGAATCACCTGGCCGAAGAAGAGCCGTTGAAGGCTGATTATAGTTAAGGAATCATAGAAAATGCTTGTTTTCAGAGGCAAACACAAAACGTCCTTCTGGGCAGAACAAGGTAACAACCCTCAACGTCCCGACCCCCCACATTCGTCGCTACGTGCCTCTACAATTGCACTTTGCTTGTTTGTCTACTGCACTAAATGATGTCATGATATTCTAGATTCGGTGCGTTAGTCAATGTGTGGGAAGTACCGGTAAGAAATTTGCTGGAGAAAAATGAGCAACTAATCAACTCGTTACATTATTCACTTTCAACACCATCGTCTCGTAACAGAATTACTTACATGTACATGTACATGTACATAGAAGAACTTAACCAAAGTTAAAAACCTACCATTTGCCTGCCATATGACAACTGCGCCGTCATTTTCAAAGCCAGTACCACCGTTTGACAGAGTCGGTTTGAACCACAACAGTCATTTCAAAGAACTCAAAATGCGTTTTTTAAAAAACTTACACTTTTTTATCCTTATTTGCTGTTTTTCGACTTGAATTGAAGTAGGAATTGAAAATAAATTGAAAAACTATATGTATTGAAAACTTTCAAACTAATTGCGTTTTTATGCGGCCCCCTAATCATTATAGTCAAATATATAAAAATAAATAGTGATGTGGTTGTTGCTTTTTAAACACCAGAGTAATTTGAACATTTTAAGTGTAAATATCCAATCCCTAAAATCTAAAATGTCAGAATTTCAAAGTATCATATACTATTTAAAAGACAAAATTGTGCCATATTGGCATAAAATGTCTAGCAAAAACATGGTTGAAACATGATGACACTTGGCACTTATAAACATACACAATTACAAATTATATAACAAATCACTTGAGTGAACATGCAGTTCGCATGACGGCCGTGTTACTTACCTTCAACAAAATATCAAGGTAACACACATACAGTAAATGTACATGCAGCCATAATTCAACATAAATTATGATGCCAAGGTCTATTGGTCGAGATCAAAACCGACACAAATAAACCAATAAATATTATAGATATATATCGACCACCTAAAACACCAAACAGGACTATTGAAATTTCTATCGATTATTTTACTCCAACTATGTTATCTAAAAGGGACAACTGTAGCGAGTTTATAGCAGCTGGTGAATTTAATACTAACTTGGTGAGTAATCGAAATAATGACAATTTCTTCGTTTATGTGTATGCTATCTATAAAGACAAGTGCAACCAGTTTGTAGTAGCTGGTGATTTTTATATTACCGGTAGATTCTTTGATCATATGTTAGACTTAAGCCTTTCACCGAAAATAACATTTCATACACATTTCCTCCAAAGTTCATTTTCGCTAATCGACAACCTTTTACCATGGTCTCTGCTTTGGCTCAGTCCTTAAAAGGGTGGCATATTGATAAGCAATCTTTCTGACAATTGGCTTGCATTCATACAGTATACGTCTCATTTAACATAAGGTAATGTCAAAAAGCCTAAGTACACCACCACTAAAGATTTCACTCCTATGTCCCAGGTTAATTTTAGAAAAGTTTTCCATTGAATAAACTTCGTCAACAACTACAGGATATTCAATCTTCAAAATTTCATGTGGAGACTGAATTTCGCCGATGGGAAAACTGCTATCATGACGAATGGATGTCCGGATGTTGAAAAATGCTTGCAAACAAAACAATAGGCACAGCCACTTGTTAAAATTACACTAACCTCTCTTGGTTTTACAATTGTTCATTAACTTACTCGATCGAAAGATCCTTTTATGTAGGTCTTGGCTAAACGTTCGCTTTGATTTTTCAAACGGACCATCACAATGGTGGCAATCCGATGGAATTTTTTGTCCAGTATAACGTATCTCCTTTTGCTAAAGAACCTGATTTTTTGTGAATGGCTCAGTATTAAAATTTTGTGAATAATTATTTTCAAATGAGATTTTTTTATTTAGGCTTACAAAATGTGAATCACTCGGCAAAGTCAGTGACAGTATATCTATGGTGAAATTTTGCTAATCAGAACACTGTTAAGGCTTGTATTTTGTTTTATATAGACTACTATATTTTCCGCAATTATAGTGAAATGAATGTACCTACTTTGGGCATTTTTCAAATCCCCTGTTTTGTATTGGTTACATTTTAACCTAAGACGGCGGAAAGTATTATTAAATGACTAACTTAGGTGTTGAGCCACTAGCAAATGTATTGCATATGTGTAATTGATGTAAGAAATGTTTTACAAAACAAGTGGAAAGTTCGAACCTCATCTCATAGGCAAACGATGCGGAGGAAAACTTAATGTCAAGGAAATGTCCAATCGTTCAAGGTAAGAATAACATGATGAGTGATTGGTTGAACAATGTGTTTCCTAGACTACTAGTGATTTTGCAATTATCGGCCAATCAAAAAGTGGAGGTGGGCTTTAAAATGCTTTAAATATAACCTTGTTCTAAGGATTGTCACATTCGACATACACAACACTGGGATTAAGCAGGTAAGAAATTTAGTGTTCACTGTATACAGATGCATAGTATTTGGTAAGTTAAAAAATGTCATTTCCTCCGTTACAAGAAACGAATGTTTGATTTGGAGTAAAAGTCGCTCCTTAAGCTTAGCTTATGCATGCTTTTATGCTACATTGTTCAGAAATTGAAAAATTGCATTAAATGTGCGTGGCATATCACATTCGTGAAGATTTTCAGAAAATTTCCAAAACAGTACCCAAGGAGAATAACACTATTTGGTTTGCAAATTGCATTTTTCTTCAAAACATATTGTCTTTTCTGAAAGAATAATTGTAACTTGCAAACATTTAGAAGCTTAAACATAACCGATGTTATGCAATATTTCCTGAAGTGCTATTGAAGTTCGTAAAACGGCCAGGGTGCGGCCATTGTTTGTAAGGTCCATGTACTTATTCTACTACAGAGCAAAAACCGAACTTATTACGCAATAATGTTATTCTTTGTTAAAGCAATTTTAGAGCTCTAAAAGAGCAACACACTATGTGTTTGTTTCGGAAGAAGACGGTTTTCACAACACAATGTTTGTGACACTTGTGACGATTGTTATACTTACTGAACACTATCTTGGTGTTTTGTCACGGATTTCTGAATGTTAAGAGTTTAAATGATAGTGAATGTAATTTTATTAGTTTGTCGAGTTTTTCACAATGAATTGAATCGTTATGCACGACGGAGCCATTTGAATTCTCAGGACATGTTCCAAGCAATCGATGGGGCCCAAGCATACGATGACTTACTATTGAAACAGCAAACTTTTCACTTTTGTTCATGCTAGAAGTCATGATAGACACAGATTTAAGATTAACATACCACATATCTCCCATTCATTCTTGTGGCAACTTTTTAAACAATAGTTTGATCATCCTTTGGCGGGTGATTTGATGAGGCTTAAATTAAGCGTTTGAATGATGGTGAATGTAATTTTGTTAATTTTGTCTAGCTAGTTTTTACAGTACATTGAATTGAAACATTATGGAAGCCGGGGCTATTAGAAATGTCGTACATGTACTATATTCCAAGCAAACCTTTGCGGACCAAGCATACTTTTGTAACAGCAAACTTCTTATTTTGTTCACGCTAGATGACATGATGGACAAAGATTTAAGATTAAGATACCACACATCTCCCATTATTCTGGTGGCAACTTTTTAAACAATTCTCTGACCATCATTTGGAGAGTGATTAGATGAGGCTTTGTAATGCAATGTGCATTAAACAAGCAGACCACTAGGTTGTCGTTTACAGTTCATGTAACTGTTCGCCCTTTTTTGCCGAAATGAAAACCTGTGCTGTTACAAACTTAGTGTACGTGTTCATGTGTCACCTCGTCGCACCAAAACACCATGTAAAAAAACATCGTAAGCCATGCAGCAGACAATAATGACTGTATAAGCAAAGTATTAGTCATCAACATCGCTTCAAGTAACATATATGCCACGAAAGAATAATCGCACACTTCCGCTTCTAATACATGTGCCTGAATACTTACTGTGAATTATGCAACAATGTGTTCTTACACAGAAAATCACTAAACAATGGAAGTCCTTACCATTTTGCACTAACATTTTACGGAAAACAAAATGCACTCAAGTAGTGAAAGCAACAAGGTGTACGCATCAATGCCACATCACGTCATATAAAACATACTGTCAATAACAATTATTTATTTCTAATACACATACGTGAGCCTTTACTGTAAAATATACAAAATCAATGTCCTGTCACACAAACCAATAAATAAGAGAAATAATGTTTAGTGATACAAGTATATGCATGTATCGGTGTACCGTTTAAATCTTAGAACGATACAGTGCGTAGGAGACGACCGTTGCTTGGAACAATACAGCGTGACCAAAGCGCGTCGCGTTGCATCGTTTTAAAAACTAAGAACGATACAGGGAATAGAACGAGAGACCATCTGTATCGTTGTAGGCCTAACCTCTTGGCCCAATCATGACCAACGCAAGTCTCGCTGTGTCGTCTTAAAGACTAGAACGATACAGCGGGTAATGAGGCACGTTTTAACGTTGTGACCTTTAGAGCAATACAGTGTGACAAATGGTTGCCTCGCTGTACTCGTTTTAAAGTCTAGAACAAGGAAGAGTGTTGAACGCATTACAGCGTTCTGTCGTTCCGTAAGTTTTACAGACGTGAGGGGTGCTCGAACGTGCGATAACATCTGGCTCTTTTGTTAAATGCCCAGAGTCTATTGTCCGGCATGATAACAAGCAGGCCAATTATCTCCCAGGCTTCAAAGGAAACGTTTGGTGGTTGCACGCTATTACCGAACGCGTATGAACACAGTCAAACCCTTGCGTCCGTTTGGACAGAATAGATTGTCTTAACTTCTGTTGTAGTTGGGCGATTTTGGTGAGTCAAAAACGGAGCATGATCAGCATTTGACGAGGAATTCAGAAATTCTACTATTTTATGCTCAAATAATATATGTTATAACTTAACTTTCATTTTTATCAGCCCAACCCAGTCAGTCTAGATACTGTACAATCTGATCGGAGATTTGAGCAATTATGGAACAAAAGAGCGCAGGCCCTCCATGTGGAATGGAGTTAATCAGTCGTGTAAGATATTGGCTACAGGGGTAAACTTCCCAACTTGTTGTTGGGCTACAGAATCGAACAAGTTGGGAGCAACGGGATGTCGCCGTCATG
The DNA here is from genome assembly GCA_002633005.1 of Phoronis australis. Classification (NCBI taxonomy): domain Eukaryota; kingdom Metazoa; phylum Phoronida; family Phoronidae; genus Phoronis; species Phoronis australis. The sequence goes on from NMRA01000674.1 coordinate 167,971, forward strand.
AAGACGCACGCTTTGCGACGCTAAGAACCATAAATCGTGACAGACGTTAGTCTACATATACATGTAGCTGTATAAACATCAGAACAGTACAGAAAATTGAACGACATGCACTCATTGACGTTATAGCCCTTGACGATACAGGGTGAAGAACATGCGTCCCTTTGTGTGGTTTTAATATCTAGAAGGATACGGTGAGCTAGCGATCGAGATGCACTTTGAAACGTTGTAACCTCGTTGAACAACATAGCGCGACAGTCGCGTGTCTCAGTATCACTTTAAAATCAACAACTACTCAGCGAGTAGAAGGTGAAGCACTCTAAACGTTATGTAGTTTGCTTCACGTGGTTACCTGGTAGGTTGATCTAGCTTAACTCTGAGGCGTACAAGTCTGGCGGTGTTAACCCACCTCTGGGTTTGTCTGGCACCGTTATTTCGTGATACAGTGGGTTACGCTGAGTATGTAGCGATCGATTTCATGCGGTTACCTCTTGGGTTTAACTAACTGAATTTTGGGACAGGGCATCTCGCCACTGAAATCGTCTAGAGCATATCTGCTGCGCAGCATAGGGGTGATGCTGGTCGCTACACAACTGATTTCAACAAGGTAACTGGTGGGTTGGACTAACTCAACTTGGTGGGCGTGTCTCAAGAGGGTAATCCAAACCCCAATTTGTCTGCCTGTGTTCATTCATGATACATTGGTCTATGATGACTAATTTGTAGCCAGTTTCACACAGTTACTTCTTGAGTTGATCTAGCTCAACTGTGGGACCCCATTGTATTCTATGTGGCGGGGTATACCACCATTGAAATTGTATGACTTTGTACAATTTTGAGACAGTGAATTGAGTAGTTGGTGTTGCAGGTATTTTTATTTAGTTACCAGAAAAAAATTATAGTGTTATTCTCATGGCCTCCGGAACCAAACTTACTAGAGCGAACCTGTCAGATGGCCATTTTCTAGCATTTGGACAGCCATGAATCTCTGTGGTATCAAAGAAAATTGCTTACTCTTAATTGCCCAAGAACTATTGAATCCCTGTCTACAACACAAATCTGTTTTTATCGTTTTAAAGCTTAAGAACGATACGTCGAGTTAAACGACCGATACACGATTACGAACGCGTCTCGTATGAAACTCTAGGAAAGTGTGTGCAGTTTACAGTATTGGTTATCCTTTATTCAGATGATCAAATGCAGTTAGTAACGATCTAAATACTACACCGTTTCATCAGATGCACCCAGTCTCATTTTCCGTATTGGACAATACAAGATTATAATTGCAGAAAGTCAGCAGGCTTTTTAGACATTTTCCATAGTATTTCTATTGAGAAAGGCTCGCAAAACCGGAAATCGAGCCATGCCTATTAGCAATCCAATGTTGAATAATGGGGATCCCAAATTTCTTCTTGCAACAACCAAGAGGAGAAAATCTATACAAAACTGTGCAAATTTCTTCAACCTACGCCAAAAAGGCGCCGACATGCCAAATTCCATTATGGTTACTTTACACTGGTATCAACCAGGTTGTTTCAGTTTGTACTTGAAAATGCGAAAGGATAATTGTTCTATCGAGGAGAAAATGGTTTGCGAAAGATTATGCACATTTTTGTTGAGATTAAAATATCATATACTTGCTTCTCCTTTTCATAATTGTTTCTCCGTAACTTGATCTGCCATTGAATTACAGAAAACTAGAAGTCATGAGGTGCGTGGTGATACTCATTGTGCTGATGCTAGCCGTAGGCTGCCTCCAGGCGTGGCCGGTAGATGGCGAAGACGAAGGTGAGAAACAATAACTGTCAGTACCCTGGGCCGAGCTCCATGCGAACTTCGCAAGTACAGATAAAGTGATCACGTGCTGTGCTTGTAATGCCTGGTGTTTTCGCGAGTTTTTTTTTTTGTTTGTGGAGCATGAGATGTGGATCAAAAATCTCAGTACTAGTAACACTTCAAATTTAAAGGTTCATTTGGCTTACTGAAGATTCACCACGACTTGAGATTTTCTAGTCCTGTTAGAAGAGGTCTCATCTTGCATAGAACAGGTACACAAAAAGACTACAACTCAAAATTTAGGTTGTTCAGTAACTAATGCGCTAAACATCAAATTGATCCTTTACGACCTTTTTAAATAACTATGTGAATGTCCTAGCATACAAGTTTCACCAAGGAACTGCTTACAGGACTTTGAAAGGCTATCTGTCAATGTTGTCTTCTGTACGACCAATGATTTATATTCCTGTAGGGCAGCATCCTCGCGTCATTTGGCTTTTAAAAGGCACCTACGTTGGGATACCTCCTTCTAAAACATTTTTTCCTGGTTAAGGTTTATTTCAGGTTGTTAAGGCCTAGAAGTACGCTCCTTTGGAGGCTCCTTGGAAATCAAAATTAAAATATCTCGCCTCAAAACATGTTTTACTATTGCTATCACACCTTTTCGTTGGTGCAATGACTTCTTTTTAGGTAAAAGCTCAAATATTGACTAAATGTGAGGCTAGCTATTTCATAGACATAGATTTTACAAGCAGATTAGAGTCGGTCAAAAACAATCTCGTGTCTTTAATCTAGATTTCTGAGGAAAAATAGTTTAACATTAAGCGGTGTTTGTCGTTATGTCTCAAGACAACAGAGGAGCTTCCACGTCCCTGGGTGTCAACGGTTTGTTCTTGTCGTCTACTGTACATAACATGTATAAGCACCAACTCGGTAGTTAAAACCATTAGACTGGCTTCCATCTGCGACGTTAATATTAGGGTAAGTTTGCTCCAAATCGTATTAGAGGACGCTTTATTCGTAGTGCTGGTCTTTCGTGGGCTTTCATTAGGGGTAGGCACATGATAGTCATTTTGTCTTTTTGTGGCTGGTCTTCAGAATTCACCTTTGTTAAACACTATGTACAAGCAGCACGTTTGGATTTTTCGGCATTTAGTTTGGCTAATTTTCCCGATATGAATGCGTTGGTGCTCCTTCTTTTGCGGGTTTCAGTCGGACGGATAAGTTTTTTTCTCTTTTGAGCACTTGGTGTGATCTCACGTTTATCGGTGCAATTTCTAATTGTTTATTTACTGAGGTGTTTCGACAAATGCATCCACTCTGAATACGGACATATGTCCAGTCTGTGTGTATTTTCTGAGACGCACACCTTCATCCCCTCAAGCTTGTTAATCAAGTTTATTTATAGGTAAATATAAGGTAACATATAGGAAATATAATTAAGTTGTAACTTCATAATTATTTGGTTACCGTATAGTTACCACTTCCTTCACTACCTCTCCTTGGACTTCCAGTGAACGGGTGGCTTGCGCGTAATGAAGAGATCATTAAACTATTGCCGTCCTCATCTCGACCATAGAAACACGAAATCTTCAATGTTGCAATTTCACGCTCGATTGGTCTGAAGAGAAATAAAAGCCAAATCAATCGACTCGCAATTTAAAGAAACCGATAGATCTAGTAGCGCTCATTGTAACTAAGCTTGATTTCAAAGATCAAAATTCAAAACCATCACGGGATGCCTGTCAAAGATATATATTTTACGGAACCCCAAATAGATGGTTTTCATCCACGTGTGGGGCGAATCCAATACATAAACAACTAAGAATCATCCCATCTCGAATTTCGTGTTCTCTCCAGTTCACATCAGGATATAGCAAAGCAAAGAAATATGCGACGGGAACAGTCGGCGCTATTTATATTGTTACATTGGAGAGTTCTCGCCACATTTCCTACAAAATCTTCATCTTATCGTCTTACTATTGCTAACAAATACGCACCGGTAACTGTTGAATTGCCTTTGCCAGAATACGACTAAAAAGAAATAGATATTAAGTTTTAAAAGTTGCTTTAAAAATACAAAGCGTTCTAAAGTATTCCTAATTCATCCAGTGGTCCATGTACTTTGTTCAACTGTGCTGTTTATTGACATTTCGTGCATTAACGGCAATAAAGGTATTTTTGAATTTATCAGCCAAAGTTTCAACCTTGTGCTAGTCAACTTGTATGCTTCATGAACTGCAAAGATTCTCTCGTTGATAATAACCCGTTCTCTTCATACAATTCCGTTCAGTTCAACGTGCCTTTGACTTTCCTTCCCCGAACACGCCCCCCGGAAAACGCCTCCTCTCCATTAGTTATGTAACAGCATTTGTTATCGTTCTGTCGCTTTCTATAGTGTGCTCGTATCATTCCAACTTCGACACCCCCTTTCCAAACCTCAGCCACGGATTGAAGCTGCACCTGTTTACCGTTAGAATGGTGAGAATGAAGCGCGGCTGTATTTTACGAGTGAACAATTTCCTCTATTTCAGTTGCAGTGAAAAGATCCCGCACATGTGATATCGGTTGCACCTACACATGCAATTTTTTGAAAAAAACTACAACGTGCCCCAATGGAGTTTGTCGTTGTGTTTAATAGGTATGTATACAACTACACAAAACCAAGTAAAATAGTTTAACTGGTTCCGGTCTGCGACCAAAGGTTTTTGAAAACTGCGCTTCAATGTATAAAGGAGAATGCCACCCGATTTAATTAGTCTTTTTTGCCGTCTTAATCGGTCTATATCCACTTCGACTCTAATACGTTCGACCTTACCTTGCCAAGAGGTGTTGTGTTAACCTGTGAGGAAGGTTAGAAACGACGCTAGCGACGTCAGTGGTTCATATGCAGAGTGAATGACGCTATGTTGCGGTGCATCGCTCCCGCTTGTCCGTACTTAGCAGCTGCGAGGAAAGCGGGTATATCGTTTTTTGCTTCCTCGAGAGTCCGAAATGCTTAGGAAGTGGCTCATGGTAGTGAAGAATGGAATGTACGCTATAAATAGCAAGTATGAAGCCGTAAAACATTTCTGTACCTGTGGCCTGCAAACGTCGACAGTGCCTGACGAATGCCGGCTTACCAAATAACTCCATACGTTCCGTTGTCTGAGCTTGTTCACGGCGCCTCTCTAGTATTTCTTCATCACTGTATTCCTGTTCGAATTGATAGCCTGTAAAACTTAACGATCCACCTGCGAAGTCGCCGGGGACTGATGCCGTCCTTAGTCGGGATTGCGAGTTGCCATTTTGGCGTTTATTACTGAGCGTTTTGTTTCAAAATGAATTATTTTCACCCTAACCAATACTTATATAAAACTGAAACAAAGCCTGCCTCAATAGATGCAGTTTGTAATGCCTTTGCAGTGTTCGTGAGTGCAAATGATTTGAGAAGCCAGCAATGAATAAATCACTGCGTTACCGGTTTTAGGTGCAATAAAACTAATTGACGGGACACCGAGGCTAATTTAGTGTTTGCTGGAAGAAACTGTTGTAAAACAACTCGATTTCCATCCCACGGCCAAGTGTTAGAGGAATCTTTATTTACATTTACATTAGTCAAATATTTATTGTCAATGTACAACTTCTGCCCTGAGGGTGCTGTGGCCAAAGCGGAACCTAAATTCGCGGCCACCGACGAGTAAGTAGATTTGCAGTTTCGTGGCAAATTCACCAACATAATCAGGTGCACATTACTTTCGCTCACTAGTATAGTATTTTCTTGACTGGAAGTTTAGTTTCCACTAAACTTTGGCTGGTTTATGTTCGTGATGTCTGATCAGTTTCCGAGC